>JAODKM010000038.1:15026521-15040120 GCA_026780845.1 Petrocephalus sullivani
CTATGGGTACAGGGCAGGGAACACCCCCACATGGGGCGTAATCCCATCACAGGGCAGACACATGCACACCATTCCTATCTATGGGTACAGGGCAGGGAACACCCCCACATGGGGCACAATCCCATCACAGGGCAGACACATGCACACCATTCCTACCTATGGGTACAGGGCAGGGAACACCCCCACATGGGGCGCAATCCCATCACAGGGCAGACACATGCACACCATTCCTATCTATGGGTACAGGGCAGGGAACATCCCCCACATGGGGCGCCATCCCATCACAGGGCAGACACACGCACACCATTCCTACCTATGGGTACAGGGCAGGGAACACCCCCACATGGGGCGTAATCCCATCACAGGGCACACTCTCATACCACATTCACTTACACAGGCACACCTACAGTATGGGCAATTTGGTAACTCCAATTAACCTCAGTGTGTTTTTGGACTGTGGGGGAAACTGGAGCATCCAGAGGAAACCCCACAATGACACGGGGAGAACATGAAAACCCTGCACACATGGAGACTCAAACCCAGATCCCAGAGGTGCACCACTGGGCCAACGCTATTGTGTAAGCAATTTGAAATAAATTTAATAGGTTAACATTGTAATAGCTTTAAAGAGTAAGTACTTGATCACCAATATTATAACTAGTACCACTCCATCAGAAAATTAACAAGTATCCATTGGGTACTTAATTGTGGTTTAAACATTTCATGTAGTGAAATTTGAAGTTCTCTAACCATGGAGAAAACAGTATCTTTCCAATGTTACGCGATATGTGATGATTTTGTGATCTTACCACAAGAATGTTGCTGTCTTTTTTAGCACGGCCTAATATGCTACACTGATTGAGTCATCTATGAGCTTAAAATAAGATGTTTCGTAAAGCACAAATCCTTCCCGTGTCTTTGATATGTCACTTTCACTGTCATCTGCTGATAAGGACAAATTATACGAGTTGGCCAGCATGTAACCAGTTGGCAGCGACTCGGGCACCTACCAGTGAGCTTATAGAGCCCAGGGGCAAAATCGATTAGTTAGCAAAATAGCAAAGTTACAAAGGGCCATTAGCATTTTAAAAGCAGATTAAAATTAATCAAAGGCTATAAAATAAACATGTATTTCACTGTGAAAACCTCTCCAGCCCATAATGATAAACAGTCTGTTTCAACAGCCTGCATACACAGAAAAACGATACGAGTTACTTGGCTTCTATTTCAGTCTCTCATGCAGTCTGATAAAGAGCCATAAAACATATCTGCTGAACACAAATGCGACGAAGCATGACGATGCACATGAACTAGGCCGGGGAATTACAGATGCGTTGAAAAAGAGGCCAAAAATGACATAAATTAAAGTCATCACCATAGTTACATTTATAAGTGTTAGAGAGGGAGACGCTGGCTTTGTCACAGCCCTGAAAACGACGTACATCTCACCAGATCTGCAAGGCGAAGCTGGTGCCCATTTGCACGTCAGTGTTTCACGCGGCTTCTGGCATCGCAAGCCGCCCTGGACTCATTTGCTCCCTAAGTAAATCACTCATTACGGTAAAAATGAAGAAGCCAAAAAGAAAATTATGAAATCCAAGTTCAAACAACCGAGTAGCTGTAAGCTGATATTTTAACCCTGCGTCTTGCGCGGTCTGACACCGTCAGGGGTGTCTGCACATACCACAGTTTGGCAGAACACCTCCAATAAAAATTCCCACAATTCCTTGAAAGTCAATACACATATTCCATAAGTTCAAATGAGTGTTATTAACAAAGCCTGGCTTGTTCCCAATGCTTATGCACGAATATGGATCTCCCTGCAAGCTCGATATTGCTGGGCATCCTTCATCAAAATGGTCAATACATAAAGTGACATGAATAGGTCTCACATCGGCGCCCCAAAGCAAACATGAATAACCGCTCCAATTTGAGTGTCTACCTCTACATTTATCCACTGCGATCAGACCTCGGCAGGCTGCAGTCCCACTGATACAGTCAATAGCTATTAGTCCTCGTCGTCTGCGTACAAGATGATTGATCAATCGCCTAACCTGTGAGCCCCCACCCTTTAAACAAATATTGCAATAAAAGAGAAGCTGGTGTGCCAGACCTTATCTGACATCCATTAAACTTTGAAAGCGCTACTTTAAAAAACATTTAAAACCTTTTGAGTCTAACACTTTGTGTACACAGTATAGGATTAACGCCAAGACTGTTACTTATGTGCAATGACTAGCCTTCCCTTCGATTTAGTCCTGATTGCTGCGGACAATCCAGCTGTGCCCTCTCTGGGTATTAAGACCAGCTGCGTGCTAAATTTAATCCCCAAGACAAATTCCCTGCACCCTCCAGAGGGTCATATAGAACATTTTCTAATGTGAATCTGCGATCATCGTCAAAGGCCTGGGTCTGACATCCAGTAAGTACAAAGGAAGCCTTTCTACGTCTGCTTTGCGCCAGTGGCTGATCTGAGAGTAATGCAAGGAATGAGCGAAAGGTGGTCTTCCAAGTGGTCTTCAGCCCAAGATCTGGAGGACAGTTTAAAGGTTGTACAAGTCTTCACAACAGCTTCAGACTGAAAGGCATTCACACGTCATCACAGAACAAGTCCTATGGAAAAGTTTAAATAGGCACTCAAATGCCAGACTTGAAATGTTTTTCCAGAACTGGCAGATAAATATACAGATTTATGTATAGATATATATTCATTACACATTCGTGAGGCCCTGTGCGCTGAAACTTGAACCTCAAAAACAACCTATAATAACAACAACAATCCGTTGCTTAGCTTACCATAACCAGATAACGCTCTAGGGTACCACAGCGAGATCTCTCCAAGGATCTGAATTGACAACAGCAAGTGGAAAGATTTTCACTCTCTGCACAACACTGACTCACCAGGATGCATTTTTACACTCCTTCATTGTGATAAAGAGACCTAGGTGTGAACAAAACAAAACTGTAGCCTGCATTTAATCTATTTAGTATAATCACTCAGTGGCGCACAGCCTAAAATGTGCTCCGTTTTCACGAAACGTCACAACAATCCCCAAAAATGTATGTGAAAAGACATACTATTAGATGGGTGGGACACCATTGTTTTAAAAAAAATCTGCCGTTCATAGTAACACATGGTCTGACGTAACCTGAAATAAAGCTTTGTATTCTTAAGTCTAACACCATGTATTACATGACCTGTTAATACAGCCCAGTTTACTGGCACACGGCAGGAATGCTAACAACGGCAACATCTATCATACATGGCTGTGCTTTTGATTGGATTAAGAAAGCCTTCCAACTAAACTGTGTAATTTCCCATCTTTTGTGCTGATAAGGACAATCCTCTGTAGCACCCATACTGCATTTTCAGCCAATACTGATATGTATACATCTCTAACCTACAATTTACACACACACTGAACTGCTGTACTGTGTTCCCAGCTATATTCAGCTGCCTTCATTACCTTTCACTGTTTTATTGACCATTTAACCCAACCCACCTTACAGAGCACGGTTACATAGCTGTTACGCACTGCGCTCAAAGGCACAACAGCCACTCGCAACCCTCGGCGTTCCCGGCAGAAGCCATTTGCTGGGCAGATTAGGGATATATTGTGCTCGCTTGACCTGGAGCCTGACACTCGACACATTCTGCTTTTGATACAAATACAGAGTCATGGCCGACGGTGTAGGTGGGAGTTGGATATTGATGGTGGAGTTGCGGGGCTCTCTTTAACTCTCCTAACAGTATTTTGTTATGCCAGAAGCCACAGTGCCTGCAGATCAGACTAAGTAACCCACCTGAAGCCAAGCAGCTTTGGGCCTTGGGTGGGAGACCAGCTAGGAAACTCGATGGGGACCCCGTGCTGTAAACATGGTGCTGTCCTGCAGATGAGCCATACAACCGAGGTCCTGACTCTGAGGTCGTAAAAGATCCCCGGGCATCTTTCGAAAGAGCAGCGGTGGTACCCCGATGTCCTGGCTAAAATTGTCCACTGTGGCAATCTCTGTATCTAATGGGTAAATTCCCTCCTGCCCCTTCACCACCTTAGCTACTGTGTGGTGAGCGTACTGGCACAGAACGGCTGCTATTGCAACAACCAGGTGGCGGCTACACAGTGGTGGTTGAAGTGGCTCCCCATTGCTTCTGTAAAGTGCTATATAAATGTAACTTTCATTCATATGCCAGATTGATGGGATTATTTCAGGCCTTAATAACAAAAATAAATTGAGTGAACGCTACAGATATTTAACCTTCAGATTGGAAAACAGTCCTGGAAAAGTAAAAAAATATATATTTTGCATATTATATGTATGTATTGAATGGCAAAATCTCTATCGGAATACTGGCAACAATAGCAACAAAGTCCCATGACTGACTGGCTAAATTTAAAGAGAGTTGGGCAAATATTTTTGGATTTTTGAATAAAACACATGAACCTGAAACTGGGACAAAACCTACAATAACTAGTGTAAAACCAGCTCGGTACTGAAATATTTTTCATCGGGCCAATGTGGCCTTTAAAAATAAGGAATGCAACTTGGCAATGAGCAGGAAAATCTGTTAACTTGCTTTTGAAAATCGTTTGAATGTTCGGCCCAAAACAAAAGGAAGACTAAAGTGAAATTTAAACCTGTTCTCCCGGGTGCCGCAAACACAAACGCTATCTCCACCAGTTAGGGGTAATATTTAGATCAGCCTCGGAGGGACTGCATGGACACTGCTATCGCAGCATGGTGTTATGATTTGTGAGCGGTAGGCTTCTAAAGGTTGGACACAGGCCAGTCCAAAATTACTTCTTTTTATGAGTAAATGGCTAATTTACAGCAATGGCATGAGACAATAGTCTTAAATGCAACAATCCCTTAAATTTCTGCGGGGTTCTGGCCAGAACATCAACTTGCAAAACAACCTAATAGTTTTTCCAGTTGCCCTACAACTGCAGCGATGTTCCAGAGAGTCTGTTATTAAGGAGTATGCTTTTCTATATCAGTATGCTGTACATGGAGTTCTCTTATGTGCTATTAAACCTACAGGATGGAAAAACTCTCGAAAAACACTGCCCCGGGCCTTCCTCTCCAAAGTCGCCGTGTGCAAAAACAGCAGTCTGCCATGACCCCCCCCCCCCCCCCGCTAGACGGGACTATTATAAAGACAACACCAGCATGCTTCCAGAACACAAGAATGCTATCTGGAAGGCATTACCAAAAACGCCAGCGATGCACAGAGACACGCGGCTGTTTATATGTCACCCCTCAGAACAGTACCAGTACGCCAACAGTACCCTAAATGTACCTTTTAAGGTACAGAAATGGACTCTGAGGAACATTTTTGTACCACTGGAGGAACATTAGTGCTGTTTGTACCTTGGGGCAAAAAAGCTGTACCAGGGATACATCATTTTATCCTGACTGTTTAACCCATAATTCCGTGACAAAACTCAAAAACGTATCAAGGTACATTCTAGGGAACCTATGTTTCTGGGATTTCCCAGCAAGGTGTGCTTTTCTGAGAAAATGGCCCCACGAGGTACGAGGAAGACATGGGCTCATACGCACACACACGCACATTCAGTTAGTAGCTGTTAAAATGTCAGAGCGAACTCAAAGCATGTCTTTTGGTCTACATTCAAGAATCAATGACGCAGCCCCTACGTTACACTAACTTGATGGGCATTCATCCTTACCTGCAGTGGTACACTCCTCCAATAAGAAGTGCTAATCATTTAGATGGAAATGAACAAAAGGTGCGTGCAACTTAATGTAACATGATCGTTTTTTTCTTTCTTTCTTTCTTTTTAATCAGGCACTCATATTAATTACAAGAAAATATATTCTGCGTAATGCCGTCCATAGGGCAAAGTGACAGGTACAGGTACAAAACGATAGTCTTTTTACTTGTAAATCCTCTGCTAAATCCTCTGAAAAACATCAGCGCCGACCAGCATAGCTGGTTACCAGCATGACCAGTACAAAGCGTGCCGGCTATACCAGCATGTGTTGTGTTTTGGTACATGTGTTCCAGCAACAGTAATGAAATATTGCTGGTGAACCGGCTTCATGAACAGTACACCAGCACCAAACCAGCACTAACCAGCAGCAACTAGCATAGAAATCATGCTGGCCTATGCCTTTTTTTTTAGCAGGGTGGGAAGTTGTCGCAATTTACTCACAGGCAGCTTGCCGGAGACTGTGCATCAGCACCACCAAAAACCGTCTGTCCCCGGTAATTCCTTTAATATTTAATCGAGGCAATGTTGCACATCACAAAATAATAAGAAAATAATTGCTCTCTTGTCACAACATCGCAGTAAAGTAAATTTTAATTATGTTGCTCGGCACGCAGGTACGAAATAAGATAACAGAATAATTTTCAAATTAGTAATTTATCCGACAATAATTTTGAATAAGTGATGTCATTTGACTATGCATTCTATATGTGTAATATTAGATGATTCACATGCGGTCTCAGCAGTCTACATGGCCACCAATGGCAAGAGGAGTATGCTAACTCTGTGCAATAAGTTATCCAGAGAGTATGCAGCTGAACTAATGAAAAATACTGTTTACACCCATCTACATCTGCAGCACTACCCCTGTAAGCATGGCACTATGCACTAATTGTATTTCCCGGCCTTTGGGGAATACATATGGCTTTTAAACTGGTCCACCACTGTCTCCACCACTACCACAAAACACTTTGGTATGTGTGTGTGAGTCAGATCTTTGACGGATCTTTTTCAGACTTTGCACAGGCATTGTATGGGTGAGGACCTACAACTGATTAAATTCTTAGACAGATCACCCCAAAAATGACGTCGCTCCGCATAATGCAAGCCAAAAATGGGCAGATTTGACACTTGATCACATTAAGATGATAACTCAATAACTGTTTGATGGATCTTTTTCAAACTCTGCAGAGGCATTGTAGGGGGGTAGAATGGGACTAAATTAAATTTTGAGAGAGATCGCCCCAAAAGTGAAGTATCGACGTTTAGTAATAGCGCAGTAAAAAAAGCGCAGTTCTGACACTGGATCCCAAGAGGAGAATCAGTGTTTCTGCTGGTAACAATTCTCCGTGGCTACCCGCCACACCAAAAGAAAAAAATAAATCATCAATCCAAGCATCCAATCATCTACTGCGGCGCCTCAGTGACACACTCGGGAAGCCCGATTCTGTACCCATGCGCAACGAGGAATCCAGCCAGGTACATGGTCAAAAGGCTCTCCTATAAAACCCTAATAAAAACAGCTTACTTTGGTATTTTCACTGGAAAAGAAAACCAGACGCGGCTGGTAAACAGAGCTGGCTTTTAATTAGATGGGGCCACGATGCATCTCCCTCCTCGCACTCTTACAGCCGCTCGCGCACCTACTGAAACCCACTTATTTATCTCTTTTTTACCATGTCATTTGGTACAGCGAGCAAAGCAGTGAAGTCTACAGGTCAATCTGCCCTCTGGTGACCTAGTAACACCAGCGGTGACTTTCTGACACGACTCTATAGCAAAAGATTGTCCCCCTTTATTCACTACACTGATATCATTTAGGAGTAGATGACATCTGTTACTCATTTCCCACAACAAACGCCTTTAAGTTCGACTCAATCACATACATATTGAGGCTGTGTGCCGTGCAGTTAGGCTGTGTGCCGTGCAGTTAGGGTGTGTACCGTGCAGTTAGGCTGTGTGCCATGCAGTTAGGCTGTGTGCCGTGCTGTTAGGGTGTGTGCCGTGCAGTTAGGGTGTGTGCCATGCAGTTAGGCTGTGTGCCGTGCAGTTAGGCTGTGTGCCGTGCAGTCAAACTGTTGTTATGTTGAGTGAAGCAATGGAAACAGGTAAACTGTTGTGGACTTAATTTAGAAACTGTTTATAACTGTTACTGGGTGAAAACTAGCCATTAATTGACATATTAGGTGTTTATCTCCATAGACAGAGAGGAAACATGCCATCACTAAACCATTACAACAACAGCAATAATAATAACAATAATAATAATAAAAAGAAGAAGTAGTACCATGGTCTGATGTCTGTATTTTCTTCACTAGTACTGCTGAAAAACTCAAAAAGTTTTTGACAGATCTTTTTGGCAGAAGCACTATATGGGCGCAGAAGTGGAACTCTTCAGATCACCCCAAAATTGAAGGGAAGGGTGTAAGTAGATGATATTTGACTTTGTGGATGCAGTAAGTCAAAAAGTCCTTGATGAATTTTATTACTGCCTCACAAAAACATTATACAGATGAAGATCTACACCTTGGTTTCATTTTCAGACAGATTGCCCCAAAAATGAAGCAGCAGTGCTCTGTGACAGCAAAGGAAGGAGATGGAAGTTGTAGAAGACACCTAGTCTTATGAATTATTTTGATACTGATCGCCCCAAAACTGAAGCAGCATCATAGAGTGATAAAAAATTGTAGTTTCAGATATCTGATTCCATTAGCACGATTAGTCAAAAATATTTGATAGATCTTTTTCAACCTTTGTAAGCATGTAAGGTTGAGGATCTGGGCCTGATCTAATTCTGAGTCAAAATGCACCAACTGAAGCAATGGTGCTTAGTGGAAGCAAAGAGAACATGGCTTTTCCTGTAAACAGGACCATCTATTTGTAATTAATTACTCTGATTACCCTATTTGATCTTTAATGGATCTTAATACCACTTCACAAAAACATTACACAGATGAAAATCTACACCAACACTTGATCAGACCCAAAATTGGAACTACAACAGTAGAGGGCAGCCAAGAGCAAAAACAGAGCTGGTCGCTGCCACTTTGTAAACACGGAGCTGCCATCTGATGATTTTCTGTAGATCTTTGGATAGTGATTTTAAAACAGATGATTTTCTGAATATTCTATGATTAAGTTTATATTTTTGTCGCTGGCCTCCCAGGTCAGCAAATTCTATCCATAGCAATGTGGTAGCCGGTCAATGAAATTAACAGTATGAAAATAAAATATCACGATTATCAGTTTTATCGCAGTATTGTTAAAATGTGCTGAAAATGTTCAAATACTACTGATACACAAACTGAAATAATTTTACCAATTTTAATATTCAATTAAAAATTGAATATTAATTTAATGACTTTTTCCATTTCCAGGTGATCTATTTGGTTATTCTAGAAATAGTGCAAGTTGTCTAGGGAATACAATGCTTTTTCCGACAGCACCTAGTCTAGTTTCACAGTGTATGTAGTGTGTCTGTCCATTGTTTCACTCTATATTGTACATGGCTGAGTCTTACTAGACTTGAAAAAGTGTCTAGGAGTTTGGCACAACCACTCCTGTTCACTTTGGCCAATCAGAGACCAGAGAGGCCACAGAAATGTCATATTATCCTTGTCCCTCACTGGCTCTTTGAATACTGTATGATGAATGAATGAATGAATGAATGAATGAATGAATGAAGTCAGATTGTAGAGGTTATTAAATTAACGACAGTGCCAACACAGGGTACATCTATCTTAATATGTGAAATAGCTTTATACCTTCTGTTTGTGATCACTGATGTTTGCAAGAAACATATGAGAAAAAAATTTATTAACCACAAATAGTCTTTTTACCTGCTGGAAGAAAAGGAAGCCTTCAGGGGAGCAGATGAGTGAATAAATGCCAAAAGCCTGTGCTCAGAATTTGGGGGAATGAGCTTTTTCAAAATCCTAACAAAAGATGGAGGGATGGAGGGATTAAAAAAACCAAATGATCGTAAGTACTGCGATATTTTCAACTGTATTTTCAACAAGGCTAATTGCAGCCAGAGCTTTACAGAAACCACTATCAGGTATTATAACCAATAACATAACAGTGTGTCAAAAAACCCAACTCTTGTTGTTGGATGGTCCCAGAAGATCCATTATCTCCGGAAACATCCGCGCTTCCCACTTCTCTGTAGTTATACTGGCACCACAGTATCACGAGGATTCTAAAGTTCCAAGATAAAAGTCTTTACTGACTGGATTTTATATATACCCCGGCAGACCTACATTTCTGCCTCTGCAAACTTTCAAACATGAAATAACATAAATTTAATCAGGCCCCAAACACTACAAGAAAAAAGCCGTACACACGTGAAGGAGACTCAGGTTTACTAGGCATATCTGCAGCCCTCTTCTAACCTAGATAGCTGGCTAGTCCAAAACTGCTATATACACCAAGTTTGCTCTGCCCAGAACAATCCACAATTAAGAAGTCTACCTGGCAACACTTAAATTCCAGCAAAGATTTGGGATTGCACTGATCCTTCTTTGCCACATATTTACACAAGCTTGATCAGCAATGGAATAAAAACTGACTAAGGAGTTCTGCTTGTGTGCATTTTTATATTTCCAATTCTACAGCATTAAAAGTACAAAAAGATTGATGAACGTGTATTTAGCCTTCGGAATTTAGTCTTTATAGTGACTAGTTGTTGGGTAAAATTATTATTGCTATCATTATTATAATAATAATTATTGTTGTTGTTACTTGGTGAGTTCTTAAAGAGCCTGTGAACAGGAATGGGTTGAAAGAGAACCTGCTTCCATAGCTTTAAATTTCGGTTTCAAAGTTAGTGGAAAAAATGTAGGTTGAATGAAATCCCATACAGCCGAGGAATGCGCCTGTCCCAGTATGCCCGCGGAAACACACTCCCCCTATATAATGTGGGGAGCAGCCATATGTCACGAGTGGCCGCTTGCGTGAACCATACCGAGACAGGCGCGTTCATGAATCAGGAAAATCACGTAGACGTGTCGCTTCCGGAACAATCCGGGGTTTGCCGGACGACGGAAGCAGCTGTTGGACTTGCTTGCTTTTTTATCCCAGAGTGGTTTTACTGCTGGACCCTTGAAGAGGGGCCTTAACACCAGATTGCTCCTGGGACTGGATGACCCTGCTTTCTCAAAGAAATGTACGTCACTTTGAATAAAAGCGTTCTTTAAATCAATGCCCCCTCAGCCCTTTTTTATCCAAGGACCCCTTTGTGTCCCGGAAACGTTTGGGCCCCCCCATACAGGTTATGATATAATTTCTCTTGTATGTATTCTGCAACGTTCACAAAAATCGCCAATGCTTATTAATATAATAAAAAATTTTGGCTACACTGTGAAAAATATGTAACTTCTTTCACGCGAGACTCAAATGAGGTCCCATTCCACTACGTCCCTCAACATGTTTTTTCTCAGTTTATGATATTGTTCTCAAAACATAAGATGAATGTTTATGAACAAAAAAATTTGGCAAAGGGCTCGAAAATCTAAAGTCAGACAACTATTCAACATGCACTTGATAACTGAAAAGATCCTAATTTTAAGGTATTAGCCTTAAAAAAAAAAACAAAATATTGAAAATTACAATATAATTAACAGTTTTAAAATGAATGAACCAAGTGGCTATGATTCTTCATCTTCCCCCTCAATTAGCCTTCCAGCCTTCCTCTAACTGAGTAGTTTGATCTTATCTTTAATTCTGAGATTCTGTGTATCATCACAACCGAAACTCTTGCATGGTTGACAACGAGGCCTCTGCAAACTGTGTTGGATTCTGGCCCCCCAGGATTGTGGCTGGGCACTCCACTTCTAACCAATTTCAAAACACATGGGAGACGTACAGCATCTGGAGTCTGGAAAAAGAACCAGGAAACTCACAGTCTCTAGACTTAAGATCCCTCTAAATCTTTCGAGAATTGACCAAGGGTTTGAAAATATTGACTCAGCTGTATATATTTATTTATTAATTAACTCATTCAATATGCAAAGCCGTGGCTGGGTGTACATTTAAAAGTGTCACAGATAATTAAACGATGGTGTTGGTACTTTTTTTTTTTCTTTCCCAAACATATGCCTGTAACGAATGACAGAATAGCGATGACGATGTTGAAAGTTGCCTAGTTTTAAAAACAAAAGGAAAAACCTTGTTAAAAAGGCCTTGTTCTTCTGCCCTGTGCCTGAATCAGTGTCAGAGAGGGCCTACTCTCCCAGGGTCACGGGTTCAAACCACACCCTCCTATGTGAGTCTCCATCTTACCCCCGTGTTTTCAGTCCAAAGCATGTGGTTTTGGTGAACTGGCTTCAAGGACTGGCAACCCATCTGGAATGTTCTCCCTGCCCCTGTGCTCCCTGGGACGGACCCAGGGGTCACCACGACTCTGTACTGGATAAGCAGTATGGAAGATCGATGGATGCGGTAAGTTTCACCTGCTTTGAGCTTCCAATCCGCTCCATCCCTAATTAAACAAGCAGTAATCCAGGGTATTTGGGAATCGCGCCTTTGCTCATCTGACGCCAGCACTACACACTACCGTTTAAAAAATGATACGTCTGTGACTGACACTGAGAAATGAAAGGGCCTTTTATCATAATCTGGTAATTCAGACCTTTCTTTCACGCAGTAATTATTAATGAAATTAATATGCTGCGATTTAAAAAGAAAAATGTATTCAACATATATCTTCAGACACCCTCTGACAGTAACTATTTCTGACAGATGGGCGTTTTAAAAATGCATTTTTTAGATCTTTGATCAGCGTCTCCTCAGAGATCACAGCTCGGCTCCTCTTCCTTCTGGACCTTACCGTGTCCAACGCGGTTGTCCTGCTGGACAGTCAAACCCATACAGACTACACCCAGCGCTCTCCCTGTATCATACAGTCAGCAGTGTACACCACCACTCGAATCGCACTTCTGTGTGAGGCCCCAAGGTATGGGCCCCCTGTTGGCCACAAACAGTCACTGCAATAAATATTAAATAGACATGTCGCTTATCTTGGAAATGCCAAAGCAGCACATTCCGCTGTACAGCTAGCTAGCTACGATCTTCTGACTCTACTCACTAGCTGTTTATTTAGATTTTGAAATCTCTTTTCGAGTGAGGCCCCAGTAACATCAAACCCGTCCTACTTGTCTCTCCGTGCCTCAGTGGCCCCTAGTGGGACTTAAACAGACCTGCTGACTGGTGTCACACAACGCGGCGGGTTCGGCTGCTTCACAGATATTAAACTCAATAGCAGGGGTGAGATGTCATGTTGTGACCCCCCCTGCTGTGCGCCGGCCCCCCTGTGGTGGTGGTGGTGGGGGAGTTTGGGGGGGGTGGTCGCCTCTCTTCTCCCTCTTCATCCCAGATGTCTTAATCGCGACATACCGGGACGGTGGGGGGAGGGGGGTGCAAATTACAGGGGGGGGCCGTGATTCAGAGAGCCATGGCCTCTACCACGGAGACGGCACCCAGCACCTCACAGCTCTCCGGGGAAGCTGGGCGGCGAGATCCTGCATTTTCACATGAGCTAAAAGTTGCCGTATAAACATACCACCCGTACGCTTCCCATCTCTCACTTTGTAACTCTCTGGGCAGCAGGTGGAAAAATAGCTAAAGACGTATAGATTATCCACATAATCAGAATCAGTCATTGACCCTAGACCTGGAAGGGACTCTCCTGTTAGACTGCTGAGAGAAGTATTTAACCCAAACTGCTGTAGCTCCACCTTGAATAAAACAAGCAAAAGAACCCAAAGAATATTAAGAATATTTTAAAAAACAGGCATATATCGCAATATCTTGGAAAGCGTCTCCAGCCTCCAGAGGTCTATGGTGCCTCTGCTCTCCAAACTGCCGAGCT
>JAODKM010000038.1:15047618-15086851 GCA_026780845.1 Petrocephalus sullivani
CCCTACTGACCCCCCTCAATTTCTCGCATTTTCTATTTGTATCTCTCTTGAGTCTCGCTCTTAGAAATATTAAATTCATGTAAGAAATCATTATTGGATATGATTTTTTGACTCAAGAATAAGATACCAGATTTCAGTTTAAAAAGGGAAATTGTATGCTTAATTAAACTAAAAACATGAGATTTGCAAGAAAACCTGAAGAGATGGAATTTTTTAAATATTTTTCCCAGGTTCAGTGAGCAAAAATCTAAGAAACAGTCAAAAAATGCTATACAGTTTTTTGGTTGCAGACCTGTGTAATAGAGGCGTTTCCCAATAACAATGACTCTTAGCATCTTACAAAGACTCTAGCAGTATATCTTATGAAATGGTATTCCCCTTTCCTATGTCTGTTTCCCCAACAATACCTTAAAAGATTGCTTAAGGGAGAACTTCTTAAGAGCAACCTTAAACGGCCCCGGAGCACCTGATTGGTTGGCCTCGATGGCTTGAGAATCGATTATTCCCTCCATGCAGCAACTGCCTGACAGCAGCGTAAGAGAAAGTGGCGTTTTTCATAAATATAACACTGCAGAAATGCTTAAAAATACTGCAGAACTCAAAACTGGGAAGAACCTAAAAGTAAAATACAAAATTAACAAACTGAGTCCTGAATTAAACTAAATCATGACCCGTAAATGATTTTCACCGATTGGGTGCAGTAGCCCGCCTCCCCGGATTGTAGTATCACACCATTTAATTTGTATTTGTTCTATAAAACACCTGCGTGCACCAAAATGTGTGCAGGTCATTGATATTGGGAAGAGCAGTGACACAATAGCCATTCCTGAGTCCCGTGTGCTTCATTACGGACTACTAAGCACTACTCCAGGGTACTTTTTTGGGGGAAATATTTTAGACTTGTAAATGAACCTGCAGTGTTGATTCTTATCAATCTCATGAAATTCGACTTGCATGAGGGTTTGCAGAATGGAATGGATCACATACTTGGAGATTATTACGGTATATTCTCGTTACCAGGAATTCCAGCTACAAAGGCCCAAAATGACATCCGTTTTGTCCACCTAGTGATTTCAAACACATCCAGGAAAAATGAAAAATAGGATGCACCATAAACAGAGGCTTTCTTTGTTTCCCAAAGAGCCGTGCCCTCTGAGATCAGAGACATTTTTGTTATGTTCTGTATGCGTGGAATTTGTGTTTTGCATATTATGACTGTCTTTAGGATCGCTGTATCTGCACACCCTGCACGTCCAACGTGATTCTTACCCCTTTGGCATCTCTAATCTTCATTTCCCCATTAATCCATGATGCTATAAGAACCAGCAATATCTAGATGAGCATGGCTGCCTGCTGTCCACGCAGCAGGACCAACATAAACACAATAACGATCTTATTTCTGACACTGATTTGCTGCAGATTCCTACGGCGGCATGCATGACAGCCTCGCATTCAGGAGGTCAGCTTCTTCAGCAGAAATGCACACACATGGGCTTCCATCACTCTCCGCACAGCTTCAGGTCTTCAGACATGGCGACACCTTTGAAATTCTCTACCTGGTCCCCTAAAGCAGAGAAGATCATAGCCTGGCTATCTCTCAGTCAGCTCTCCATTCCTCTACGTCCCTCGAATCCTGGACTGACCTCACAGTGCAGGGAGACATCAGATGATAATCTCCCCACCCTCGCCACATTTTCTGTGCCCCCGAAAGCCGAGCTCGGCTCACTTATCCGATCTGGCAAGACCACTGCATTTGTACAGGGTCCGGCTTCCATTCCCCGCCCCAGATAACCAACACATTTTCCCCTTCATCCCAGCTTCATTCGTTCCTCCGCTTCTGAGGACTGCTGTCTTCAACCATCCCTCAAAAACAATTTTTTGAAATCATTCTGGGTCAGATGTGATCTTGTTTCAAAACAAGTCGGGTCTTTCCAATAATGCTTTTCGCTCGAGAACAGCAATATCGTGGATCCAAAGCAGGGCAGGCTAATCGTTTATCATTTTAATCCTGTTGGATCTGGCTGCACCTTCTGTCACCTTCAAAGCCACATTCCTGACATGTCAGGTGAAAGCTCTGGCTGTTACCCTTAAAAAAAAAAAATACGTGAGAAGAATGATGGCACCATGGAAACGCACGCAGGTAGCAGGGCCGGAATCCAGCGACGCGGAATCCACCGCGTTTATCAATATGACCATAATCATTCACTAGCTTCAAGTTCTCCATTTTCTTTGTTTGTGTTTAATGAATGGCTACTTTTGTTTAGAAAATACTGTTGCTATTTTCATTGTTTTTGATACTTCAATGGCTCCTTTGTTTGTGAATACTGTTATTGTTATTGTGGTCTTTGAAGTACCATCTTCACTTTCTTTTCAATATAAACTTACATAGTACGGCCAAAACTTTAAATAGATCAATGCATAGTTTGCATGCTGTACATACTTACTGAATTTTAGTTATCCTCTGTAATAAATATTCACAAAATCAAAATTGATAACGGCTTAAGAGATATTCTTCAGCCTATATCTTAAAAGAATTCAAATCTTTAGTGCGCTTTTACATGTAATATATCACTGAAATATGATTTACACTCTGACAGCAAGTTACATCAGGTTGTGCAATTATTCCACCAAAATATCCATGTTGTCAAAGAAATAATGTTTAGTAGACTGTAAGTAAACCGGACAGCAAGGCCTGAAAAATAGCAGCATTTTTACACTGACACGATTCTCAAAAACAGCAGTGACCATTTCAAGCAAATGCACATGTAAGACATTAAAGAGCCCTTCCAGAACAGAGAACAAAATTCACATACGATATAACTATAGTCTATGGAACTATACTGACAGATTGGGTTTTACATTCAACTGATCACAAAGAATGTCAAAAATAAATAAATAAATAAAAAATATTCTTTGCCATTCCGAAAGGGTGGCATTCAAAAGAAAATTTTAATAACCCGGCTCAGTACAAAGATGGAGAAGGTCTGTTCATCAGCGAGGAAAGTGTCAGGTTCCCAGCAAACCCCTTCAAGATATCAGATTTAATGGACCTCCCCTTTAATGCATAATTTATTGTGCCACCTTTACAGTTGAATGCCTTCCACATCAGGGCAGGAGTTTGCTGATCTGAGAGTCTCCCGTGAATGCCAGGCGGACTTTAATATTGCACTAATGTAAATATCGTCTAGTTGCATGTTTTACAGAAGAGTTCCCCTCTTTAGCTGTAATTGTGCTATCCTGCTCTTCCGCGCTCTGAAAAGGCTTTGACTTGTCAGGACATATCACTCGATCAGTTTAAAAAAGCCGCAATCTTTTTCTTTTCTTTTATTGTGCATGTACGATTATATGTGTATTTTCGAGGTATGTGTATGCATCTCATATAGTTACTCGGTGCAGTTTCAAGAATGGCGAAGTGGCAGAGGTTTACGACAAAAGTGCTTATTCTGGGGGGTCTCAGTGCTCGTGATGTTGGACGGCGGCGTACAGCTCCGCTAAGGTTCTGCCCGGAATGAGTGATGCTTATTTATTACGGCGGCAGCACGGACGGTGTTTCTGCGGCGGGGATCCGCGCTGGTTCCCCCGCTCGCCCGCACTTCGCTCGGCATTCAGCACCAGCAACTGCGCCGTGGTCAGGAAGTCCGCGATCATCCCACCAAAATCCTGCGAAACTCGCAGCAGTTTTTCCGAGGAAAAAAAAAAGCCAGTAATATAGACAAAGTGATTATTTCATGCGCGCTCCGGATAGTAAATGGACGGCGATTTTCGTGCAACTGCATCAAAATGAGAAACCAAAAACCGCTTTAATTAGCTACATCCATCGTGACAGACTGAGCCGTATCTGTGGCTTTAATCGAGAAGAAATACGATCAGTTTCCGATAATCTGGCGCCGAAATTTCATTTTGTTAATTAATATCACATTTAATTGAATTACTCTGCCCAACTTTATAAAAACATAACTGGAATTACATATTAAAATAAACATCACTTTCTGTAATTCATTTTTATGAAACCCTTTTAATAAAACAGCAGTGCTCCTTTTATTACGTTACATTATTTAACGCTTTATTACATTATTGCCCATATTTGTGTTGATTTGCTGGGTGAGTTACGTGCACCGCTCGCGCACTTGGTGGCCCTAGATCTCACATGCTAATTAGCGGCAGCCAATTCAGGAACGGGCTTCTCGGGCATCCTGAGCGCGCCAGCAAGCCCGGGGGCCGCATGCAGCCCACCGACCCCCACGCAAGGGGCGCAACACCTCCAAATCACCGCAGTGCTGGGTAATGCCCACCCTGGCTAAGAAACGGCAGCTTCCCATATGGCAGCTACCTGGCAGCATCTAGAGGGGGGGAAATACGAAAATGATAAATGTCCTCTTCTAGACGGAAAGGTCGGCGGGAAGCCCGGCGGGGAGGGAGATACAGACAAGCGAGTCAGGCCAGAAAGCCGGACAGGGCTGCAAAGAGGACCATTTATCTGCGGGGCTGAGGAATAGTCACTTTCAGTTTGTTGCCGCCTTGGAAAATGATTACATTGCACCTAAATAATTTTCCTGCGTGCCCTGAAGTCCTCTGACCCACATTTTAACTGGAGATGGAACAGACAGTAGCTTCTGAAATGATGGCGCGGTCATTTGGAATAATATACAAAATTAGCATAAAATTACATGCAAAAGAATAAGTGAGGATTCGAAAGACCAACAATGCAAGGTCTGCAAACGTGGGGGGTTGGGGGGGCATTAAAAACAGCAGCACCTCAGTTCAAGCTTCCTGACGGCCTCGGAAGCCCTCCTTTCCACCCACAGCTGGCCCCCCTAAGCACAGCCCGGGACCCGGGACCGTGCGGGCACCTTTACAAGACAGACGCTCCCACTATATTTCCCCTCAGTGGATTTTTTCTATACTCTGGTGAACGATCACTGCTAACTTTTCATCTTCAAATGATACAGATTAGCTAAGGCACAGACCCAACACGGCCCTTTCACAGACCACAAGGCAGGCAGATCAAGGCAGAAGGTCTGAGCCTCTTCTAATTCCCAGAAATGTGTTGTTGTGTTCAGGGTATTTCAAAACAATCATCTCTTTCCATTATGACCAAGGCTGTACAGACAACAGTAATTGTATTTAAGACTGACCGTACAGGTTCCTGCTGATATCCCACAGTTCACTGTAGCTGATTAGCAGCCTATTGGCAACTGATTTATCCCAAAAACCCTTCAGACAAAAGTTCATCAGAAAGCTCCAGACATCCAGCACAAGACAAGGGAGGAGAACCTGATTTGCACGTCCCGTACCTGGTCCTTCTTATGACTATTAAAATGGCCAAAAGTGGCACCACTCCCGGTTGTTACACTGAAGGTCCCACTGCATCAGACCGCCTCTGAATCATGTGCTTGGGTGATGTATTGCTGTGCCAATGGTAAACACATGTTTAACTGATAACTAGCCTTTAATTGATCTAATTTACAATAGGGCATTTACTTGATAACAGTGCTTATGGGACTGTGAAAGCACAGAAAATCTTTTTTCTAATGCTCAAGGCCAGATCAGCATAGGACTGTCCCTGGGCAGGTGTAGCTTATAGGCAGTCTCCTTGGGCACCATCTACTGAAGGGGCACCGATGGTATGATGTGGCATTGTGGGTAAGGCATTGTGGAGCTCGCCCCGTTATTACACCGTACTATAATAAACCAGCACTGAGGGCCGTCAGAAACGAGGCACATAAGTGGAACATCAGCCCTGGAATTTTCCCAAAATTTCTTTCCCGTCCAGCTGGGGACTTTACAGCGATTTGTAATTCGTCCTGACTTCTTTCAATCCAAATGTAATTAGTACAAACCTTTGGTTTTAATCAGTCCATACATGGATGGAGACAAAGACATTAAAGTTGACTGTGACTTTGATACAGACACCAATTGCTTCTGGACAATGATGCCAGCTGTTTATCACAGATACATTTAGTCTGAAGGTTTCCCCAACATTCAAAAAGTCCATAAACGTATATATAATATACAGCATGAAGGGCAAAGATCTAGTGAACCTCTGCCTAGCTCTTCAAATTAGGTGTGTTTGTTCTGTTTAGTGGAACAGTCCAGCCACACATACATGCAGAAATGTCTCACAGTTAGTCTGGAAATTAAATCTGATTTAATATTTATCAATTAATAAGAGCACAAAGTGTATCTCCAATAAAAAAAAACAGAGTGGAAGATTTAATAAGATCCTGCAGCCTTGTGTGTTGTCATTGTTACAATGTGCGATAATATATCTCTTACCCATCGAGTGAAATTCAGGGCATCCCGCCATTCTTTGGTAAGGCCGTGCAATTTCCGCGTTTGCATGTTAGTATCATTCCAAACAATACGGACAATATCTCAGTAAATACCTGGAACAGCACAATCCGTGATAATTCTAAGACTTTTGAATGGAGGATTTTTAAGAATGAATATGGCATCCCCCATTATTTATGGGTCTAATCCACTGTTTATGCATAGCTAGACATGTGTTTTCCATTCTGGAATTCCAGAACCAGAATCCAGAGGTAAGCAGAAATGATCCACCTGATTTCATAGACGATCTGAATGGAAAAGTGTCAAACAAACCATCTGGCAAAGACAGCAAGACGCCACAAATAAAGGCATTCATTACATATATTATCGGACGAATACAAAACAGATTTCTATTGCTGCACCCTTTCTCAGAAACATCAATTAAGTAATTACAGCAGAATATGGTGAACCAAGGGGCCATGTTTCGATCTTCCAGAAGAAAAACAATGATCTGATCGTTGTTGTATAACATTGTTACAAGGGTACGAGTATAGATGGGTTTTAGTATTAATTCTCTTTAACAAAGAAATGCAGTTCTCCCTTCGGTAGAATGCACGCAAAATTATGATTTTCTGATCTTATTGTATGCGTTTATAAAAAAACATGTGTATCACATGGGCGTATCGCACATTTTACCCATATTGTGTCCTGAATTGGCACCTGTGACATTTCTCCCTGTGAAATACATATTTTACCCGATCATTTCTTTATTCAATTTCTCTGGTACACCACGTTAGTTACAGTCTGAATTAAAAATATTCGTAGGCAGCCTATTGATAATCTTTTGTATTTCACGGAAATACTGAAACTGACTGTAAAAAAAATGGGACACTCCTTACAGTACGTGAATTTTATTTTATACAGTCATAAAATATAAATGGAAAATTCCGTCCAGTACCAAATTCAGGAGAAAGGAGAGGCATTTCTAAGAAATGCCTATTTATAATGTAAGGTAATGAATTATGTTTGGGGCTTTGGGATTTTTCCACAAATTTCAAAATAAATAAAAAAATATATAAATATAAAACCTATAAACTCTGCCCATATTCAGTTAGGTGTTTTATTTTAGAAATAATACCCAAAAACCCTTTAAAATTGTATTACGGTAGTGTGCAGAAAATCACGTGCATATAAAATAAGACTCAAATCGAAACAAATAAATATTTCATGAATTTCTTGAGAGATGGAGGGTTTGGTTTGGCTTTGTTTATAGAAAGTGCTTGAGAGACATTAGTCTTTAACCTTTGTAAACAATGAAACAAATCACAATTAAATGTTTTAATTGCATTTATTTAAAGCAAATTATTGGAAACTTTGTAATAATGAATGGTGCAATTGGGCACCTTCATTAGCCATGCATATTATTATTGAGAATTGGCTAAATGATTAACATTGAGCCTGTGCAGCCCAGTCAGTCATCCATCTTATAAACATTATTTTAAAAATGCACTATTGAAACAGTCTTACTCTTTAATTTAAAAAATATAATCACAATATCTGGGGGGGGGGGGGGCTTCTGTATGATTACATTTGACTACATGAAATGTAATAATTATTGATTTATATAATTATTATAAATTGGAAATGGAATTATTCATTTCTGCTATGTCACTAGGAACATTTTTTACTAACAGCAGTCTCAAAATAATGTTTAACGTGAAAAACAAAATGACACAAAGACATTGTGTTTGTGTTTATCATTTTTATTATTATTTAATTTTCCAAAGATATAGGCCTACTATAGCACTGAAAACTGTAACTTGTTTGCTGGAATATCTGCCTTTCAAATAGGATACTCTACGTGACAGTCAAATGCATTCAAAATGATCAGTTAAATCAGACTGCATTTTCTTAATTATTGTCTCTGGAAATTAATATGCAATAAAGCTAATTAGTTTATATATAGTGTAATATTCCATCATCTCGACTTTCAAAATCGCAATTTGCAGTTCTATGATCAGTGCTGCTAAGAAAACATGTGAATGTGAACTATAACACATTTATATAAGTTCATATCAGTCTATACCTAGATTTTACCTAGACATTTAAATACATTGAGAGCCCCACATGTCCAACAACTATTAATAGAAGACACATTAAAATGCAAATGTCTGTCTCATCTACCAGCAGTCGCCATTTTTATTTTGCAAACATAAGGAGACCCTGTAGTTTAAATTTAAACTAGCAATGTCTGGGCCCTTTCTGTTCTGAGTGACCAGGACACTTAAACACAGCACACTTAAACACACTCGCATTTTTCGGGAATCCGTAAGACGAAGCCTCCACCCACAGAACCCGGAGCAGTTTGGATCCACACCATCCTATAAGCTGCACTTAGGGCTTGGATTGCAGTGCAAACATTCTGGCTGTATGAAACTCCCTTTAAAATCGCTAACAAAATATTCTTTTGGTGCCACAACACCCACCAGTTAACCTCTCTATCCCTCTCTGTTTCTGATCGTCATTCAGCATTGGCTCTGAAGATCCTACTTTCACACATGTAAACATTCCAGCTGCCAGGAAAATGGTAACCTTAAGAAAAAATAGTGAATGGGAGCTACCGTTTCCAGCCGTCCTAAGTCTTTCTTGCTGTTTGTCAGTCTTTTAGGGAGAGCATTTTAGATTTGATTCTTCATACTGGCCATTTCACAAGCACAGAAGATAAATGCATGGGAAACACACACCACTGCATTCCCTGACCTTCCAAAAATGCTTTATATTCCAGCTTTTAAGGTACAGTGTCGCTCCTGGGAGATGTAACCGCGGTTGTGATTTCATCACCCTCACTGAGCATCCTTCTCCACATGCAGCTGGCTGAGAACTGTTACAATTCTGCTCTTCTACTATTCGTGTGTGTGTGTGTGTGTGTGTGTTTGTTTGTTTTGTGGATGCTTGGACCTTTGGAACGCCCCAGTGCACTGACAGGTATATCATGCCCCATCTTTAATCACAGCCTGCAAGTCCCCTCGGCCCCAGCATTTTGTTATGATAAGCAGGATTACACAAATGCACTGACCAGAAATAACAAATGACAAAAAAAATTTAAAAGATAGGAAAAAATAAATAAATCTGGGCAATTAAGCGTGATACGTTTCCCCAGCAGATTCTCAAAACAAACAAAATTGTAAAACTCCAAAAGGTTCACTGTGTTGGTTATTTTACATAACTACCTTGGGTGTGGAGAGAGGTGATTTATACGGGCGATTTTACAAAGCGCTCATACATAGGGTCTGCAACTGAAAGCTAAATATAAAGCAGCTAGTTTCTCTGGAGCTTTTCGTACTTTTTCGCGGATTTATTATACCTGTATGTCACGACCCAAACACAGTCCATTCGCCAAAAGCCGACAGTTCATGCCCTCCCAAGCCACATCCAGAGCAGCAGGAGGAGCGATGCCCGTCGGATGGGGCCACATCTCCATCCCCGTTATCTCGTGACAATGTGACTGTGACAGGCGGCGACAAGCAGGAAGTTTTTCTCCCACGTCGGGGCGCTTGCGCACAACGAAGGACTTGCACGCCCCATAGAACAGTATTACGACGCGGTACAGGGGGGCGTAAAACACGCACCTCATGGCAGCTCATTAACAGAGACAGCGCACCTCCTGCATGCAAACGGCACCGCACACATCCGAGCATCGGCCCTTACCTCGCTGGTCCTGTGGGGGGGCTGGATCGCCGGTGCTCGTCCTTGTTTTTTTTTTTCTGTGCAGCTCAGTCAGGGAGGGTCTCTCTAACCTAGCAAGCGGCGCTCTTTCATTCTACTGTAGGGAAATAAAAAGTAGCGTGCGCGCTCTCCTCTCGCCCGCCGCCCGTCGTGCACCGTCGCCCGTCCGCAGCGGCTACTCCATGGCAGCGGCCGGCCGCCCGGTAAGTGTGCCGGAGTTGGAGAGCCCGGCGCGGCTGCCGCTGGTGCCGCTGGTGCAGCTGGTCCCGCGCGCCCCGAGCAGCCTCGCCACTTAAATGCGGGCGACTGGCTCGCGAGGCGCGCCGCGCGGCTACTTTATTCGCCATCCGCTCCTCCCCTTCGCGGCCGGCTCCGTGCGGGGCCCGGCGGCGCCCCCCTTCGGCCGCACTGCCGAACTACACCTTGCGTCCTTTCTGTAAAATTTATTGTACCTGATTTTATTTATTTATTTATTTTTCCCCTTCGCCTCGCCTTTTACCCTTTAAACCCCCAGGGAACCGTGACACTGGAGGCTGTAATGAGTGAGATTCAGACATAGGGAAAGAAATGTCCCACGTTTCCTAATCGGAGCATCTGTGAATGTTCTCCACGTTTTTAATTTTACTTTTTACTATTATGCTTGAGCTCGTACCCATGTTTCTTCTTAAATAATAATTATAGGAACAACAGCATCAACGGGAAATTCTAACCACTGATATTAAATGAAATAAATCTAATTATACTGATATACCCCCATGACGTACCTTTTACTTACCAGTTTTGATAAATAATTTATTACATAAATTTTAATATCCAGTAATTCGTATGACCTACCCACTATTCCATTAATTGCCCCCATTTTAGCTTTACGTTTTTCGTACGTGGATTTCGCGTGACCCACAGTGTGCAATGTAACGATAATATTAGCCTTGATAATAGTAGTAATGACACGTGCATTTACACCAAATATCATATTAAGTATATATACATTTATTAGAAAGTCCCGACCTGTTATATTTTTTGAAAGCCATAACTTCATAATTGATGCTAAGATCTCGATTCTTTGAGTCGGCCACCATATCGACCGCGCCGCTCGGTGAGATACGATAGGCGGCTGGGGCACTGATGCTGAACCCGCGAAGAGCTTAAGAGCCAGTGGATGAAATGTCCTTATCTGCGCGTCCCGAGCAGCCCCGGCTTCGGCTGTGTTTCGGGAAGGGCGTAGGACCGGCGACGCCTTCAGAAAGGGGAGTTAACCGCAAGATGCATCCTTATGGAGAAGCTGAGACTTTGACTGGAAGGAGCTTTTGATTCCCAGGACCTCATCAGGTCTTGCAATATAATACACATTTATATGTTCATATATTCACCATACACGCATAAATACATATTTTGTGTATTTGTCCACAAAAATCAAACACCACATAGGCACCATTAAATATGATTGTTTGTTGATGGAGTTTAATGTGGACATAGAACAGTTACAATGTATGATGGTCCCCAAGTCCATTCTGGAGATTTTAATAACACTCTTCCCTCGGTCCTGGATGCCCTAAGACATATGTAAATATCACCGGCCTGACTTTAGTCAAAGCTTTGCATGCTACCTACCACCCAGCAAAGCTTTTCCTTGTAAGCTCACATTTAGGCTTTGTTTTGAGACTGTCCCACTATCTTGCATAGCAGTTACACTGTGCCTATGAAAAGAGCCCTATAAAGACAGCACCTTTTCCTTAAACGGTTTCTGGAACATTCTTGTCGAGACAAACAGCTCCAGCAAGTTTATGTAAGTATGTAGATAAGCATATGCAAATGAACCACATCTCTGTTTTTCTTCTTTTTTTGCTGATATAAAGCATTCGCAGATGATGTAGAGGGGACAGACGCCCTACATTTCACCCAGGTTTGCCACAGGGATCTTGGGCTTTGCACACAGGCAGGAAAACACAGGTATCAGAGGGAAAAAAAAACAGATGCAGAAGAGAACGGGCAAAGATAAATACCACTGAGAGGTTTTCTGCATGCCCGGCTGTTGCAGGAGGAAGACAGAACACCCACTTCACGCCTGATGAGTGCGTTTAAAGAAAGGAAAAGCGAGTCCAAGAAAATGCACCCGCTGTCACAGCCACAGATGGCAAGGAAGAATCAGATGTGAGGCAGACAGCAGGCAGGAACAATGGAGAGAGGGGGAATCCAAATAGCACAGCGACGAGAGCGAATCCCCAGGCCACCGACGCCTACAGCCCAACCGGATGGGGGCTTCTCCTCAGTCACAATAGATTAACTTTATTTCACATTTTTATTTAACTTCAGCCCAGTTTTAACATTTATAATCAGAGTCGTTCATGGATGAATCATGATACAGAAGCCAGGTCTGGTTAAAGTGGCAGGAAACCACATCTCATAGCTTGTGGAGCTGGCATGGGCGTAAATTATTGGGGGGGGGGGGGGCGCGTAATCAAAAAAAGCTAATACAACCCCCCAAAAATAAAGTCTAACCCTAAAAGGGTGAGGACCTCAACTCCCCCCCCCCCCAATGTTCAAACCAAAGTTACGCCCTTAGGAGCTGGGGAGGTTAATCATATAACTGACTCAGATTCCCACGCGTATCTAAAGAGGCTTACTACACGCCCCGGGAGCTAGTGCACTTGTGTTTAATCGTTGAATTTTACCTTGCGAAATACCTGCACAGTGTCAGCAGCGCTTCTCTCTGTTGGCGAAGGGGAGGCGGGCGGCAGAAGGCGGCCGGCAGCCCGGCACGGCCGCGGCGCTGCGCTCGCAATGCGGCCGCCACCGGCGAACAGATGGCGCGTGTTTTCGCGAACGCGGCTCGGGTTCAATCCTCCTCCCCGCCGCAACGCTGCCATACGCTGCTGTTTAACTTTTCTGACATAAACATGAATTTCGGGATGTGTGGAGAGGATGACAAACACGGCACTTGCGAGGTAATTGCAAAGTGCAAAAAAGGACAAATAGCAAAGAGAAAAAAAACACGTCATGTGCTTGCTGTTGCCCTGGCAATGCATTTTAATGCATATATTATGCACACGTCTTTTAATGCAGTTGGGAGTTCATTCTAAGGTCTGTGCATATACGCCCATTACATAGACATAAGAATTACTATTATTATATAATGGGAACACATAAAGAGCTGTACATTTGATATTTAAAGTTGTTTTGCATCTTTTTATATGGGTTGACTGCCCTGCATGGGTTTACCAGCTGAGACCAGTTTGCGTCCCGCTACAACCAGCTGAACGCTTCTGCAACATCAGCAGTCATCCTAGATAATTAACTCAACAAAGTCATCACTTCTTTGTTTGGCAGGAATAACTAAGATATTAAATGAATGTATGCAGAAATGACAGGCGACGTGATGTGTAAATAGCCTTTCTATTTGGCCGGCTGAAGTTTAGGTCTGTGACTCATTGAAGTAGCCCGTACGAACATTACACCCAGTTTGCAGAAGGTAGGGGGTTAGCAATACTTGGAAAGTCAATTTTTTTTCAGGTTAAAAATGATAGTGACCCAAATCTTCCTGGGTCATTAGTCGCATGTCCGCTGATGGTTAGCAGGAGCGCCGTGGACATCCTGTACCACCCCGCAGCGGGCAAATCGAGGCGGCGTGATTTATGATCGCCCGGCGCATCTGCGGCTTTCTCCAGCGCCGCTTTGACATCAACAAGGCTATTAAGCTGTCAGCTTCCCCACTGCTCCTTATCCTGGTTGGGAGGGAATCATTGCCTTAACACGCTGGGCTCTGCCACACGAGTTAACTTAGACAGCAGTGACCATTTTTTATTAAGCATGGGGGTCTAGGGACCGTTCACTTTACAATGCGAAAAAGAACCATTTCAGGGCTGGATATTTCAGCCAGCCCAAACATCTGCGGGGAAGGTACCCTGGATGGGTCGCTAAGCCGTCAAAAACAATGACGCATTCCTGCCGGTAGTCGTCACTAAGGCGAAGGACGGCGAAGGTATCGGAGGGATGTCTAGCGGTTAGAAACTCATTAAATGTCCTGCTTCAGCATAGCATGCAACTGCAAATTAAACGGCTGAAATCAGCATTCATATGTAAATAAAGGCCCTCGGTGAATGATTCCTGGTAAAATTATATCATATGTAACTAGAGTTTTATATAGAACGTTTATTATTCATCATAATTTATATAGATTTGCTTTTATTGTCCTCCTAATATGTACACTTCATACTTTCACGCAACATCATCTGCAATTAAAAGACATTGTACTCTAAAGTACTTTCGTTCTAGCAATCAGCCGGCAGGCCTAAAAAAGGATAATTGGGTATTGACAAACGTGAAGAAAATTAAAAGATGTTGAAACGGCTTCTACCAGTTTACTTTGGCAGCTTGAAGTCCTGATTATACTGTTTACCGACCACATAATTTCTGAATCCTTAACAAAACGAACATGAAGCGAGGCATTTAACTAACATCGTGAGTCATTTTGCTGCGCGTCTTGGTGTCTGTGTATGCATGTAGGCCTATCTGTAATGTTTATTATATAATTGTGTAGAATCCTGATGTTCTGAAATCTGGTCATAATTTTATTTTGCTAATTTTTTAACGGCTGAAAAACGTTTTAGATCTAGTTTGCAGATATGTGTTTTAGTTGTGCTTATACAACGTCAACGGGCCAAATCGATAAAAAATAATTAATAAAATTATATTTTTTCTTAATATCGTATATATTAATTTCAAATATATAATGTTTAATGTAACTGAATTTACAAATAACGAAAACATAAAGCATTAGCTTTGTCAGAGTAGCATGAATCAATGTATCTGTATATTTTTGTAAAAATTCATATGGGGCGATTACAAAAACAATGTGCACAAGAACACAGTGTCCCTGTATATGGATGTATACGGTGTAATGTATAACACAGAGACATAGTTGTTGTTCTCTCATCTCCAGTAGGTGGCAGTATTATCCCGCAGACAGAACCGCATTTGTTTTGCTCTGTGGTTATGGAGCGTAGCGCGGGTTCCGGTAGCCACCCCAATAAGAGATTTTGTGCACTGTCCAAGCTATCGTATGAAGACTAGAACAGAAGCCGTCCCCCAGGGAATGATGAGCTTTATGTTCTGGGTGCTCTCTATCGAGGCTTCATCTGCACCTTAAACGATAATGATATCCTTGGTAGGTCTGGTATTCAGGCATCTGAGCCACATGAAAAATACTGCAAGCACTACATGGCTTCGAGGTAACCAGAGTCCCTCTCCACCTGCAATAATTGCCTCAAGACCCATCTGTAGCAGGAATACCCCTACTGACCTACTCTACTCCATGTTCCCTGAATGCTCTTAACCCATTTAATCCCACCAGCAAGAACTGTTGCTAACATAACCAACATGAAATGAAAAAAAGTCATACACATTATGTGTTAGGGAGGTCTAAGGGGTGAAATGCATGCACTTATTTTACAGGGAGAATTTTGGGATTAAATGGGGTAATGTTGCAGCTTCTGCTGATTTGAATCACAGTCTTATTAGGTTCTTGCTCATTTGGAAGATGTTGTGTGGCTCCAGTACTGTAACACTGGAACCGGGCATTCATAGAAGCTCAGTCTAGCTGCACTTGTGCTAGACGATTGGTTGACTGCTGTTCGTTTGTAAGGTGCTGTTCGCACTACTTGTACATTGCTTTGGACAAAAGTTTCTGCTCAATAAAATACATGTAAATATAAATCATTCTGCCATAATCATAAACACTTAGTTCACTGAGCAGAGTCATGTGACTCTCCTTCCTGAGATGCATGGTACCCCCTTCTGAAACCCAATGATAAATGACGTCTAATGAAGCTGTGGATCATCCCTGCAGGCCTGATGCTGCGTATATGTTAAATAAATGGCCATTTCTGGGCCACTTTGGTAGGTTATGTTAATTAGCCATTTGGTGACCAAACTCAAGTGCTTCACTGTGAGACATGTAGGCAGCCCACACTGTCACCAATTGCCCTTGGAGTGGCTGCTCCTCCAGTCTGCAGCTTCCTGTTGTAGGATGTGTGGGAAGGATATTGTCTCGTGTTACAGGCTTTCATAAAGAATATTTTTGTAAGCCTGGAATCACAGATATGCGGGTGTTTGAGCAAGCTGCTCCAGTCTTTTTAAGGGACAGGACTTTTCTTGCTAAAAAATCTTATGCTAAAAATCCATTTACATTGCAAATGGACTGAATAAAGTTGCTGGGAAAAAATCACACTGCAATTTCGATAACTTATTATGCTAATCACCTGCCAGGCAGTGATAACCGTGGTTCCAAATCAAACAGAGATGGCGGCAAGATTTTCCATTTGTAATGAATGAATGTGGTTTAAATTTGATTGCACGGTCCCTTAAGCTCATCATGACCAGTTAAGTCTAAATCTGAGTAAAATTGCATGCATTGAAGTAGCAGATGGATGGCATAAACATACAGCACTGCGAAAGTTCAGGTGGTATTCTTACATCCAGGCCACAATATTTTATTATTCATAAAACGACGAAAGGTGACCAGTTTTAACCACTAGTACTCAATTCAACCAGAATAGAATAGAATAGTTCAGTTAGTTTCATTCCGCAAAGGTCACCTGGAATTTAATCATAATTTACTTAGGTGTCTGAGAGCAATTTCCCATAAAACTTTCACTTAATAACCAATCAGCTGTAATAACCTGATTCCGGAGTTTTTATTACCGACTCCAAACACTCAGTGGCCATCCTTAGGTGCACCTGCTTGCTAATGTTCCTCCAATCAACGAACGATGTAGCTGAACCTGAACACATTCAACACGCAGACAGGATCAGGAGATTCGTTTGTGCAGTCAAGGACTGGAACGGCCAAGACGGAGGATCTGAGTGATTGTGAAAGTGGCAGGACTGCCGGTGCCAGACATGCTGATTCCAACATCTCAGGAATAGCCACCCTTCTGGGATTTGCACCCGCTTAAAGCATGTAAACAGCTTGTTAATGAGAGAGGTCAGAGAAGAAAGGCCAGAGTAGTGAGGCCAGTAAGAAGGCCTCAAGTTCACAAATATCAGCTCAGCAAGACAGTGGTAAGCTTGACTCCGGGCCGTTAGGCAGCTCTTACCGGATGCTAGCCCCAAAAAGTGAAAATTGGCAGTATTGTATATTCAGTATTGTAATTGACGGTCAGTGCAGATGCCATCTGGAAGAATAAATACATCACAAGCCCTTTGCTTTTGTTGTTTGTTTTTCTGTTTTTTTGGAAGTGCAGGATCCTGGGAAGTGTGGGACATGACTACAGGGGTTTCCAGTAAAAAGGTCCAGGCCTGTCAGAATTGACCCTTTTAGAGGTCAAGCAGGCTGCAGCAAATCAATATGCCTTCAATTTATTCAGCTCAACCCATGAAAAATCACCCAATACTGCAGAGTGGCGTATTTTAAATTCTCATGTAATTAAATATGAATATTTATCAGCTCCAGCAACACCTAAATCAGCACATTCGGGCTGAGGAGAGTGTGTTTACTGAATTGAGCCCTACGCATTGTATATGGGCTGTGCATGTGTCAGACTTCTCTTAAAAAAAAAGAGGGATTCCAGCCAAGAACTTCATCGACAGATGAAGCGACGTCCTGGATGCGTGAGAGGATGTCGGTAATTGCTGATCTGGGGTCAGTGCTGCGTCCTTCACGTCCCAGTGGAGTCCTCACTCACCCCCCCAACTCAAACAAAGCAGAATTGGCTCTGCTACTTTGATGGCATCATATACATTAAATGGTTAATGAAACATCATCCTTGGAGTTAACAATTTTTAGAATTTTCTGTAGTAATTGGACTTAAACTGCTCTGGAGCCATGCAACCCTGCATGGGGGGGGGGGGGCGGTGTGGAAAACAAATTTGTGAAAAACACTGGAAACTTGCCGGGGCATTGCTAAAATCTTAAAACATCAGGGGCTAATGCCCCAGGCTCATGACATGTCTGATAAATTAACATCATTATAATGGAATTGTAAACTCTCACTAATCTTAAAATGGCAAAGACAATGCTCTCTCTACATCTCCCTGTGGACCTTAAACGTAAAATTTTAATTTCCTTCTCAGATCCACACCCTAAAATGACAAATTAGGGTTCGTAACCATAAACATGGTCACAGACATAAAGCATTTATAGGACGCCTGTTAAGATACATAAAAATGAATGATCAAAACCCTTTAATCTCAATGTTAACTAATATGTTCCTAATTATCTATTATCAGAAAATTTATCAGCATTTAGATATTGCAATACATTCAAAGAGAGCATTCCATCCCAACCCCCCCCACACTACCAATGGGCCCCCCTCAGCTATAATAATTATGAAGAACAGTGCAAATGTACAGAAACTCAGACAGGGGGCGCTATACAAAATTAGCCTGATAGAGAATTCAGGGAAAAACTGTGACTACGATTTTTTTTTTTTTTGCTGCTATGAACTTTGATCAGTGGGAATGAACGTTAAAGGTGCAAAAATAAACACGCTTAAGGTTTTACAATGTTTTTACAACAGGTGCTCACAAGTTGAGAAGCGTCGGTCGCACGTTCTCAGCTACGCGTAACACCGACTAGCCGGGAGCGGAGAGCATCCAGACGCCGCTGACGGGATCCTGTAGCTCCTCGGATACATTTTATTTATTATTTCTGATGTTAATGCATCAGACTAACAGCAGCAGCCCAGTTACATGCACTTCCCACTGTGGGCTCATGCACCTCGAGATCCATCACAAGTGCGTGTGCGTCACTATACCGTATAGCCAAGACAAGGCAATCAAAAGACATTGTTTTATTTTCTGGGGGTGGAGCAATGACCCCCCCCCCCAACACTGACATCTCTGTCTTCTTACAAACCACATTTTCAGACGTTTTAAGTCATATTTTACTGCTAAATTCTCCATTAAAAAAACTGCCTTTGTTTAAATTTTTTGCATCACTTTTTTGTTTCAAATGGGAAAATATTCTGGTATTTGAATACATCATAAGTTATAGACCCACAACGAATATAGTCAATATAACTCAAAAATCCAATGCCCTAATTTTTCAGCTTCAGTTAAACTGAGGTCAGACAGGTTTAAATATTTATACAATCTATTAATGCAGTTGAACAGTGACAGTGGTGTCAGATACGAGTTCTATTATATAACATCGAACAAATTATTAACCTCAAACCGATAATCCATAAAGTAGTAGATCTTGTGGTAAAAGGCCACATCAGGCCACTCGACAAGCTTTTTCTCAGGACGTGAATAGGAGTCACCCAGTATGGAGTTCATTGTTTATTTACGGAGTAAATTTAGACAAAACATTGAACTAAATACATGGCAAATCAACAGCAGAGGCGATGAGAACTTGTCATGCACGCAACTCAGGAAGCCCTCCCAGAAGGAAAGGAGGAAGGCTCCTTAGACATTAGCACCAAATCAGCACCAACTTAAGAGTATAAAAAACAAATACAATTTAAAATAGAAATGATATATGAAGTGGACAGAGACTGACTGACACACACACACGCACACGCACACACACACACACACACACACTCAGCCTTTGGCCGGCTATAGCATTTGTAGGACACGTGCCACAAACTATAAAACACATATTCAAGTAAAGTTTAAATAGCAGGAAATATCCATGTTTATGCACCCAGAACACAGGCGTCGCTCGGCCTGCTCAGACGTAGCAAACTACATACTGGGAACTAGGCAAGGTAGAAACCGTAGCTGTAAGCGGTGCTAGGCGAAGGAAAAAGAAACTAAAAACATCACAAAGCAATGGTTGGTGCAAACACTGGCGGGAGTCAAATTGATTATTCTAAACGTAAGACGGGTCTTTCTGTCAGACCTGTCCCGTGTCCACGGATTGCATACAACATGTATGTAACAGATTATATATCTATAAACATAACAAATCTCTGACAACAAACACTGCAATTTATTAAATAAAGCACTTAAATGGTACAATGAGGGGAGGAGGAGTAATGCATGTGCATTTCCGGTGGCAGCCAGCCACTGAACACAGAATACATTTACACACTTAGACCTTTACAAACAGAAGTGTAAAATTCAGATCCAGAAAGTAAAACCCAGGCCAAGGTTTTGTTTCAATCAACTACTTTGTGACTGTGACTCATTATATGCAACTGGTTGCTTGAAACAAAAGACTTGGTCTGAATTTTTACTTCCTGGACCTGAAATGCACACCTCCATTTACAAATAATGCACAATATCCTGATCAGGAAGCATATTTTAAATAAACTGGAACAGAAACTAATAGCTTAACCAAACAAATAAGAGGTGCCCAATTTTCTTTGGGAGGGGGGTTAAATACAGGTAAAAATTTAAATATATTATTCAGGATACCGACAAAAAACTTTTTTGTTCTCATCCATATTGTTCCATGTCCAAGTGTAAAAAAGATGGGATTGCATAACAACCAAAAACTACAGCAGTTGGGGCAGGGGCTTTCTAAGTGGATTCCGGAGGACGTGCCCAGTACTAGGTCATGTAACTGCAAGTGCGTCCTTCAGCTAACCAACCCCAAAAGCACCACTTCTGAGCATCCGCTACACCGCGCTGCCGTTTCACACGCACAGGGGCTTCCGGGGGGGGTACAGAAACCGGTTGACCAGTCTAGGTAAGTCTGGTCTGAGGACCTGTTTCGTTTCCCATTCTTTGTACATTTTAAGAGCAGATCCCATCTCCAGCTGCTTAGATAAAGAATTTGTCCAAATCCTCCTCCATACTGACATCGGGGACGACCTGATCGGACATCTCCTTTTCGTTCTTGCCTTGTCCCAAGACTGTGGAATGGATGCTAGAGGAGAACCAAGGGTGGTCAAGGATCTCCTTGGATGTGAGCCTCTCGGCAGGCTCCCGACGGAGGATGCTGCGAATCAGGCACCTAGCCTTAGGTGTGAGGCTTTCCGGAATGCTGAACTGCCCTCGGCGGATTTTGCTGAAGAGCGAGCTCGGCTCCACATCGTGGAAGGGGTAGCGGCCCACCAGGATGGTGTAGAGCATGACTCCCAGGCTCCACACATCAGCCGCCTTGCCCGAGTAGCTGCCCGTGGTGTTGAGGATCTCCGGGCTGACGTAGGCCGGGCAGCCGTGCTTATCTGACAGCGAGTCGTCCTCTCCCTGCAAGATGTAGGCGTCCTCCAAACTCTCCAGCTTGACAAGGCTTCTGCAAGGCAAGATAATGGAGTTACCCACGGGCAAACGTCTACAGTAGTGCCACGGCGACGTCGGCATCACTCCCCACGGGAGATGCCGAAAGCCAGATGAGACCACGGACACCTCGGTGGTCCCCAGCCACCTTCACGCTGCCAGTTTGGAGATGTGGTGGGTGGGGGACCACGCCTGTGAGGCCATCCTCAGTCACCTCAGAGTAGTGAAAACCAGTCGTGTGGAAAAGTGCAGATAATGAGCATGTGCTCCCCAGATGAAGGGTGGGAAAATCTTATTCATACTTTTGTGACTCACTGAAAAAATAAAAATAAAATCGGAAGCCACTTTCCTGGACTACACTCTAAAAGATGAAAACTTTCAGAACTTTTCATTATTTCCTTTAAAAAATATATACATATAATATATATATATAAATATATATAAAATATATATAATAAAAATAATAATAATAAAAAGCAGAAATAACGAGTGTGTTGGCCAGTTCTTCCCCAAAAATAACTTTTAGAAAATTAAACTTGAAAAATGTGAGATCAATTAAACACTGTAATATATCAATAATTAATAGATCAATAATTTCCAGAAATGTATTGAGACAGTATTGAAGACTACAAATAATTCCTGTACTTCCCCTCATCATCTAGCCTGTCCAATCCTACACCACTCCATGTTCTGTGAATGTTCTGGATGTCACACTCTCTGCTCATTGCCTAGCCTAGCCGCACACTCTCTGCTCATTGCCTAACCTAGCCGCACACTCTCTGCTCATTGCCTAACCTAGCCTAGCCGCACACTCTCTGCTCATTGCCTAGCCTAGCCGCACTTGTGTCGACTACATGACAGCCGTATGTCTAAAGTGCTATTGGCAACACTTGTTTGTCTATTTGGAGAAAAAAAACTTCTGCTAAATGGAAGTAAAATGTAAATATCAACTGACTAGAAGTATGTAACCAGCTCTCAGACTGAAAGGGATTAGCTCAAACCTCAGAATTCTCCGATATAACGATTTTGTCATTAACACGCTGCATGAATGAGCAAAAACGTGCCGCCGAGGGCCTTGCGACAAAAGCGACCCCACTCGCCCGTGCAGCAGGTGCCCAGGGTCAGTTACCTGTCCTCACTCGGGAAGATGAATTTCCTCAGCTTCAGGTCCCGGAGCACCAGTCCGTTGTCATGGCAATGGGCTACGGCCGAGGCTATCTGATGGAAGAGTCGGGCGGCCTCTGCCTCTTGCAGCTTTCGGCAGGTGCGGACGAAGGAGTGCATATCCCCATGGCCCTTCCTGAAGAACACATAGGCCCTGGAGTCGCCCAGGAGGATCTCCAGGATCTGGTTGATGTTCTCATGTGCGGACAAGCAGAAGTAAGCCGCCAGCGACTCCTGATAGCGCGTGATATCAAACACCTGAAAGAGAAGCACAGATTGTCTTCAGGCTGAGCCAATCCCAAAAGTAATATACATACTTTGTGGAATAGGAAGAAAGATCTACAATAATTTCATTAGGAGGATTTGAATATGCACATGTACCTCACTGATGTATTTGCATACTCTTTGATTGCACTCACATTATAATGTGAGTAACATTAACATTACACTAACATTATAATGCTCATAAAAGCTGCTTCAGGCAGTGCAGAACCGCAGTCTCGCCTTGAATAGTCTCACTAAGACACACTGTCCAGCTAAGAGGAAAGACTACAACAAACTGCACACATCTCAAACTAAATACTACGACTAATATTCATTTAATAGCCTACTCTATAATCACATCTTTTTATAAAAGAAAGTTGCCTTTCTAAATTGTATTATCAAACTACGGTACCGTACTGCACTAACGTCTTAAGTCGCGTGCTTATGATGGTCAGCTTCAATAAATGATTACCTCGCGCACAATTTTTTACAATAATTAAGTTCGTCGGGACAAATGTTACTGTAAATAAAACTGTAGCTGTCCGGGGTGCTGAACATGATTTGTTTTTTTTTTTGTTAAAAAACGATTGATGAAATTATTTTTAGAGGCGTTTATAACCATTAACATTTAGCAAACATAACCAATATACAAAAGCAAAATGCGGTTATTTTTCCACTGACATAACTACACTTAACAGATAATTTAATGTTCAATTTGGTAGTTTAATTATATATAGTTCAATAACGTTGTCCTGAACCATTTAGCCTTCGCTAAAAGGCTAAGCCGCTCATAACTGTAGGAAGCGCAACTAAAAACTAAAATAAAATGCACATATTACTCCCATTATCAATTTAAAATTCAGTAAAAGACTAAATAATACAACATTTATATTGCTTGCAAAATCAATTACAACTGCACCTAGCCATTTTACGGCAAACATTTGACCTTAAAAATCGCACTCCCTCCAGTAATATATCAGCTACGGCGCCGGCAAAAATAACGCAAATATACGCGATAAGTAGAAGAATAATTGCTTTATCTACACTAGAGTGTTTCCGTAATTATGACTTGCATAATGCCATGGAATAGTACTCTTAACCCGCCTTCCGCTCCATGTGTCACCCACTTCGTATGTATTCTCTCCTAATTATCCGTTATACCTCCTTTTCTTTTAAAGTGTTACATCATGGCGACAGGATTAAGAAAAGAATTGTATGATCCTGGAATAATAAATATACTTCAAATTAAAAATATTTTGAAATTATGACAAAATTCTCTACACGAAGGTATTTGATGTTACATTTCGACTGCTGCTAACGCACAGCCCGACATCACCCGGGTCTGGTGAATATGCACGACCCGCACCATCCCGGTGCACAATGCACACAATGAACTTGTGACAATGCGGACATGAGTTACGCGACCGACTTCAGTCCTGCAGAAGCGCGTCACGGATACGGCGTTTATGATCAAATAAAACAATAATAATGCTGGAGAAAGTCGGTTTTAGCAATAAACGGCTCATCATATGAATAAATTTGAATAAAATTAGACAAGAACCCATGAGAAGCACATGGCTTCAAGTCTAATCACGAGTTTCAGACTCCTGACTTCACCAGCGTCTTTACAAACACCCCAAAAGCGTTGTGTACCCTACATCTGAATGTCCCACTTTGTCGCTAATGTTTTGTACATGTATGTTATATAAATATACTTCTCAAGGTATTTTTTACTTTTTTTACTTTTGTTTTGCTCTGATTTTATATTTAGATATACGATAAAATTGTATACACCCTGCCACCACCTGCACCAAAACAAATTCCTTGTACTTTTTTTTTACATACTTGGCGAATAAAAAGATTGTGGTTCTGCAAATGAATTCTGCCATAACTTTGCGAGGCGTGCATGGTCACAGTGGGTGCACGCTTGGCCCGGACGGGCAGTAATGCATGGGGGGGTGGGGGCGCGGTGTTTGGGGGCCGCGCGCTCCACTACATTGTGACGGAGAACAAAGACGCCCCGCGAGCGAGGCGGCGGGGACACGTGGCCGGCCGTCGCCATCCGCACGCGTCCCGCAGGATCTGCGCTCCCGAATCAGGCGCCGCGCCGCCGCACGGCGACCCTTCCAGGGCCCGAAAACAGCCCGCTCCATTTGCGAGACTCCGGCGCACGTCCGGGCGAGCCGCCTTCGGGGTTAAATGGGCGTAATTCATGCTTCCAAAGCTGCAAAACGCGGATCGGCGATCGGATCGGTGCCCGGCGCCACTGCCTTTAGCAGGAATTACACCTGTGCATCGATTAACCTTGACCGATATTACAGTGGCCATGGAACCAAGTAAGAACTTGCAGACTTACCTTACAAACGAGCTCTTCGCCGTTGTGCATGCACGCAGCTCTGAAAATGTGGTCCCCCTCAAGCGGCTCCAGCAGTAAGTACTTTCCAATGGAAGAAATGCAGTGAGAAGTACTGGGTGTCTCTGGAGGAGTTGGGGATCCCAAATTGGGGCTGAAACTTTGCACCGATTCCGCAGTCCTCAGCGAAGACAAATCCTCATAGTCGTGAGATTTATACCTCGATCTCCCATAACGCGTTATATTAATGGGGTTTGACCTCCGTATGTTCATGGGGATTCGGTATTTTACTCCACAAAGAAGCTGGCCTCCGAGTAAAAGCCGGGCTCCAGTTAACCTTACAATGTCAGTAACAACGGGAAAGACCGCTAGGCAGATTCACAGACTGCTTGTAGTTGTCCGATCATCAAACCTTGTAAAACTTTTTTTTTAAAGTTTAACATTCCCTGCAAACCCCCAAACAAACAGGTAAGTTACAAACGCACACACAAAAAAATGTTGGTGTTCAAAACAGTTAGTTGAACACTAAAACAAAACTGACCGCATCGGAAATTATTAACACTAAAGTCTATTTTAACTAACGAAATGGGTTTAATTAATAATACTAAATTCTGTACTTCACCAGCCACTTCAGTGAGACAAAGCAATAGCGGGCTATTTTAGGGATACAGCGAAGTCTCCCAACAGCACATATTTCTAAGGACAAGAACAAAAAAAAAAGGATATTAATTAACAGAAGTGGCGAGGTAGCTTCCTAGTGCCGGCCTGCATTGATTCCGATCGCGCCGAATAATAGCGAGAAGCCGCAAAAGGCGCTCGGCAGATGGGCGCAGGTCCGAAGCGGGCGCCGGCTCTGCGGCTTCCCGTGCAAACGCGAATAATCCGTTCCTATCAGACGTCCCGCACCGTACGTCGGCTGGCTCTCAGGCGCCTCCCACCACTCATATCCATGTATCTGGCTGGCAGACCCGGCGAGCAATCATGGAGGTCAGCGCCGATACAAAGTCACGTTTCGCTTCCTTAGGGGGGAGCAGATAAAAAGCTGCATGTATGTTGCGTGCAATAAGTCCTTAGATCCCGGTTATTTTTGTCCAAAGTTTCGGAGCTGCGCTTAGGTGCAAAGGGATGGCCGTTATCTCCCCCCGGGGGCCTGTCCCCTCCCTCCCTTCTCAGTAAGGCACCGTCCCCCAGCGGTGTCACTGCTAAAAAAGAGACCGAGAGCCGAGAGCAGCGCCCCATTCAAGCCGCAGCCAGGCACGCACACGCACGCCGCGCACCCCGGTGCCGAGCGCGTCCCCGCGAAGGGCTGGGAGCGCGCATCGGACCCGCCCCCTGCACGTCAGCAGGGACGACGTGGGGAGCACCTCGCCGAAGTACGCCTCGGTGAAAAGCACGCATATTGCGGAGGGGGGGTATATGTCTTCTCGCGCAAACTTATTTTTTTCCGCCAGTTGAACGCGGCTAATGTTCGGTAGAGTGTTGCAGACTACATTTTACCGCCATTCCTTAGTATATGTTACTGCTGCGGTATAGCAGTTGCTCCCAGGGAATTGTAGTTTAATACGCGCGGGTTGTTTGTGCCCGAGAATGTATTTACGAAGCGTATTTAAGTTGGTTTAAGTATGTTAGGGATGAACTGATGATTTTTTCAAAAGCCGAGGAAATACTTAGGTTTGTGTAAAAATAGCCTAAGTAGCCCAATGAAAAATTCGTAGGATATGATCAGTCACTTGCTTTAATGATGTGCTTTGGCATAAGCCACATGAAAACGGGCAACTTAAATCGAACCGTGTTTTTCTTGTTAAAAAATTGGTAAGCCTGTGAATTTGATCATTTTATCTAGTGGAGGGGAGTCCGGAGCCTATCCCTGGGAGCACAGGATAGGATACATCCTGGTTCCGGTACCAGGTAATCACTGGACACTTACGGACACTACAGGCAATTTAGAGCTGCCAGCTTAAGTGCAGCCCTGTGAATTGTGAAAGGCATCAGGAGTAGCCGGGGGACATGGAGAGGCCAGACAGACTCTGCACACAGACGGCACATTTGGACCCCTGATCCTGGAGGTCCTGGGACCCTGCTGATTTTCCCATTAAATATGGCAGTATTCTTTGCATGGAGTTTATTAATTAAGAACCCCACAGGCACCATTTTAGCAACGACTCGCAGCTTTCTGTACAAGAAATGTGTATATTGGATAGCCACAGAAACATGGTGTGACTGCACACTTTAGCATCGGCCTCGTTATTCCCAGCTAAAAAGTAATTTCTCACCTTGTCTCTGATCTTTCAGCCATGGCCAGAGGCAGACTTGCATAGACCTGCAACTCATTTCCCAGAACAAATGTGACACCGGGTGCATTTTTCACAAGGTGTTTGTATGTATAAATAAATGACTTGTACGGATCTCACCTCTTTGCATCACTTACCATCCCACCTCGTCCTCCCACCTACATTTCAAATTAAAATCCTTTCATTCTTGTAATTAATTATCACTAAACTTGAGATTTTTTTTCTAATCTATTATTTAGCTGTGGTTATAAAATTGCTGTTTATATTCTTCCATAAATAAATGTAGCCTGGTAAGTGTTACTTCATTTATTATACACAATAAATACTGTTGATGACTATTGTTATTGTGTCTTCCGAAGGACACTGACGCATTAAAACAAAATCCACCTGACAGTGTTATGCGCTTAGCTATTCTTACGCTATTTTAGCCACCTAAAGTACGTACGTTTAATCTGTTAGCTGCAATACTCATCTTTCAGGGTTTTTTTTTCTTCTTTTGTTGGGGAATAATAGGATCAAAGTTCCTCTTCTAAAACAAGCAAGTGGTTAATATATATTTATCTGCAGACACCTCTGTGTTATTGCAGCTGGCCTGTTCTCTGGTTAAGGGTGTCTAAAAGCACATTTTCTATTATTATTATTATTATTATTATTGCCATAATCTGCATGTATGTAACATACTAAAAATCAACATGCTTTGAAAATAGCTGGGATATGCCCACATGTCAGGTAATATGTGCTGTGGATTAATTAACTATTTGAAATGACCTGCTATATTTCATAAATATTTCATATTTGATTATTTAACAAAAAGGCCCTAAAATTCAGCAGCTGTAGTTCCTTCTCATTTCATTCAGCCTTGACTTTCATATAATGGTTGATTAAAAATACAAATACATAGTTCTGGGGAGTCTATTCTGAGGAAGTCGCAAACAATACATTGACCCTCCATGGCAATAAAACTAAAACTACAAGCAATTAAAGGTGCATTTGAAAGGAAGCCCTTTGGAAAGTAGCTTCCATGTGGTTTGCAGGGCTTCCTGGCTGGTCACATTCTAAATGACGTTTAGATTAGGACAGTGACACAGAACAGCCCTGAAGCTGTTCTTCAGCAAAGTGGGCCTTGTTTACATTTGGCCTCCTCAACGATTTCCCGACAAGGGCAGTGCTGGGAGTAAATGTCCATCCAGTTGTCACAGCACGCATCCCACAAACCACTTGGATACCGTGCCAGTTAAATATGTATCACATTCTATTCAGAATATGGCAGCAGCCCTTGGATGACAAACAGTGGATTGTATGGTTGCAGGGATTTGTGGTGAATGCCCAGCTTTTGAGTAGCCCAAAAGAAGCCCAGTTGGGGCTGTCCCACTAACCATGACCCAACTGCACAGCCAGTCAATCCCGGTCACCCTGTTTATACTCACAACTTTTGATTCTATGAAGCTATTATGGATCCACCTTCTAACCACTTAGCCTGTATGTGCATCGTACGATACAAGGCAAGGAAACTTGCTTAACTCAGGGCAAATCCAGATCCAATGCACAGAGAGTGTCTGTCTGCGGAGTGTCTGTCTGTGTCGGTGCCACGAGGGGAACTGGGGAGGCATAGTCCACCCAAAAAAGTAATTACCCAAAGATGTTAAAAAATGTTAGCCTATTAGACGGGTCACTACTGTCACCCTGCCTCTCCCGACCCCATTGACGACTTATACTGCTGCCCTCGCCTCCCAGGTCAACACTTCTGACATCCCCCCCTTTAGAAGTTTGGGCCCAGCTGTCAGACTTGTTCTGCCACTAACACCAGGGGTGTTTCGCAATGCCAAGAACGCAGGAAGCATGCTTGCAAACTTGGGGCACCAAGAATCACGGTATTGCTCTCAAGCGAGGATGCGACCCGTGCAACCTTGATATTGGGGGCTGGGCAGGATTCTTACTGTCCTCTTGTTCTTGAGTACCAGGACTATATTTTGGCAATGGAAGATGATGTCAACAGGGACACAAGAGCACAGTGGTCATGAATGCATATCAATAAACACCCCTGGAGGAAATCACAAAAAGATCATGCAAACACACAGAACTGGGGTGGAATTCAAACCCCCAACCCTAGCGGTGCAGGGCAACAGTGCTGTCCATTGGACCATAGTCACTGCAAATTTAAATTTGCAAATACAAATGCACTTTCACTGCATTTACATGACATTAGCCAACATATAAACCATGTATCATGATACATGCACAACGTGTGTGAAAAGCAATTTTCACTGTATAACATATTGCTATATGTGTCTGGAGTATCAGTTTCCTGGTTATCTTCTGAGGAAGTTTTGTGGATTGTGTGATGCGTATGTACAACTCACCATGCTATACAGACATTGTCTTTCCTGTGAAACATGTCACATACCTGAGAGCTTGTCTTATCCATGTTTTCCCTAAAACATATTAAGGGCCTTTATTAAATGACTCATTGGGAAGTTCCAAGACGTCAGCCCTGACTAAAAATAATGGTATGAGTGGTGTATTCCAGCAACTTGCTGAAAGTAAGTGTAAAAATACACAGACACGCCTTGTTTATGTGCTGGGTCAAGTCAAGCAGTTAACGCCCTTAACAGCACCTGTATACGGCTTTACATGCTTTTTAGTTAAAAAAATATTCCTAAATGAAATCAATACAAATGCATCATAGGGCAAGTAACCTTAATTTTCCATTATTTTTTTATTGCTTATTATCAATCAAGATAGCAATATCTGTTTCATCTTAACCTTTCTTGCCTTGATAACATATACATTTAACAATGTCTTTTATTTATATATTGAAGAACAATACAAAAGGGAAAAAAACAAGAATACATTTATATTTTATATGCTTATTTTGAAAGCAATCAAAATTAGGGAAACTTGTCGATGATGTATTAAGTCGCAAATTTCTCAACTGTTCATATATATTTTAACTAAATATCAGAGAATTATGTACACAGTCTGAACCTGCCAAGAATTGTTTTTATTTATAAACATAAAATAAAATACTTTCCTGCAAATATGCTGAAAGAAGGACAGCATGCTTTGCTGTATAGGTGTCAGTATATGTTTCGATTCAAACTGTCATGACTGATACATAACCTGTTCGTCAGCAGGAGTGGCCCGAAGATGGATAGACAGATGGATGGGTTTCTGACATATTATTTCCCTTTAGTTATGCGTTCCTTGCTCCCAAATATCTGAATCGATGCTGTCCAATAATGAGTCATTTAAGAGAAACAGCTGGAAAAAGTATTTCCTTTACAGTCAGCGGAAAATCGGATTGCGTGTATTTATGTGCTGGGGTCTTTCCCGTTGGACCCGACACTGTATGACACATATTTAAATAACAATGATATATTTCGAATAGTCATTCATCAGTGAAGTGTTGGTATTGAATTTACTGAGTCACTGGTATCCTATGTAAAAATTACCCCAACTGATAAAAACTATCACTATCACATGACTTGCTTTGTGATTTCAAAAGCGATTCTCTGCAAATAAATGTTTATATTTTTATATAGAAAATTGTCAAGTATAACTATGAGTCACGTTTCATAACACAAATAAGTAAAAATGTCCAAATTCTGCTTCTTGGGTTTAAATAGCAAAAACTAATATAAGCATAAGTCCTGTTGTTAGGTTGTTTGGCTTTACCATGCTGTGTATGATCTACATCCCCTGGAGATGTTACACCAAAAGCACAAACAGCACTCTTGCTTCCAAAGACTCCCTTCCTGCAAAAGACTGAGGTCCATTAAGACCAGTACCTCAAATCACCAAAAAAGTCTCTTCTCCAGGAAATCAAAATCATTAACATGGTTCAGACATCAGTGGCACACAGTAATTCTCCCACTGTCTAGTTTATATATCCGTTTTTGTTGTTGTTGTTACTATGTTAGTTCATTTCTTTGTCTACTGCCTTGCCTTGATCTTATTGCTCTTTTGCACAGTTTACTCCCGATTCTGATTCTGTCGTGTAGCATTGTATGTAGTGTACGTCATTATTGGGTGCTAGTTTAGTGTAGTTTCTATTTTCCTTTTTAATCCTTGCGACCGCACTGAAAAACCACGCCGAATTTCTAGTACGCGAACATATACTTTGCGATACTAAGAGTGATTCTGAGGTGCGTGTGTTTGGTGGATCGCAGCGGTGAAGCTGCGTGCCTCCGTCCTGCATCCGCCATTCATCGGCAGCGGACGCGCTGGAGCGGGGCCGCCGTTTCCTGGGGACGGTCCCGCTGGAATTCATCCCGCTTCCCGTCGCTTTTCCCTCTCCCATTAGGCTGGCAGTAGGCGAAAGTCCGAGCCACCGCGCGTTTGCCGAGCGCGGGCCCTGCAGGAGTCGCCCAGCAATTATACAAATGCGCGGAGACCCGAGGAATGTAAAACAAACTTTAAAAGCCCGACAGATGTCGAATAAGCCTCTTTCTATCTCTTTCCAAACAAACAAATAAAACCAGAATCCGTAACGTCAGCATTATACAGATGTCTGGAGTGCGGCAGAAAGCTGTAGGGTGATCCACATTAAAGTTTTATTAATATTTTGTTGCTGCTCTCTGTTGCTCGCGTTCGTTTAGTGGATATCCGCTGAACTAAAATAAATGTGTTGTGAATAAGTATCACGGCAAAGAATATTGAGTAATGAGTATATAATTGCGTGGCCTAATGCATTTTGCAGGGTGCGGGTAAGTGCGCAGCAGCGCGCGGGAGACGCGGGGGTCGGACACGGTCACTCTGCAGCGGAATCCGCTAACTCTGGATGCCACTAAGTCTGAATCCTGTCCGACCGCAGTCTGTTTGTGAGTCATCACCCATTAGAAGAAGCTGCCAGAAACCCAAGAACTATGCAAATAAACGTTAGTAAGTGTGGTTTTCAGCTCCGGGCTTTTGAGGACAAAAGCAATCTTTCCCCTGTTTGTTATGCATGGTTAGAATTAACTGCCCTGTGGAAGAATCCATTTAACTCACAGACATATTTAATAAATGATAGGAGCAAGGAAGAAGTCACTGTTGATTTGAGTGTCTATTCCTTTCATTTTCAGTAAAACACAGCTTTATAATAAACACCATCTAAGCCAGGGTTCAGCATTTATAGTTTTACAGATGCATGAAATTGCAGCTATATGTTTTAAATAAGTTTTGTTTGAATATTCATTATTCATTATTTAAAATAAATAATATTAATAAATAATTGCCTACACCAGATAACTTTTGTGAGATGCCGTCTTGCATTTTTGAAAACTAAAACAGCAGCCTAGGCCTCTTTCAGGGAGCAAAAATATTTTTCTCGGCTGGCTGGATCTGGCCCGTGGGCCGCCATTTGCCGACCTGTAGTCTAGGCCAATATAGTTTTGTTATTGGATGGGAGTTACAAATATTTCAGTTAAATTAATAATCCATGAATGCACGCTTGCTAATGATTCAAGCATAAGACACGCATAAGACTGTATTCAGTCTGGATGTCGGCAATTTGATCATAGTGGAAATATCAGAATCATTGACATACCTTAGAAATGATACTGGAATGAGCTGGAAATGCCTGTGAAGTGCTTTTGAAAAACACCATCACAGCAGTGCTAGGGGAAAACACAGTGGCGAGTGAATGTCAGTGTATAAACAGAGCGATTTCTCAGTGCTCTCGAGTCTGACATTGTGAAACGACACAGTGGGCCATCATACATCACACATCATGCATGCAGCCTAACAGACTGGCCTTAATATTTAGTCATGGGGTGGAGGGTGCAGGGAACCATCGTCACAAAGGTATCCCTTTAATGGACCCTAATAGACACAGGCTAGGACCTGGAGGAATTTCGGATTATACTTGTGGAGAACTGGGGTACTACTTATTACTTTGTACTAAGGGTCTAAGTATCTCACCTGGGAAATATATTAAGGTGAAGTTACAAATGCTCACAGAAAGACTTTAATGAAGCACAAGAAAGCTCAACAGAATTCCTTCAGACCTGTGGAAGCTGGACAACCAGGCCAGTTTCTATCTGAAAATGGCTGTGTGGAGCTGTCTTCTGGGATGGCCAACCTGAAAACTACGATGGGCAAATTGAAAGATGGGGCAGATGGTGGCACTGGAGGAGCATAAGACCTCATCTGACAGAAACGGAAGGTCACCTCAGAGTGCTGGAAAGGACAGTTTGCCCGGTGGTTGAGCTGCTGATCCAGAAGGAACAATGCTGGTTCTCTTTTGAGTGGGAATCAGTGGATCAACCCTTAATACTCTCATGGTATTCAGGGTTTTATGGGAATATGATAATCCGGTCTTCATGTGTCAGGTCAAGTTCTGGGGAAATCAATATGAAGGTTAGCTAATGGATTAATGGAGCTCATCACGTGTCATGGGTCAGTGTGTAGTACTACCCAGGCCCACATGGGGCAGTGTGTAGTACTACCCAGGCCCACATGGGGCAGTGTGTAGTACTACCCAGGCCCACATGGGGCAGTGTGTAGTACTACCCAGGCCCACATGGCTCAGTGTGTAGTACTACCCAGGCCCACATGGGTCAGTGTGTAGTACTACCCAGGCCCACATGGGGCAGTGTGTAGTACTACCCAGGCCCACAGCCGCGACCTCTGGGCGACAGGAGGGATGTCAGTGCTGGGCTGATATGGTACTTCCGCTGTTTTTTCCACTGTGTCTCAGTTATTTTTTTTGCATTCTGCATGCTTTCAGAAACATCCACCAGGCAGCACCTGTGCATCCGTGCACTCCATGTTACTCTCGCAGCACTCCATGTTACTCTCGCAGCACTCCATGTCACTCTTGCAGCACTACATGTCACTCTCGCAGCACTCCATGTTACTCTCGCAGCACTCCATGTCACTCTTGCAGGATTCCGTCATTCTTTCAGCAATCCATGTCACTCTCTACAGGGGAAACCATGTCACATGCGCTCACAGTCCCCTTTCACAAAGACCCATCTAAAGAGAAACAATGTTTGCTATTTTACAGTAGTGTTACCATGGCAACATGCCCCTGCCTCCTCTAGAACATACTGTAGATACTTCTTTTTTTTGCAAGAAAAATAAGATACCTTTTGTGTTTCTATTTGGAAATGATGCAATTTGAAATGCCTGAAAAAACTGGCATATTATTAATCATGACCCTGTACAGCTTCGCTTAGCATTGTGGGAAAAATAACTTATAATTAGCGGTTAACGATGTAATTCCAGTGGAGCGCATGGTTTCAGTCCCACGACTCACACAGAGCAGAACAGCCCGCTCTTCAAGGCCATGCCGGAACCCTGGCGGGTGACATGGACCAGCTAGAGATCTTTCCACTGAAGATTCCCATCCGTGACACTTGTATGAATATTACAGGTGCTCCAGGCCCGTTTCCTGTTCCGAGCAGATCTGACTTCCATCAGACTTGCTGGTAGGGGTACCATATAAGGCAAGGGTGACCTCATGACCGTCACTCTGAATACCACGGCAGAATTCCCTGCGACATGTGAACATGGCTGAATCGAAGGCCATTTCAGCTGCATGCCCATTTGACTGCGCTGTGCCCCCATAACGAAGACCCTCACTGCCATCTGAGTGTCGTCACTCCAATTTTTCCATTATACTTCAAAAACACCCCCATATCAGTTCACTTCAAATCCCCCCTGTGTCCTGCAGCTCAGGTCTTGACAGAAAATAAAAATACTCCCTTCATTAGCCGCCCACAGTGCCTTTTCTTGACTGCTTGCGGGGTGATATTTATAGATCGAGCCATAACATGCAAAGAGCTACAGAGGCTTTTACTAATATTACCCAAAACACCCACCTCCTCTGATATGGCATCTCAGTATCTCTGTCCCGTCTCCTCAGCCAGAGAAGTTGGATTCAGCTTTGCACCCCATTTAGACAAATTAGGACTGAATATGAAGGTCCTCCTGGAGGTTTTTGCTCAGTTTGTCCCATCATGTCTGCCATACTCCCATTGGTACAGTTGTTCTCTGACTCAAATGGGATGCTATTTAATTGTGTCGCAACCGAAGAAGAACAAGCTCACGCTGCTTTAATTATTTCTAATTACGCCATACTCACCCCTAAAAACCTCAAGCCTGTTTCCAGTAAATGACAACAAGCACACATTTGCAGGATAACAGCATTAAGTGCAGTTGACTTCATTACACTTGTGTAATTAAAGAATGCTGCTGGTTCTCAGCTGTAATTTAACTGGCAGTAATGTATCATCATGGAATATTTATAAAGTAGTATTTTATGGTGTTAGCGTTTGGTTCATAAAGCTGTTGGTACTGTAGGAATTCATGTTTGACATTCGGACCGACTGAGAAAACCCAGTATAGGAACAGGAGCTTCAGGTCGGCCCCATCACAAACTAAAGGCCCACAGTCTGTATCAGAATTGGATTGATGTAACTATTGAGACCCAGGAATTCTGTTAAATTAGTTGTTAAGCCAGTAAACAGCCTTGAGTACAACTTTCAGCGTCTCAATGAGCCAAGACGCTGCACAGGAAGCTACAGAGGAAGCCAGATCCTCACAGGTCACTCGCTCACACACACAAGGACACTTAAGTGACAGCAAATCACCTAGACAGCAGCCAGGGCCACCTATAAGAGGGGAGAATGGGGAAGACTTTCGGGGACCAGATTCTTCGAGACAGGAGGCACCCAATCAATATAATTGCCCTGCATCCACCCTCATACTACTGGAGGAATCCTGCTCAGATGGAGAGACGCAAGCAAGCACCACACACAGATCGAGAACCCATAATGCTGGAGGTATAAGGCAACAGCGCTAGCCACTAAGACACCACAACATCCCATAATGCAAGGGCCATAATTTCTTATATTGGATTGCTTTATTTAGTAAACACCAATTTTGCTCCAGGCTCACCAGTACCCTGAACTGCATCAGTGGTTTTGGAAGATGGATGGACAGATGGGTGGATTGATGTATTTATCAATTATCAATCCACATTTAGGAATAGCTGCATCCAAAAGCAAAGGTCATTAATACAAAGGGACAGTGATGAACATCTTTCCTTCACACAGAAACATTAGAGGACATGGATCCCTTACTGACACAAGAGCTGTTTATAAAGGCTTTTTGACCATAAATATACACTTAAATTCATAATTATAGCGTGCACCCGAGGATTCCCAAAGGGGAACGAAAAAACATTTTTAATTTTAGATTTCTGTGCTCTGAGTTTCATTTGCACATGGCTGCAGCCTTTGAATTATGGATGTGTGTTTTAGCCAGTCAAAGTAACTAAAAAACAAAGGCGGCCATGCAATCCCATTTAGGGAAAGATTTTAATGCTTGGTAACTTAATTGCCTGCAGAGGATTTGGATTTCGAAGAGCTTTCATTACATTTTTTTGTGAAAATGTCATTAAAAATGCGAATAAATCAGCCCCAGTCCTTGTGGCTTGAATCATTTCCCTCTTAATGCTTTTGGGGGCGCTGTGCATTTAATGGAGAACCCCTGGAATACTGCAAAGTTAATTCATTGTTGTGTAGATTCCCAATTTGGAATGCATGGAAAGCTAAGCAACACTGTATCACCACACTCGCACCCCCGCCACCGTCTGGGGCCACAATCCCAGAATGAGCGTCATACCCCAAGAAATTGTGATTATTGCATGTTGCCAATCATCAACTGGATTCGCCAACAATTCAACAAATTAGTTACTGTTGGTGCCCACTGGGTTAAATTAGGCGGTGATTGACAATAAAAGCTAATCTAACCAGTCGTACCATCCTAACGATTTGTTTGTCTCATCATTAGATGACAGCATATTGCTCAAGCGATTGTGTAACACTACTGGCAGGGAGGCAGGGAGATATGGCGTAGTGGGTGAGCCGCCCAAACCTCTGTGATCTGCTCCATTGAGCTCATGTGAAAAGGCTCGACATGAGTGTTGTGAAATACCGGAATCCCCAACTGACACCAGGCAGCAGCACCTGGGAGGTGATGTGAAAAACAGTTCAGGCAAACTTGAGTCTAATCTGGAAACGCCTTCTTATTAACTCCTAAAAAGAGATCTGTTTATATCATTCATCCGGTAATAGTCATCCAGTATGAGTCTTAAAGTAAGCAGTATCCTGAAATGGACATAGAGTGAGGTACCCTGCAGGCATCGAGTCATGACAGTTCTGTCATCTGGTTTTATACAGTAACATGCTTTTTTTTCCAGTAATAGGCATCAAGTAACGATCTATGAACACACCCAGGTTTCTAACATGAAATGTTCACATGGGAGGAGGTCAGAAGCAAATGTGTGTTTTAGGCTTGTTTTCAACTTTCTGACTATTGCCCAAATGAGGAGTGCTTTAATGCACAGGCTTACCCAGGCGGAAGCCCAGGGCCCTCAACTAACTCCTTCAGCCCTATGGTCAACAAATTTTTAGGAGTCTCTGACCCTGTTAACGTGCCCCTGGTCCAAATGCATCTTTCCTCCTGTAATTTTCAGAATAGATTTCCACCACCTGTCAGGTTGAGATATCTGCTGTATCTCAGGGTGTGGCTCTGTGCATCTGCCTGTGTTCGGAAAGGTGGCCCCTTCAAACGCCTTGGTCGGCATAGTCGGCACAGTCACATCTCCCTTGAGCCAAGCCATTAACCCCAGTTACTGGCTGTCTCTATTTCTCAGTGGCTGTTTTGGATAGAAGGGTCTGAGAAATCAATGGTAATCCTTCTCATTCACAAGCACTATGTAGCAATTTCCCCCAACAGGTGTATCTGGAGAGGAAAAAAACAGAACGCAGTATGCTTTCAGGTAGAGGAAGACCCGTCGGCAGGATGCATGCCGTTACCGTGCCAACATCCCTGTCACGGGAACACGCTTCCGCTGTCTGGCTGTTTGGGGAACTCGAAGATTTCGCAGCCTCTCACTATCCTATTTCAAAAGAAGACTGAAAGGAATGTCCCTTATGGCTTCAAGGCAGGATGAGGACTTATGAGATTAGCTTGGGAACTCTGCGCCTCCCCTTTCAACCATCCTGTGTGCATATATAACATCATTTTTTTTTTAAATAAAAAAATCTAAAGGTTTAGCAAACTTTCAACTTGCTGTCCTATATTCCTCAACAATATCATTCAAAAAAATACAAACATAGACAAAGGTAATACTTTAGCTAGGCTCATTCACCATGGAATGGGATACATTTTGTTGGTTTTATTTAGTCATTAGTTAATCCTTTCATTGGCGATCATCTAAAGTGTGATTTAATTTAATTGTGTTTATTTTGAATGTTTCAAAGCAATGCAGTTCTATTTCTCATATTTTAATTTCTACCAAATATGTGACCATCATCAAAATAGAAAATGCATGAGGTGGCTGTCCTCCCTCCCACCACGCTCCCAACCCATGCTGGCCTTGCAGAGTGTCCAACCTTGCAGTCTGACTGCAGCACACGCAATTTTCTCTAATTCCACTGACACTCGCCTTGGGTGCATAGCTGGATACATAATCGGCTCTGCATGCAAAGACGAGCCAAAGTTGAAATGAAAATCCATCACAGCACGCTCAGTCGCAGAACCGACAGGCCTTTGCTGGACAGACCCAGCAGGTAGCTGACAGCAAAGTGCTTAATAACCGCACTCATATGGCCAGATGATGTTTAAAGAAGTAATGTTTTGATGGAATCGTTAGCAATATGCTAATGATTATGCTGCAGGAGAGAATAGGGCACTTATATCAGATAAAAAGATGTGAAAATGCACAAAAACATTACTGCTTGTCAGCACTTATTCTTCTTCTCAGTGTTCCTTAGCCTAAGCCACGTGGGCTTGTCGTTGTCAACAGCATGGAAGAATTAACGTGGCATTAATCTGCAGATAGGTTCTGACCGGACGGATTCCAGGCCCCCTGACCGGGAAAAGATGGGGTGCGGTGCCACGGTGGGCCAGATGCTGGGCCGGCTGCCAGGACACGGTGGGTGGGGGGGGGGGGGGGGGGCCGGCCAATTCCCCCCCCGGGGGGGGGGCGACCGGGCCGGGGG
>JAODKM010000038.1:15089060-15104029 GCA_026780845.1 Petrocephalus sullivani
GGGACCTATGCATACATCTACGCATGAAGAAATCCTCTACATCATATCTTTATTTCTCATTGACATTAGCCTAGCTAAGTATTGACATTACCCTAGCTATGTATTGACATTAGCCTAGCTAAGTATTGACATTACCCTAGCTAAGTATTGACATTAGCCTAGCTAAGTATTGACATTACCCTAGCTATGTATTGACATTACCCTAGCTATGTATTGACATTAGCCTAGCAGATTCAGCTATCTGATTATCATAACGCCTAAAGATCACTAGCTAATTAACTGCAATTGCTCATGTTACATGAACACAGACGTTGTTTGCCCAGGTATATTTGTCAATTTTTGGGCTCTGTTTCTCAGCTCTGGGGCCTGTTTTCAGTTTTCAAAGTGGCAGCAGGTCCAGTCCTGTAAGAAAGAGCCCTGCATTCGCATGTCATCAGCACTCACAGACCATAATAACAACTTTCCCGACATGCTGCGAGGAGACTTTGTCCACTTCCCGGTTGTCGAGTGTGAGCCCATGGGGGGCAGGATCCTAGTAACAGGATGGACTTGGGTGATCTCGTGTGTCTCCAATGAGAGCCAGGTGGCTATAATTGCACCAATCACTTTTTAGGGTGTAAACAGGGTCAGCTTAGAGGGCCGGGGGGGTACTGGGGTAAATGGAGGCAGAGTATCACAATTTTGTTTGCTTAACCACTGAGAAATGCCCCTTCGTTTGATTACACCTCTGCCACCCAGGAATAATAGCATCCTGATCTTGTTACCAGGTGTTACCAGGTTTACTTTCTCCCCGCCCCTCTTTCATTTTTGACCCATTGTTGTCAGCATAAATGAATTGTCCTGTGTTCTACTGATACAATACTATCCTGTGGAGAGCAATCCAGGCTCAACCGATCCTTATAACGTGGTGTTAACTGGTGCCAAGCCCGGGGTCACCCCTGCTTCCTCGTCACACCCAATAAAGCCACTTACCCACTTACCTCTTACACGTCAGTGCAACCTCTACATGACACAGGGGTCACACAGACTAACCCTACCCTGCTTTTAATGACATACATTAACTCTCTCATGTCTCATTGGCATGGCTGACACACTTCCCAGGTTGGAGCCAAGGCATATTTTGACAGTTACTGTAGTTACCATACTTTCTGTTTTAAATTGATATATCTGGCTCAATATCAGCTGTCTTCTTGGGAACAGGAAGTGACACGTCAAGGTGTCTAGCAGGATCCCTGAAGAGCTCCATTCATATCTAACTTTGGACTCGATAATCCACTTTTCTGACATACTTTTTCTCTCCCACTCGTCCACTCTTAAATTAGTCTCGTCGCTATGTTTCGAAAAAACGCCAGAGTACCTGAGCTGTTATTTTCAAACTGATGCATTATGCCTCTCTCTGGTGCGACCTTCACGAACTCTGCAGCCATCTGCTGTTCTGGGAGAAAACGCACCGCATTTGTACACTGTGTGGTGTCTGCTTTTGTCTCCAGCAACTACGTATATTAACAGTTGTGCATGTAGCATGTAGAGCCGTGAATGCTGATGGCCTTTCCTGTGCTCACCACACACATTAGACGCATATGTTAGCGATTAGCATGTGTGTTTAGCATGTAGAGCCGAGAATGCTGATAGCCTTGCCTGTGCTCACCACGCACTACATTAGACGCTAATTAGACACATATGTTAGCGATTATGTCTGGTCTGCTCCCCAGTAACAGTGTCCTGCTCTGGCGGGCAGACTGGTGGGACGGGTGTCCATCGTTGGTAGGGCAGCGCAGTGGTTAGCACTGTTGCCTCACGCCTCTGGGACCAGGGTTCAAGTCGCCATATGTGTGGCGTTTGCATGTTCTTCCTGTGTGGTTCTGGGGTTTCCTCCGAGTACTCTGGTTTCCCCCCACAGTCCAAAAACATGCTGAGGCTAATTGGAGTTGCCAAATTGCCCGTAGGTGTGTGAATGTGCCCTGCGATATGCTGGCCCCCCATCCTGGGCTGTTCCCCGCCTTGTGCCCGTTGCTTCTGAGATAGGCTCCCGACCCCCTGTGACCCACAAGGATAAGCGGTTTCAGATAATGGATAGATGAATATTAGCATGTGTGTTTAGCATGTAGAGCCATGCATACTGATAGCCTAGCCTGTGCTCACCACGCACAACATTAGACGCATATGTTAGAGATTAGCATGTGTGTTTAGCATGTAGAGCCGTGCATACTGATAGCCTAGCCTGTGCTCACCACACACAACATTAGACGCATATGTTAGCGATTAGCATGTGTGTTTAGCATGTAGAGCCGTGCATACTGATAGCCTAGTCTGCGCTCACCAAACACAACATTTGATGCTATTGTTAGCGATTAGCATGTGTGTTTAGCATGTAGAGCCGTGCATGCTGATAGTCTAGCCTGCGCTCACCACGCACAACATTAGACGCATAAGTTAGCGATTAGCATGTGTGTTTAGCATGTAGCACCGTGATTAGCAGTAGCCCACGCTCACACGCACATGGTTACTATGGCTACCTTTCTTTGTCTTTGCTTTTCTCAGCTTCAAATACCAACAGTTCCTTCCTCAAGCCTTCAGAGCACAGTCCAGCTGATCTTCAGCAAATAATCCTGGTGTTCATGTGACAGTTCTTCTGGTTTTTGTGTGACTCGCCTTCTGGTTTTCAGATGACAGCAGACAATCGCTGCAGCCAAACAGAAACTCACCCCTTCTTTGTTACGGCCCGCCTCAGGGTTTCCCATGGATGTGAATTTCATGCTTATATTGTAGCGAGTATAGCCGCCGCTTACATTGGGTCCCATGACATGCGTGTAATTTAACGCCATCTCAACTTTGAGAGGGAAAACACCCCCCCCCATTCCTCTCTCAGAGCCGCTCTCTTGAGTCAGTCTGTGTGGAGGTAGAGGTGTTAGGCACTGCTGACATTATGCGCCAAATCCCACAGCAGCCTTTATAAATGTATCTATTTTTTCTACCTTCATTATGCTTTTTTGCCTTAAATTAAAGCTAGTTCTGTCAGGCCCTGTCCAGGCAACAGCACCGCATGCTACACGCTAATATCATGCATCGTGCTGTGATGCGGGACTCCTGAGAGCCCGCAGATGGGATTCAAGCTGGCAACCTTCACTCTTCAGCTTCATTAGATACTGCACTTCCCACTTTTCCTCGGCTACCCACAGCCATTATCTGTATGTGTTATTCCTCGCCTCTAGCAGACTAAGTACAACTAAATATGGGACTGAAGATTAGCTTAACCAAGCTTCTTAATGAGAAGAAAAGAGAAAACGCATGGGATTGTCAGAAGAACCTGGAGAGATCTTTGGAATTGCTGTTCCATGGAGTGCAGAGATACTTTAAATGCTTTCTCTTAGCTACATGATGAAATTCTGTTCAACAGCAACAATTTCCACATGTCAAGAAAGCATTTTTTCTTGCTTGGTCAGATTCAGTGTTCTGTGCAGTATTCCTTCTTGATTATACTCATATTTAGTGATTAGCAACAGGTGATTGCGAATTGGGTTAGGAGGCTGTACCTGTGATAGGAAGGTCACTGGCACAAATTCCCGTGTTAGCAGAGTGATTTCACTGTTGGGCCCCTGAACTAGGCTCTTAACTCCAAATCCCTCTCACCCTGCCTTCAGAAAAATGTATGTTCCTTTGGATAAACACATCTACTACAAAGAGAAAACATGTAAGCAACTCTTAAAAAAACCTAATGTTTTTTACGCTAAACCGGGCCTCCCTTAAATCAAGCTTGTACTTCTACCGCTCATTCGCCACCACGTGACTGGCCATCTCATGATGCTGGCCTGGTGCTTTCAGCAAAGACAAGTTCATGTCCCGGTGAAGGGCCTATGTGTAGGTCATCCGGCTCGCTACACTAACAGAGATGGCCGCCAGCCTGTATACTGATCGATTCTCCCCCTGCCCTTCGCATGAACTCCTCCGCCAGGCTGAACCACTTGGGAGCCAGGCAGGTATTTGGAAATGCTCACTGGTCCACAAAGAAGACTAGACTCCTTAAAAATGTGTAATTTGCCCTTAAAGCACGCTGAGTGTCCCTCAGTACCTCACACGTACTGACACTGAGCAGTAACAGGTGTTTGCAGGGGGGCCCAGACACTATTTTGCATGTAGTTTGCATACATTTTAATATATTTACATCAAAAGCATGGCGTGTTCCTGAACCAAACTGACAAGAGGCACATTTGCAGTTCTTATCAATTATGAGAAAAAACACAATATATAAATCATTTTATCTGTTTTGTAAAGGGTCGTAGATTATGATTTTATCAGAATTTTCCAGACTTTTATTGGAAAATTGCTAAATTGATGATTACTTCAAGAGGCGTTTTCAAATATATTAGCAGCAAATGTTAAAAGATGAAGATGAGACAATTGTGAGTAGTGAGTATGGGTTGAGTAATGTGGGCTGTGGGTTGAGTATTGAGGGATAAGGGTTCAGTAGTGAGGAGTATAGGTTGAGTAATGTCGGCTGTGGGTTGAGTATTGAGGTATACGGGTTCAGTACTGAGGGGTATGGGTTGAGTAATGTGGGCTATGGGTTGAATATTGAGGAATATGGGTTGAGTAGTGAGGGGTATGGCTTGAGTAATATGGGCTATGGGTTGAGTACTGAGGAATATGGGTTGAGTAGTGAGGGGTATGTCTTGAGTAATATGTGCTATGGGTTGAGTACTGAGGAATGTGGGTTGTAGCGTAAGCTGATGTACTGCTATACCTGCATCTACCGGTGCATACTGTCTGTGAAGCCACTGGATCAGGCTATGCTCGACATCTGCTATATGCCACACAGAATGGTACCTTCTTTCACTTTGTAGATCATTACTAATGTCATAATTCACTTCATATTACCATGCAGCCCTATGCATACAACGCAACCCTCTTTCTATGAGGACATCAATGTACTTGCCATGGCTAAAGTCAATGCAGTCTGTATCACAACAATGTCTCGTATCCACCTCATCCCTGATGCCAGAAATCGTCATGTCAACCCCGGCCTCTTGTTGCCGAGGACTGTGAAACTTCTCCTGCTCTTCTGGAAAATGACTCTAAAACCCACGGCTCACTTCCTGCTACCTGAACACTGGCAGCATGCAGGCGTTCGTGTTTCTGCAGATTTCCAAACGCCCTGAGGACATATAAAGTTTCGCTGTTTGGAAGGAGGCCCATACACAGCTTTACTGGGCCCACAGATTCTCTGGATTTGTGTTAAGTCCACTGACTCTGCTTGTACGCACTGTTGGTCTTTCTTTGGATGAAAAAACTCACCTAAATGAACAATAGTGAAACATAAAACAACAGATTCATTACTCATCAATACATAGTTGCTTTGTGACAACATATAAAAGCAATTCTCTCGTTGCTAAAGAAATGATTTTCACTTAAATCTCTATGAGGCAGTAAACAAAGACCATTATGATGTGTCCTGGTCACCAACCCTTTACGACCTGCTTCAGTCAAATTACATTTCTGTATATAACCAATACTAGGAAACATCTGATGTAACACTGAGTGCATTTTACCTTAATCCCTAGTATATACGTGCACCACTTTAAAGAACAGGGATATGTCTGAATGAACCAATGCATTTTAATTACTCCAGCTAAGCATATCAGTGGAGGAGAGACGCCACACAAATTCATTTTTAGAGACATAACAGACCCTGAACATAAATAAACACTGGTTATGGATATTGATATTATTTTCAAACAGATGCTGACAGACTCAGTTAATAGAGTGATGTAAACAATAGTTTAGTACCCTGATTACATAACTGGAAGCTGCATGTGTCCTGAAGATGACTCCAGGCTTCCACAGCTGGGGTTCCAGCTGTTTTTCTTGTCAGTTTGATAGACTTTTGTACGTCTTCATCATGGTCGTATACAGGTCTAGAAAAAATTAAGAGACCACAGCAAAATTTTGTTTCGTTTCTCAATTTATGTGTGTGCTTTTGTGAATAATATATTTTTTTGCAAACAACAGGCTGTTTCTTCGCTGTTTCTCATTCATGAAGGGCTTCTTCCTTGCTTCATGGGACTTCAGGCCTGCTTCTAGGAGTCTGTTACAAACTGTCCTAGCTGTGCAAGTCACAACACTTAATGTTTCCCATTCTTTTGAAGGTCAATTGCTGTCATCCTCTGATTTATGCGAAACTGTTGGATAAGTCAAGGAAATGCTTCTCTGGCATTAGAAAGTTGCTTCTGCCCTCTACCTGGCTGGTTTCTGGTCATTCCCAGTGTGTTCTGCTTCACATTGTTCTTGTATAGGCTACTGCTGTCTTAGAAATGTTGAACCTGGAAGCAACTTGCCGCACAGTGTAGCCTTTCGCCAGCAGAACCAGGATTTAAACACAATTTTAAAATGCTGATTTTTTAAGAATATAGAATGGTCTCTTAATTTTTTTCCATAGCTGTGGGCACCTCTGCTCCTCTTAAACTGGACAGCCATGTTTCATGCACCGGGTGGTATTTGAGGTTCTGAGAGCCAGTTGGTGACCCTGAATTACACCACATCCTGGAAACATGGAAAGAGGTTGCAAGAGAGTGTAAAGAGAGCCAGACATTATAATTATTGTCCACAGTGAGGATCCACCCTCCATTATAAGAACAGACAAAAAATACAGTAGAAAGTTGGGCTACACCCACCAGTAATATTACTTATTGTTGTAAGAATGCATTTTTCTTAAATATATCAGGCACCCCTCAAAAAGCATATGAAAAATAACTGCCTAAACAGGAAAATTTGTATTTTCTGGTGCCTCGAGTAACATTATGCATGTGGACCGTTTATTTGCCAAGTTTATTTTACGGGCACGTGTCTGCTAGACAAAATATTTGTTTGTAGGCTTCTGAATCCAGAGCTCCTAGTTTGTCATGATGCATGGATCGTCCGTCCCCCGCACCATTCATCCCCACATCTGTCTGCAGATCGGGGCCTGGAGCATGTCCCAGACTCCATGTGCAATTCTATTTTATATTATCATAAATAATATCTGGTATTAAAAATGTCTTTGTAATTAAATGTGTTCTTAACTGACATGTTTAACTAATATATAGTACAATCTATTTGATTATCTATTCAGTGCTAATGTATAGTTTACGATCTGAGAAGTAACATCTTATAACCTTCATCTGACCTTTAACACCGACTTTCATAGCACTGGGGTCTTCTCAACCCATAATATTTATATGAACACACGATCGCGGTCTAAGTGTGGAGCTCTGTGGTATTTCATGAAATTGCAACCCCGGAGCTGACGTTATAAAAAGGCCGCTTTTGCCGGAGGGTGCGATTGAGATCGCTGCACATGCATGAATCAGAAACAGCTGAAATATGCTCTCTTCGAGTGCCTGTGGCTTTGAGGAAGCTACACCTCTGCAGCGGAGGCCTCTGGCAGACATGCACTCGCAAATAAATCACCATGGTTGGGGGGGGGGGTTTCCCGACAGAACCATCCACACAGTGCGTGCAGGCAGACTTCTGGGAAGGACTCTATTGAGCGACAGAAGGTGGAGGTGGAAATTGTTACTCCGGATACCAGACTAACCTTTCCTTCCCCCACTCGGGGACACTTGAGCACCCTGTCATGACCAAAAAGCGCACATCCTTGACTTAAGACAGAGCTCAGGGTCTGGCTGAGGGTCTGGAGAAGCTCTCCACCGCTTATAGAGAGACATTTTGTCTCCAACTGAGGAAACGCAGCAAAGGTGTCTATTCAGTTGGAAACATGACATGCAGACAGAATGACTGGTGTATGGCTTTCAAAGCCATGGATGGTCACCAGGGTGAGTTTGTTGTTTCTGCGCTCCCAATGGAAAAGTCACTTCATTTACATTTACATTTACATTTACAGCATTTGGCAGATGCCCTTAGCCAGAGCTACTCACATAAGTGCTTAGAAGCCCTCCTGCACCCCATCGGATGTTTCAAAAACTAAATAAATAACTAATGGATGGCGGCAAAAGATTTCAGCTAGCAAGCTGGTTAGCAGATCGTGCCGATTCAGCATATCCTACTCAGATATGTGGTAAGTGGTGGTAACAGAGGGTCATGAGGAGCAGCTGAGGCAGTTAGAACTTCCTTCCTTTACTCCAAAGATTCCGGTTCTGTTTTAGGTCTGGGATATAAACTCAATAGCCTGTATGAGAGAGATCACCCTGCTTTCAAGACTAAGCAATGTTATGGACACACACATCTCCCCACTGATGCCTGGATGTCCCTCTGTTTTCAAATACATTCTGGACTCCTTTAAATGTTTGCTTTAGGAACACCTGTAATCCCTGTGCGTCGTGAACATGGAGATTTAATAGAAGATAATAGAGATTTTCTATATACTGGAAGTTCTGTATCTGCTAATTTCCCCTGCCTCTGAAAAGGGCATAATTAACGAATGAGGAAGTTACCTAACTGGAGAGGGCACTCAACCGGTCTGATCAGCACTGTAAATAGACGTCTGTAAGGGGAATTCCTGTTTGTATACACAGCAAACATAGAAAGGCAAGGTAATTTCCTGATATGGTGTTCCTGCACATTGTAAACAGATAAAATGCAGATAAAGTCTGTTTCATGTGTGGTCACTGGGAGGTTACTTCACAAACCAGTCATGAAAACGTCAGGTGTGCTGTGAGCCCAACCTAGCACTAGCAATGTGTGGCGTCCTCTGACTTCCAGCTTCAGTACCTGCAAGTTGCCCTGCCCTCTGATCAGAACGTCCTACCCATAATCCTGTAGTTGGGCTCACAAGTCATGCTAAGTGGTTGTGTTAGTGTTTTATAAAACCGACACTCACAACCATCAGCATTATCTGTATTGATATCTTCAGATATCTATAATCAGATAGTGTTATGACATGGAATTGCAACCGAATATTCACCTTCACCGCTGTCTCCCTCATCGCTACTAGAAACTGACAGTCCATCCATCCATCCTTCTGAACTATTATTCCAGTGCAGAGACATGGAGAGTGTGGAGCCCCTCCCAGGAGATATGGTATGGGACAGGGAATGTACAGTAAGAGATGATGTACACTAATACATTGTACTGGTAATTTTATATTCTACGCTCTTTGGCCATCACAAAGAGCAGTGCGCTTTAAAGTGCAACATAGCATCTGGATAGTGACTAAATTACATCCAGCGCAATATAAATCAAATCTTCTAAGTGTCTGGGGTCAGTACGGAGAAGTGATTATTAAGGTGGGTTAGCCGGCGACATTCTCTATTCCAACCCCATTACGTTACTTTACGCTCATCTAAACCCAGGAGAACCTGCAGCACGGACAGACGCTGTGCATATGTCAGCAAAGGGCGCATTTCTGCTTGCAGTACCTATCAGCACCTCTTAATATCGGAGATCATATTCGCTTAGTGTTTCCTGTTTCGTTTTTATTACTCTCACCTAGGGGTCAGGATGAACTATTCTATAACAAAACTGCGCGGTTATCAATTACGAGGAAAAGAGGTGATGCATCTTTTCTTGCCTTTATTCCAGCACACTTCACTGCATGCCCTCACCGGACAGGCAGCTCACCCAGTGCCTTTGTTAGTGTGATACCTTTCTCGCAGTTTTTGGGACGTCCTTCCTCGTGTTAATGGCAAGATCAAGACGGTGAGGAGCAGGGAGCAGACTGGATGCGTGGTCATATATCACCGTCGTTGATCTCATGCGTATAATCTCTGGAGGGCAAGTAGTCTTTTGAAATGACATTATGGATGCCAATTTACCCAGAAATAACTGTAGTGGGGAATGGTAATATGGATAATAACTCTGCGTAAAACGCCACCCCGATCTTAAAGGCTTGCCCTCAGCCTCCACCGATTGCACACTGGGCTCCAGAGCCATGAATCACTGTTTAGTTCTGTTGTCCAGAGGGTCTCGTTCAGTGTGAGTCATCCTCATTAGGCGGCCTGTCCTGGAACATCTGCACAGCTGTGAGCTCAACTCGTACTGCCTTAAATTAGGGGCTGTTTCTGCACTCTTGACTGAAATCACTCGTGGGTGATGCTTTCGCAGGCAATCCTGAAATTCTGTTCATATCACACGATTTGAGGGATAGGAGAAAGTGTGCTGTTAGCCCTAAGGCTTCTCATGCCGAGTAAAACTATTCGGGGCTGGCTGCTAGTGTATCCGAATGGATGTCATTCTGGCAAAGTGCCTTATAAGTAAAGCTGTTCAAGATGTTTTATTTAGTATAATGCTATTTAACAAATAATGGAGAAAGAATGGAAAGACACTTAATGCAACTTTTAACTTTAAACATTCACTGTCTCACATTCCTAGTGCCTGTGTGTTTTTGTTCTCCATATGACCCTTAAGGGAGTCAAGCTGCATTTCAACTGATTTAAGGCACCCTTGCAGGGAAACCATGTTTTTTTTTATAGCAATGTAGAGACATTGTCTTTTTTATTTCAAACAGGTAGCAAACGATAAAATGCATTTACATCAAATGCAAATTAATATTCCTGTGATCTGTTTTGTCACAAATTAATTAATTAATTAACTCAGGTATCTCAGATAGGCTAAACAATATATATTTATTTGGAAAATAAAAATCTCAACACAATCAATTAATTCATATCGGTGGCAATTAACCTAAATAACCAAATGGGCCACTGTAACTGAGTGACAGTTGAGCACATGGTCTGACAAAAGGCTGCATTAATCTCTGTCGGTTAAGGAAAACTGAAATTCATCAGATAAAACAAAACAGGAATAAATCCAAGCTCTGTGCTATAACCAAAGCAGCTTAAATCTTCTCGTTTAAGAATCAGGCTGTTCAGGTTCTGTAAATTGTCAGCTGTCATGTTGCTAAATTTCTGATCAAACTGAAGGAGCTCCCTTCAATCCTGGTTATTGTCTAATGCATGATAATCGATCAAAGCAAGCTGTCCAGTCATTGTCTGTAGTTATCAAAGGAACTAAGGGGCTTGTTCTGTCAGGAGTGAGCTATCCTGGCATGATTAACAGGCATCCATCCTAGAAATCTTCTGGGAAGGGAATTGTCTTGGAGGGACAGACGTAATTCTCAAGATGCAATGCCGAGCACGAAGCCTAAAGGGGCAAATGTGTAGGATAGAGTAGAGGAGAGACGAGCTGCAGACATCTGTAGGGATAATCTGCTGTCGATGGCGAGAGGGGGCCTTGGTCACGGGGCAGAATCCGCCGGCCGAGTCGCCAGGATACAGGCCCCTCCCACCAAGTCGCCAGGATACAGGCCCCTCCCACCTTCTGCGGGATATCAGAGTTTTTCTGTCCAAATCGAAATGAGCCTCACTGGCAGAACAGCAGCTGGCTGCTGCCAAAAAATACGGGAGGAATCCATAATGGAGGAATCTATAACAGTAGTAGCTCATCCCCACCACCCCATAATATTCAAATGCCCCCCTCTGAATTGGCCCTGCTTGCTTGTGTACACCCTCCATCTCCCTGCATATTAATGTGCCCACCCTCCCAGGATCAATAATTATACTATTTTAAATTTGGGATAATGTAATAAAAACGAATAAAATCATGGCATAATTCCCAGTCAGCAGCAATAATAATATACAGCATTACACGTGATGGGAAACTCGTAATGATGGTTTCTTGATCCCTGTGGGGAAATTCAATTTTCACCTACCCCATCCTGCTCTCTAAACCAGAGACCCCAAATCACCTCGGCACATGTATCTGGGAGCAAACTGAAGTAAAATGGAGGAAGCGTGCCATACAAAAACACACAGCAAGGACACACACCTCAAAGACATGCGGCTCCAGTGCTACCCACGAGCCACCACACAGCCCGGCAGAATGCTATCACATTCAGTAACGTGGCGCAGGGCATAACATTTAAAGGCATCTTAGCGGTTTGAATGTTTTCTCTGGGCTTTAAGCCTTAGAGAGCCGGGCACTGAGGGTAAATTTAGATCTATCGAGCAGCGTTGGTTCCTTCAGCCTGAGAAATCAAAGCCTTCTGAAGGTTGGGGTTTCACATCAGCGCGTTTTCTTCTCTTCCTGTTGCTAATGTACGAATTGACCTTGATGGGAAAATGACGCCCGTCCAAAATCCATTTTAGTTAAATCGAATCACAAAGGGCCCAGGTCTCCGGGTTTAAAAAGCCATTCAAAGGCCTGGATGAAAGAGAGGCGCTCAGTCAATGCGCATGCAGGATTTAAAGAATGAATCCAGTGTAATCAAATAGGCACAAAAAAAAAACATTTGACCAGAATCATCTCCCAGGCTGAATAATTCAGCTTTAATCAATTTGAAGAGGGCGCCGGTTCCTGCCAAGGCTCATTAATAATTACCTTTCAGGACGGTACCTGTTTGCACAGAGCTCGATGGATCATATGCAGGAATTTCACAGGTGACCGTACCCGCGCTCACATTTCACATCGTCCTCTCCCACTCGACACAGCCACCATTCTCCACTTTTTATAGCATCCATTAAAGGGTACAGTGGGGAAAAAAACCTTGATTTTGTATGAAATATTCATTCATATATGAAACATTTATCCAGGTTAATTTGGTGCTGATTAGCATTTTCATCCAGACAGCTCAAATGGTGCAGCGATTACTTAGCATGCAAGATCGATGCCCGCACCCTCCAAAGCACCAATTACAGGCCTTTTTTTACTGCTAAGTACACTACTATTTATGGTTAATTATGATTAATGTTATTTAATGTTTTGTGTTATTACAGAGTTAGACAACAAGCATTATGCTACACGCTGTACTGATTGCAGCTATGTATGTGACAAATAAGTCTTTGATCTGATTTGATTTGACAGGTAGAAATGCTTCGATAAAAGGTAGACGGTGCTAATTGTCCTAGCATTTTTGGCACCTAGCACACGTCTGTCCTCAGCTGCATCACAGTGAGTCAGTGGAAGCTGCTGCTCGCCGTGAGTGGAGAGTCAGGGACCACAACCTGCACCCGACTGCAGACGGATGAGTCAGTGGCTCCCAGAGAAGGCCGAGGGAAAGGGTCTCGCAGTGCCATTCGTAGAAAAAAACCTCATGTAAATCGGGAGGAACCAACTGTCTGAAGAGATCTGGGCACAAATTATTTATAGTTACTGTTTATTACTGTTTAAATGGGTGTCTTGCAGGTGTGAACTTGCCATTTCCCCCATGGTTAATTATCTATCTATCCATCCATCCATCTATCTATGTGATTTACAATGTGGGCCTGGGGTAGGCAACATGAATTATTCAGCAAAATATTTATCCTCCATTTTCAAGCCCACATTCCTCACAGTTAAAGCTCTGCTCTACAAACAGTCGCTTGCTCATAGTCAGGACAAACATTATAAATCCGCGTGAAGAAGGTTTCCCCCAACATTTACGAGTCTCTTCAGTAAGCAATTTCTAGGGGTGTGATCCCTTTACGAGACAGCGCTGGGTTTCCGTGGCTCCTTATGTAAGTGGTAGCCAGTTTTCCCCCGACGATCAAAGCGATGGCGATGTCTGCGGGCAAAGCTGATGTGCCCCCGCTGCCAGCTGTGAGCACAGAGCCTCGCACATCTGGTCGTGCCGATAAGTAACAGGAGTGGCACGGAACCCATCGGTCAGGAGCAAGTCGTGTTACAAACGCCTCTTAGACGGAAAAATACCTGCTTTGTTTTCCAGATAAGCGTGTGTGCATTTTTGCCGTGCAAATGAGTGTGCCATCAAAAGCTATTTACATTGAACATGACTCAGAGTTATGCTGTGCTGAGATTTCACTTTCACAAGCCACATTTGCACGTCCATTCATGTGCTATGCCGGATTCTGCACATGTTCACGATGCAGTGATGACCTTTACACTGAATAGAGGGCCTAATTGCCATTGCCACTCATACCTCAAATCAGTGCAGATATTAGAGATTTCAATGGTAACCTTTGACCTCATGCTGACCAGGCAGAAGTGGACCTCATTGTGAATAGCATAGCAAAAAAAACTGTCAAATGCTTGGTTTGAAAAGTCCTGAACATCAAGAACTCAGGAGGCTTCATTTTCCAATCATAAAGTGGCTTGTTTGGACTTTGTCTTATATCTGTAGTCATGCTGAATGACTCCTTAATTTTGATATGGGTGCATGTGACTGTACTATAATTCTCAGAGGCTTGAAGTCTGTGTGCTTCATGTGCAGACCGTAACATTGGGTAAATGCTGTCTTACCTTGTGGTAACTCCGGGAGCTGTCTTACGGCGTGGTGACTCTGGGCGCTATCTTGCCGCATGCTGACTCCGGGTGTTGTCTTACGACCTGGTGACTCCGGGTGCTATCTTACCACGTGTAACTCCGGGCACTATATTACCACGTGCTGACTCCGGGTGCTGTCTTACGGCGTGGTGACTCCGGGAGCTAGCTTACCGCGTGGTGACTCCGGGTGCTATCTTACCACATGTAACTCAGGGCGCTATCTTACCACGTGCTGACTCCGGGTGCTATCTTACCACGTGTAACTCCGGGCGCTATCTTACCGCGTGCTGACTCCGGGTGCTGTCTTACGGCATGGTGACTCCGGGCGCCTTCTTACCGCGTGGTGACTCCGGGTGTTATCTTACCGCGTGGTGACTATGGGCGCTATCTTATTGCGTGGTAACAACGGGCGCTGTCTTACCACATGGCGACTCCGGGCGCTATCTTACCACGTGGTAACTCCGGGCTCTATCTTACCGCGTGGTGACTCTGGGCGCTATCTCACCGCGTGGTGACTATGGGCGCTATCTCACCGCGTGGTGACTCCAGGCGCAATCTTACTGCGTGGTGACTCTGGGCACTATCTCACCGCGTGGTGACTCCGGGCGCTATCTTACCGCGTGGTGACTCTGGGCGCTATCTCACCGCGTGGTGACTCCAGGCGCAATCTTACTGCGTGGTGACTCTGGGCACTATCTCACTGCGTGGTGACTCCGGGCGCTATCTTACCGCGTGGTGACTCTGGGCGCTATCTCACCGCGTGGTGACTCCAGGCGCAA
>JAODKM010000038.1:15110362-15126149 GCA_026780845.1 Petrocephalus sullivani
TATTTTTAATCAGATTAATCACGATGCTGGATTAATCCGCGTTAACGCGTCAATTTTGACAGTCCTAATTAAAACAAAAACAAGAATTGGAATCATCCTTAATTAGCTGAAACCAGGAGGAACCTTTCCGTGTCGTGTTGTTAGCGAAACGCCATACTTATGCACTCCCTCTCGGCCACCGTAGCCTCCCCTTTAAAGAGGTGTGGCCACCACGCTATGATGACGTCATTGTTTGCGTAGGAACAGCAAGTCAGTAGAACTGTCTCTGGATCGGTTTGAGCGTTGACATAACTCCATTACACGTGGAATCATGGGTGGGTAGCATCTCCCCAGATCGGCTCTTAAGGGCAGAAAATAACCGGAGCAAATCACCATTTAAACGCTGCAAATGAGGGAAACGCCCCCCCGGGATAACGGCGCATGTGGCAGAATGTCAGCCGTCATTCATATGCTGTTCTGGGCCAGCGTCCGTGATCGGGTCGCCGCTGTGGGTCACCCGCCATCCGTAACCGGGACGCAGAACATGAGATCCGAAGAGACTGCGTCTTCTGTCACAAATTTAACAAGAGTCATAGCAAGAGTTTTAAAACTGCATAAGGAAAACGCCAAAAAAAAACAACAACAACAACAAAAGCCACCTATGACATGCGTAAGTACCTCTCTGTCGTAATCACCATCATCATCATAACTATTATTATTGTTGTTGTTCTCTGCTTTTCAGGTAACGCATAATTAATCATTAATCATTAATACTTTTACAAGTATTATAATACAATTATAATATTGATCCTTAATAATTTCTTGACATGCAAACTTGTTACTATGCTGTTTTTTTAAAGGTATTTGATACTTGTGTTTGATTGGCGTCTGCCCATCACACATGTACATGACTGAACATAAGTTATACTACCATGTCCAGTCCTTCAGGTTTTATTTACGTTAGGAGGCACAATGTACTTCTTCTGGCACATTAGAGAATGTGATATTCTCATCTCCACATTTTACGGTGATTTAGGTTAGGACTGACTCAGTAAAAATTGCATCAAAGAGTTTTTACAGTGTGGATTATCTGATGCTTACTGTTTCCATGCATGCTTTGCATTCAGAGGGAAGTGTGAGGATGGTATTAGTGACAGAGCAGTTTTATGAACATGGTGGTAATGATCACCCCAAGGGGGCAGCTTGCAGCCTGCTCACATCTCTCCGCTCTCTATACTAAGGCAGACATCTCTGTGATGTCATCATCCAGACAGAGATTCCCTGTCCACAAAGCGGTCCCGGCTGCATGCAGGAGGTTCTGCTCAGTGGGGACACTGCAGGGCACCAGCCTCCAAATATAGTCCTTGAAAACACTAACGCTGACGATTTTGCAGTATTTCTGGAGTTTGTCTGCGCTGGTGTTATACATTCTGAAGCCAGCCACAAGGAATGTAGTATTGAAGATAAAAGGCCAATGACCAGCAGCATCTCTGCCCCATGTGTCCCACTGGTCCTCATTCACCAGAACTTGTGGGCCCTGCTTGGTGTAAGTCCTTCAGGCCTGGAAGTGGAATGACTAACATCAGGACACATGCTGGGCAGGAAGGCTTTCATACACATTTAAGGCGAAACCCTGTGCTGTTTTAGATCAGTAGAGTCATACTTAATTGATCCCAGTGGGTAGGTTATCTTTTTGCTTTACTACATCTTGCTGTCCATGACACACACAGACACATATGCAGGTGCGAGCAAAACAGTAGCATTAGATTAATTTATCTCTGCATCCTCCTCTCCATCTTCCTTGACAACCAGTACCGTGTATTTTCCCTCATCCTTGGGCACGTTTTTCCCAGCATGCTCTGCAAACCCAACTTTGGGCCCTTCCTTGTCATTTTTCCTAGCATGCTTTGCAAACCCAGCTTCGGGCCCATCATTGTCATTTTCCCCAGCATGCATTGCAAACCCAGCTTCGGGCCCGTCTTTGTCATTTTTCCCAGCATGCATCGCAAACCCAGCTTTGGGCCCGTCTTTGTCATTTTCCCCAGCATGCATTGCAAACCCAGCTTCGGGCCCGTCTTTGTCATTTTTCCCAGCATGGGGATGAATTATTGCCTGCGGGGATGAATACAGTACATCTGTTCTATTTTTAATTTATTTGCCGCTGTTGTCATCATGGTCTTTCTTGTCTTCCTGAAGGTGAGCGGCTGTTTACGTGCAACGTGTGTGAGAAGAGATTTGCTTCCAAGTGGTACTCAAAGAGACAGAAGGTCTGCCACCTGGGGGTGGGGTTGTTCACGTGTGGGACCTGCGGGAAGGCGTCTGGCCTCCGGGCGTCCTACTTCCAGCACTGCAGAGTCCATTCAGGTCAGCCCTAGCTCCATCCCACGTGCTGCTCAGTGGGTCCCCAGTAATAATCATCTGCAGTTACTGAGTTGACGATTAAACCTTGGTGGTGTGTGAGAATGACACTGTGTGTCATGTGCCATCCTCTAGAGTCTCGCTGGGATCCCTGGTTTGTAGTTCAAAGCTGGAAATATTCTCACACATATGAACGAGTAAACAATTACCACTCTGAATAGAAACATGCTGGGTAACTGATAAAATTTTAGTATGCAAGTAAATAAATAAAACATTCAGGAATCGCCAGACATATTCGGAATGTTGTTATTTAATAGAAGTATTTCATATCTTGCCATACTGCGGGAAAAGAATGAACTCTGTTAATTTACATCTGTTCATGTTGCCTTGATTCTTTAACGTGAAAAATATCCACTGGATAAAAGAAAGGTAGAAACCACCCGATTCATTGTTCTTTTAGATACTAGGCCATACTTCTGTGAGCTGTGTGAGAAGTCATTCACTCAGTAGGGGGCGCTGAGGAGACACCAAAGGATACACACTGGTGAGAAGCCCTTTAAATGTAAAGCCAGCGAGAGGCCACTCACAGACACGGCCACTCATAGACGACACGCAGTGGTAAGAATGAAAAGAAGCATCATTCATGTGCCAGAAATTCTCTTTGTCCTCAGTAAACACCAGTTAATGCTTTTTCAACAGGTCCATGACAAAATAGTGGCATACTTAAGTCACTGATCTCACCAAGAAAGAAGTCGACTGTATGAATAAACAGCTGAAATATATAATTGTTCTGGCGGAAAAGGACATGGCTTTCATCACAAAACTACACAAAGTTTTTGTCCATGATGATAACAGATCAGCTGTTTTAAACCACCTTCTAAAATTAAACTGACATGGCTTCATTGATTGAGATTCAAGTAATTATCTATTTTTATATATACCGAAGTATTTGAATCCCTAACTTATATTGTACGATGTTCGTCATTATCTGTTGAAAATTAGTTTTAGATGTGTGTTCTGTTTGACTTTTGTCAGACTGTTGTGTGACTGTTGTTCCACGGTAAGGTAGGGGGAGGCACCGCGGCCGCTCTGTGGGAAGATCTAGGCCTCCCGTCTGCAGGGCTGTGCATTTGAGCGCTGTCCTCCGCTGGAGTTTGCATGCTCACCCCTATTTGTGTGACTTCCCTGCCAAGCTCCAGTTTGTGTCTCTAATCTGTGCATGTGTGTGTGTGTGGACAGGCATTCTGTCCAGGGTGTCCCCTCGCGTCATGGGACATGTTTCCCGACTCCCCACAGTCCTGTCCTGGATATGTGGTTCTAGGAAGAGAATGAGGAAGATTGCAGGTGCCTTGCAATATGTGATTGAAAAATTATCAGCACAATACACATTCGGTGAAGGATGTCTCATTTTGTATGTCTAAGTGTATCACATAGTGTACCTGAAAATGGAAGGAATTATGTTTTTGATGGCACTCCTCCATCATTTTAGTAATTAGTAATTTAAAATGTGAATTGCTTGGGATGTTGAAGTGGTATATTCATTAATAAATGACAATTTGTCAGGTTCAGTGTGCAGGTGTGAAAACTTGAAAAAAAGAACTTCACGATTTTAGAATTTTGTCTTCCCCACAGACATAATTTCTTACATGCCCTGTTATGAAACGTGGGAATACAGACAAAAACATTCCAGGTCCTGCTGATCAAGTGATCCAGTATAACCTGAACGTTGATAGAAGATCCATTTAGTCCAGACCAATAAGGCATTTAGACCAAAGAATTTAAATATGGCATCCCATACTGACATGGTCATTTCAAGATCTACGTTTAAGACAGTAGTCATTTACTACAAAATATGTAACGACAAATATCTTGTCAGTCATCAATTATGTTTTTTAAAAACAGCATTTCATTCACTGGAACGCGCACATGCTATTTTATGCATAGATCTCACAGTTTAAAGGATTTTCCCCAGTTAATTCTGCAGACATTCTGATGATGATTACTTTTGCTGGGGGTGATCGGTGATTTTATACAGCTTTACTGCTGGAATATAACATATATAATATATATGCATGCGCCATGTATAATAATGATGTGTGGAGATGAGAAGTGTGGCGCTGCTGCGTTGCTGAAATGGCGGAGCCGTGATGCGCCGCGACGCCGCCCGCTCAACATGGCCGTCGGCCGCGCACGGAGGCAAGAGCGCTGGGTGCAATTTCTACAGGAAATACTTTCCGGGGCTGCGACCGTGCGCATTTGTCAGGGCCGCCATTTTACCAACCTTACGGTAAGCAGCGCTAGACAGGCCGGCGCGTCTTTCTCTCCATCTTTCTTCCTCCCCCCACCGTGTTGCTCTGCATTCAGTTACCTTCAGATGTTTTTTCCCCCCCAAATTATGCTCAAATTGACGTTAGCAGCCTTAGCCAGGCGGCTAACAGCTGTTTTCAATTTTACCGTTCATACAAAAAAAACCCCAAACATTATAACAGCTCGCTAGTTCTTTAAAACACTTCGTTCTTTTTAAATAGTTTTTAATGATAACAGACAGTTAATTTGCAGGTTAACGTTTAATCAGCATAGTCGCCGCGTTGTTTAAGCAGACGTCGCCAGCTGGCTAACTAGCTGCCCGAAGAATTATAGCCCGCATGCTAGCTGGCTAACTAGCCGAGCGACGGCTAATGACCCGCATGCTAGCTGGCTAACTAGCTGCCCAAAGACTTGTATGGCTAACTAGCGGGACTTTATTAAGGCGCCTCTGCTGCCAGTCTGCTTGCATGTTATTTATCCGGAAAGACTCGCGTTTTGCCCACTAGCCGCCCCGGCCAGCGTTAGCCCCGGCTAGCATTAGCCGCTGTTAAAGCTGCAGATGGTGCAGGACCAGATACGAGCGATTCTGGACTGACATAGTCACCGGCGCTTTGTGCCTGTGCGTCGCTGGGGACCTTATTTCCTATGATCTGTACCCTGACATAGTGGCATATGCCCCTTTATGTGTATGATGTGTATACCCCTGACATAGTGGTATATGCCCCTTTATGTGTATGATGTGTATACCCCTGACATAGTGGTATATGCCCCTTTATGTGTATGATGTGTATACCCCTGAAATAGTGGTATATGCCCCTTTATGTGTATGATGTGTATACCCCTGAAATAGTGGTATATGCCCCTTTGTGTATATGATGTGTATACCCTGAAATAGTGATATATACCCCTATTATGTATATGATCTATGCCCCCGAACAATGCAATATTTAGAATATGCCAAAATTTCCTTTGTGTCGTATGTGGTGACGTTACTGTATATTATACAATAACCAATACAAGTGACTGTAAGACCTGGGAATGTCATTAGGGGAAATTCATGGTGGAATGTTTTTCTCCCCCCTTCCAGCAGACGTGAGAAAACATGAGTGACTTTTCTCTTCAGCTGGTTTCTGAGGGGTATCGTGAGAATTTGCTCAGGCAGCTGTGTCAGTTGAGGACTATGGGACATCTCTGTGACATCGCAGTCCAGGTAGACTCTGGTGGCCAGATGGAGACATTCAAAGCTCACAGAGTGGTATTAGCTGCATCCAGTGGTTACTTTCGAAGCCTTTTGCTAGAAAAGGATCCACCCAACGAAGTCTGTTTAGACAGTCTCTCAGCTGCTGATTTTGCCAGCTTTTTGGAGTTCGTCTACAGTGCCAATTTGGAGTTTGTAAAAGAGAGGACTTGCAGCATTTTGGAGATGGCCAAGGCGTTACAGTGTCAGGACCTTGTGGAAGCTTGCAGTGGGGCCAATAAGTTTATGATCTCTGAAACAGACAGTGTTGCATCCAGAATAGCACCCATAGCTCATGATGGCAAAGCCACAACAAACACCCACGCCAATGTAGCGGCCGGCTTGCAGTTAGAAGGACCCGGTTCAGAAAAAGGTACCTCTGAGGAACCCAGAGTGGTTGAAAAGCCAGTTTCTCCAAACAGGACAGTAAGGAACAAAGAGGTGAACCCCGAATTGCAGGGCAGGAGGTTGAGTAACAGATTAGCGGGCCGAAAAGTATGTGTAAACCCTCCTAAGAGGAAGTACGGTCGGAGGCTGAAGCAGCAGCACAATATGCGGGTGGTGTCAGGGAAAGCGCAGAACGAGCGGATGCTGCAGGAGCTGCGGCTGGGGCCCGGGGCTGACGGAGAGAAGCCCGACGCAGCTGACAGGCAGGCATCCGATGATTTGCCTGATCTGAGCGATGCCGACGAGCTGGACGCGGCCGAAGACGACCCCAACGACATCGACTTCCAAAGCAACGAGGGTGACGAGGAAGGAGACAAGGGCAAGAAGAGGAAGCGGAGCGTCCAGTTTCGCTGCGATAAGTGCCAGCGCTCCTTCCACTACGGGAAGAGCTACCTGAAGCATGTCGCGGCGAGCCACGGCGACCTGCCCGAGCTCACCTACCGCTGCGGCACTTGCCAGCAGACCTTTGCCAACCGCTGCAACCTCAAGATCCACGAGCGGCACGTGCACAGCGACGAGCGCCTCTTCCCCTGCGACGTCTGCGGCAAGGCCTTCAAGCGCAAGAAGGATGTCAAGAGGCACACGCGGCAGGTGCACGAGGGCGGCGCCGACCGCCACTTCTGCCCCATCTGCGGCAAAGCCCTCAGCTCCAAGACGGCCCTCGTGCTGCACGAGAGGACGCACACAGGCGACCGGCCGTACCAGTGCGGTGACTGTGGAGCAAAGTTCTCACAGAGCTCGGCACTGAAGACCCACCGCAGGTATGTCACCATTCCGGTTTAAAGCGGTGGTTCTCAATCCTATTCCTGGCGCCCCCCCCCCTGCCAGAATGTTTTCATTCCAGTCCACTCTGCTTTCAACCTGCCACGTTCATTATTAGCCTATTAAGGGCCATTTCAGCCTGATTAAAGCAGGGTTAGAATGAAAACAAGTTTGTGCTAACTTGCTATTCCTCGTCTCCTGATCATTTTTGTCGAATAGGACACACACGGGCGAGAAGCCTTTCTCTTGCGATCAGTGTGATGCCAGGTTCACCCAGAATCACATGCTGGCCTATCACAAGCGATGCCACACAGGTATGGGGCTGGCCAGCCAATCAGATGTGCCGAATGAGTATGTATAGCATCCATGGTATATTTTGACACCTTCTGTCAACAGCCTCTTCATTTAATAATCCATTTTGTGTTTTTTTTTTTGCTTTGACCAATCAGGCGAGAAGCCCTACATGTGTGAGAGCTGTGGGAAAAGCTTTGCATCCAAGGAGTATTTGAAGCATCATGCTAGAATCCACTCAGGGTCTAAGCCATATAAGTGCGACATCTGCGAGCGGGCGTTTGCGCAGAGGAACTCCCTGCACCAGCACATGAAGACGCACACAGGTAATGCACAGAACGCCGACTGCCTAGCCCATGTCGAGCTCCCGTGGGCATCCCGCGCTCCCTAACCCATACGCTGTGTTCTTCCCCACGCCAGGCGAGCGGCCGTACAGCTGCAACGAGTGCGGCAAGCAGTTCACACAGCTGAATGCCCTGCAGAGGCACAACCGGATCCACACCGGGGAGAAGCCCTACATGTGCGTGCTGTGCAACCGCACCTTCACGGACAAATCCACAGTCCGGAGGCACACCATGGTGAGCGGAGGCCCAGGGGCTCCGGGTCCGTCGGGTCAGGGGTTCATATAACCTAAAAATTCTTAACACCCTTAAACACCGTGCAGACTATTTAGAGAACTATTAACCCTTTTTATTTGCAGTACATGTTTGTTTGTGTACGATTAGATATATCTTTCTAGCTGTAGCTAAAAGTGGTTTCACCTTTACAGTACATTTACATTAATGTAGCAGATGCTTTTGTCCAAAGTGACGTACCAGAGGAAAGCTTAGGGTCAGAGAGCTGGGCCAATCAGCATCACCAGGGCGGGGCCTTGTTCAAGGGCCCAATGGTGGTGTTTTCACTCACTCTGCCAGCTGGGGAATTGCACCCCATGACCTTGTGGACATGGGCAAAGATTCCTAATCCGCTGAGTTTAAAAGTTAAAAATAGTTTGTAGTATATTTTGCAGTGTTGAAATATCAGTTTGTACCTAAACAAGGCCCATATTTAAGTGAATAGTTCAGATTTGCGAGCAGGAGTCACGTGACCAGGTGGCCGGGGTGTCATCCACAGACTCACGACAAGGACATTCCATGGAAGAACTACCTGGTGGTGCTTAAAGGTAACGTGGAGAGCGGAGCAAAGAGGATGAAGCAGGACAGCGCGGAGGAGAAGGAGGACGAGAGTGGGCTGGACAGCGCCGCTAAGGGCGTGAAGAGCGAGGAGGCCGCGACAGTCCAGACCGAGTCCGTCACCATCTCGGGGGACTGGAGTGCAGCTGGGCACGGTGCCATCGCCTTGGTGAGCCACGCCACGCTGGGCGGCTTCGCCGTCATCCAGACCGACGTGCCTGCAGGCCCCCTCCAGCCAGCAGGGGGCGCCGACTCACTACCGCTCCCAGTCACAGTCTCCATTCCCCTGCCGGTGTCGCTGTCCGTCCCGGTCTCGGCCCCGCTCTCCGTCCCGCTGTCAGCATGCACCCCCGTCCCCGACGAGGTGTGCGTCACGGTGAGGTCCTCGGAGCTGGACCCCGACACCGACCCGGAGCAGACGTCTGGGATCGCCGCAGTGGGGCACCTCGGGGAAGCTGAGGACGTGCCCGTAGAAACCATGAGTGTGGAGATGGAGGTCACTTCAGAGAGCATGTCCGACACGGCGATGTAGGGCTGAACTCCGGAGTCTTTATTTAGAGAACGAATGTGATCTAGTTCCACGGTAGGTTTTGTAATGGAATAGCTCTCAGCTATCAGAAGGTTTCGTCTAAAAATACATGAAATACATAGAATCTGCCCATGCATCATTTTGATCTAAATGATGATATATTTAGTAATCCTGTAAATAATCTGAGTGCCTGTTTATTTTAGTTGTATAGCACTGAACACTTCCACTGCTGACGAATGATGCGATATCTTGTTTCCTTGTGTGGCATTTAGTTCTTTGTTTGACATTTCAAAGCATTTAGAGACATTCTGATGCTAATGAGAGCCGTTTACACCAACTGTAATGCACAGTTAATGTATATTAGCCGTAATATAGCCGTTAGCCGTGCTGTACAGTGCACTTTGAGCTGCGTTAACTATTTCAGTGTGTAGGCTGCTTACTTACAGACAGCTGGAGATTTAAAATGTTAAGAGATTTTTCATGTTACATTCGGCCTGTCATTTTACCTCAACATGATAAAAGTTCTCGTGCTCCCTGGAAGCAGTTCTTAGACGTGTGATGGCTTCACTAAGGTCACGCTTTCGTGGGCTATTGTGTGTGTCTCGCTGCCACCACCGTCATTTTGGTCGAAGGGTGCATCTGAGATCAGGTATTCCTGACGGTTGGAGTAGGTAAGATAGTAGATGCACGCTGAATGCAGTAAATGCAACATGACCCGTTATACCGATACACTATCAATACAATTATCATCTGTCTCCATTCCTGCAGTTTGTACCCAATAACCTCTGCTTTGTCAGCTGCAGGTTATGTAGCGGTAGAGTAAGAAACCTTTTAATGTACTAAATTTGTGTATTAGGATGAATATAACAAAACTGTTTGTACTAGGGTTTGAAGTACCAAATTTAACAGTACAACTGCAATGTAATTTGGTGTTTAAAGAGAATAAAGTTCAGCATTGAATTAAGGGCAGCTGTTTATGTAATGTGTGACATAAGAATTATACAAACGAGAGGAGGCCATTCGGCCCATTGACAGTGACATATCCACTGGACTGTAGAGCAAGAATAAACCTTGTGGCTTAATGTTTAGCATCCCATGGTCCTGGCACACATGAGCTGTGTGATTTAACGGCGTGATCTGTAGGACAGAGTGGAACATACAGGATCCCACTGGTTTACATTCCAGAAGAGTCCTACTGTCAGCCTAATTAATTTACTGCAGATATAAAGCCGCTGATGTACACAGATATGGGTTTAAAAAAACAGATGGGACAAGAAGCAGAGACCGTGAAAGCCAGACCAGCTCGGAGACCCGCCTTTATTACTGTACATTAGCAGAAACTTACATACAATAATACATACAGTAGGAAGTGGAAAGACTTTTGTGGGTCACTATCGTTTTATTTTTGGTTGTTAAAAACCGTCACAATACCTTAACACTAGTTACATGTGATGACATGCTCGTATGCGGGATCCTGGGGTTAGCTAGTTAACCTCTAACAAGTAGATACTCACAACACGGACATTAAGCACATTGAGACGTTACACGAGACTTAATAAAAGTGCCATTGTACCAGAGGGGACCGGATGCGTCTCTCTCAGTTAACCGTGCAAAAAATAAAAATAAAAAAATCAGATCCATACAGATCTTCAGATCCTCAGGCCGCTCAGTGTAGGCATAGTAATAACAGTGAGGGGAAACAGTCGAAATTATTTGGAGGGTGGTTGTGGAGAGAACAATAAATCAAGAAAGGGAAGGACAAACCTAAATTTAAAAAAAAAAGTTTCGGTACCTCTGACACCCCCAGGATTCTGTCTCCCTTGACCTGAACTGAGCATAACTTCCCATCATGTAAAAATGATTTCTGAGTCAAAAGCAGACACCCTGGCCTTAACGTGTCATAAATAAACTTTTAATTTCGCTGTTTCATCACACAACTACATCTGTGCTACTTTGCGGATTTCTGGGACCAGATGAAACCTAGATTATACTCATTACTGCGACATAATGCAGTATTTAATACTCCATTGCACCTTCTGGTGATCAGATCTCATTGTTCATCCCTTTTCTGCATAGCCAGATAAAGCTTCTAAAATAAATTATAAAGAGGGCTAACTAGTTCCGGGGAGGCTTGTGCCTGGAAAGCCAGAGGGCCTTGGCGCTTTAACATCTTGCGTGAGACTTTCTGCATCCGAATGGTGCTTCTGAGACTGTTACCACACAGAACAGACAGCAATGAGAGGAAATGGACACTGCTTTTTAAAAACTCGGAAGTGATTGTTTAAATATTTCAAAATAGACTGAATTTCCACTCCATCTAAATAATTACAGCTGTACAATAAGCAAGACCTTCACTAGTAACCAGGTAATTGTCTAAATGTGGAATGAAACGCCTTTTTTTCCAGTGTTGTTGGAATGTTCTGGGCTGCTTAACGTTGCGGAAATTGCACTCGGAAATGCCACCATAGAGCCACGGCGTTCAGCCGCATCCTGCGGGGAAGGAGAGGACAACCTGGGGGTATGAACCAGACAAATCTGCGGTGATAGTCGCATACGGATACATGGGTCGCATTCGGGGGGTGGAGGGGGGTGGAAACCCTAAAGCAGACCTTAGGACACAAACGCAGAGATCGTGGGATCCCTGATTTCACTTCAGGTCCCCGGCGTCACCCTGGATCGTCTTCTTAATACGCAAAAGCATGGTGGTCAGCCACTGATCCAGGCGGGAGATGGAGTCAAACTCCTTAACCTAAACAAACACAGAAACATCTGTGAACGTGTTTACCGAGGCTGGCTGACTGATTGTACGAAAGATTTAACTTGGAGGTAACTTACCGCTTCAGTAAAAGCCTCACTGTTCTGCTCCTCATGAGCTTCTAGAAGTTTCTGTAGGGACAACCCAAGGATTCCGGATAAGCCAGTAAGATATAAATAAATAGATAAAAAAAACATGGGTTTCTGAACTGCATTCAAAGTTCAGGATCGTTTCTCAACGGCAATCAGATTCCCAAAACGTTTTAAGAACCCCAGAATTTAAGGATAAACTGTTCTGTAGTTTGTCAGTTAAATTTTCAGTCTTAATTACAAAGACAGGGAATCCAGAAAGTAGTTTTTTGGCCTTCTGGCTTCAAGCTGAACAGCAGCCTATTTGTATATTGCTGAAAAGCTCATAGTCACAAAAACTAATTTATAACAAATAAATACTCATAGCTTTAAGCAAAAGCTGTATCATGATACAGACAATAACCTCAATCAAGGGTATTATTTAGTCTCACAAGACTAAGTATTAAAAGAAGTATTAAAAGAATATATGGAATATTATTTCCATAACATCAAAAAATAAAGAACAGCACTTTGACATGTATGGAATCAGTGGATTGGCACTGATTATTCCCTCTATAGACTGCTTCAAATAATTCCTAATGAAATATCCTGTCAAACACACACAAATATCCTCCATTGAAAAGATACATTCTCCCCAAATAACAACTACTGTTAACCCAAAAGTATTCATAGGAAAAACAAAACTACAAATCTCTATCGACATGAAGGCTTCCCACCCGTGATGGTTGGCAGGCTCCACCCTCTCTGCCTGAGCCTTCCAGTGCAGACTCCTCACCCCCTCCCCACTGTGTCCCCTCAGACCCGCCCTCCCCGTTTTCATATTGCTGACTATGTAATGTTCACATATGCACTACATTACAAATAATGGAATAAGTTTTCATTGCATAAAACTCATTTCATGCCATGACATGCAGTGACATTTCATTTCCTGTTTACAATATTTGTCTGACATTAACAGAATGAAGGTAGAATGTTAGGTGGCATTATAAGCATTGAGATAAGAACTACCCAACTAATGTGCAATATTTACGCTACATGTTACATCTGAAAACTCCTACTCATCCTCCTATAATTATGATGAATGCAGTTCACAGGAATTTTTGAGCGGAGACTCTGATCCACTTATGATCAAAGTCGGCTTTTACTTGAGAGGATCCCTCTAATTAACTTACCTTCAATAACTTGCACTCTCTGGAGTCAGAAAATGCGGGAAACATTTCCTCATACTTCTCCACTGCAAGCTAAGAAAAAAAAGAAAAAACGAAAACGAAAAGTGACAAGATGAGTCATTTTACAGCAAATTCCAGCACACTTTTGATGAGACACCCGCTAACTTCACAGGAATAGCAGTGCAGGGACATCTGTAGATTGAATTATTGTAGCCTCTTTGAGTTGCACTCATGAAGGCTTTGCGTCACTAAAACCGCACACACACGGGAACAAAGATCACATGCTGAACACATACTGACCTTTGCATTTAATTCGTCGACAATAAAGTGGCACAATGCAGCCTTGAAGAAATACTCTTTTGCACTGTATTTCAGTAGAGGGTTATCCATAGTGTTGGTTCCAACCTAAAAAACATTTGCGTTATACATATGTAGCCACACACACTCTAACATCCAGCCACCAAGCTGTCATCTTGCAGTATTTTTAGCCAACCCAAAGCGGCTCTTTCTGGTAATGAATACAGATGGACATTTTACTGGAGAGCTTCAGGTTAAGCTTCTCACTCGCTGCACTGCAGCAGCACTCCTCCTGGGACTTTTGACTCAGCAGCCCACCTGCTCGTAGATCTCGATGGCCTTCTGGTACTGTTCCAGCTGGGCGCTGTACGACGCCACTTTAAGCAGACACTTGTTTGCAGAGCTTCCATGGTGAAGAGGAAACAGAAACAAGCTCCGGTCAAGTCGGGATGGAAGTTGTAATCCACGCATGGCGTTTCCACGGCGTTAACACCTCCGGAACATCATCAACAGTGACGTCGCGGTTCACATTAAACTGTGCGTTTGGTACAATTGATAAGGTCTTTGTGGTTAAGGGCCTTGCTCAGGGTGAAATTACTCTGCCAAGCCAGGGATTTGTGCAGGCGACCTTTCAGTAACTTGTGGAGTCACATGTTTGCATCGTGGTTTGTTTTACCTGTTAGATTCCTCGCCTTTGTAATAATCTGCTGCCTGTTCGTAGTGGGCAATCGCCTGGGGAGGGGAGCAAATTACTTGTTAATAAAATGAACATTTAATAAGTATTGCTTAGAGAATGCTAGGCCATCTACTGCCAGAACACCGGTGAGGAACCTTCACCAAGCCTAACGGCCCACATGCAAATGTCATGCCTACCTTCTCAATGTCCACCAGCTCAGACTCATAGACCTCGGCGATCGTGATATGGTGCTTGGCGGCAATTGTGAACCGCCCCTAGGACGACGAGGGGGGAGGGAGGGGCAGTTGACCGACTACTGAGAAGTTCAATTTCAAGTGATGGAATGGAATGGTGTTACAACGGAGCCACGCCTGTGCTCGGACTATCCGCAAGATGAATGTCAACACAAGATGCTATGAAACTGAATGGAGGAACATGGCCTTTGTCACCGTGGAAACAGTCTGAGCCATTTTCCTCTATGACCTAATGTCACTCATACAATTATGACAAAAATGTAAATTTAAGTTATTAATAGACAACATATAGTCCCTCACTCTCAAGACATTCATTAGCTCAGTACTTGACACTTACGTCACGCATCTGCCAAGCATCTAAGACTTTTCTTCGTATTAGCCAAAGGCTACGAGGGCCACTAGGCCCTGCACTCTGAAACGCGGTCGGTCTCTGGCGATCTTACCATATCTGTGTATATATCGATGGCTGCGTTTAAGCAGTTGATAGCCTCTATTGAGTGCATGAAGGGAAGGAAGACAGGATAGAGAGTTTGGGGATTAGAGAAACTGAGAGGAAAGGAAAATAGCAGCTGTCAGCCACTTCATCACCTACTGGTCTGGTCAGATTTTCTCTTTTCCGACACAGGGCATAAAATGACCGTCATTTATGCCCATCACCTACTATTCCAAGAAGTCAGGATTAGACTTGACTCAGGCAGCTTAAGATGTGGATCAACACAGGCAGCACGTTTACCATCTATCAATCCAAGCATCCAATGTGTTTATCCAGTACCAGGTCCCCGGGGGCCTGGAGCCAGTCCCAGGCAGCATGAAGCACAAGGCTGGGGTACGTCCCAGATGAGACACCGCAGGGCACACACGCTCACACACTCACTACAGGAACTTCAGAGACGCCAATTAACCTGACTGCACGTCTTTGGTCTGCTTAAGGAAACCCATGCAAAATCCGGGGAGCATGCAAACCCCACACACACACAGAAGGGGCAGCCCTGCCGCTGTGAGACCTCGTTTCAGCCCACTGAGGCCAGCAGTATCTGCAGTGAAATCGGCACAACCCTACAGTCTGGGGACTTCTGATACATCTGAACGTTTGTGTTTACACAGGTTGGGTAAACGATCTGTTCAGAGGGTATTTATTTTCTGTCAGATGGCAAACAGCATCTCCCTCATCACTATAATAACCAATGACCAATTCCACACAGAAATTCAATGTCCAATCATAAATATTTACAACTATCAGTTAGTCACAGTCAGTTATCCGAGAAATGATAAGTTTACTTATTCTGGATGTTTAGCGAAACACTGTAAAGACATTACATAAAAATACTACAACTAAGTCAACAGGATTAGGCTTTTTCGCTGGTCTGTGGTCTCTGATACTGAATCGTGAGAATCTAGGAGCAATGTGGAGTGTTTAATTAAAGTAGAAAATGGCTGCTTCTCCAAATGTATATTCAAGTCCTTT
>JAODKM010000038.1:15147267-15172761 GCA_026780845.1 Petrocephalus sullivani
ACTGAGTAAGTAAGCACAGTGGGACATTTGTATGGCACAAACATGCAGTGGTGTAACTGAGTAAGTAAGCACAGTGGGACATTTGTATGGCACAAACATGCAGTGGTGTAACTGAGTAAGTAAGCACAGTGGAACACTTAAAACATCACTGGTAGGGCGACTACCTGTGATCAAAACAAAGAAATTAAGCATGAATGCAGCAACAATGGAAGAACACTACATTGGAAGAGAACTTAATTGTGCAAAGAAACAGGGGAAAAACAGCAGCCCACCTCTTTAAAAAGTAAGATTAAATTTTGAGTGATTCGACTTAAAGTTTACATGCACAAAAAAAACAAACAAAATAACGAATCCTTAATCACACCAACAGATCTCCAGGTCGCTAAAACTCCTTTATTGTGATATAATGGACTTTTAACAGCCAACCACCTGCCTTAAAAGTATTATTATGGAAGACCTCCATCACTACATACCTAAGTTAGAAAAATATGACTGCACAAGGCATGAACTGGATGAAAGGATGACTGACCATTTGCACAGGTTTTCACACATTAACATTAAAGTTAATTTTCAATGGCATCCCCTGGCTTGAATTCAGATACTTTTACTGACATCATACTTTTAGCACATCAGTAAGAATCTGACTGCTAATCACCACTGGATTCATAGGCCTCGTATTAAAAGTGACAGAAGCAAATATTTCTGACATCAGCATCCTCTGGGTCAAAGGTCACTGTAGAAAAGCATTCAATTGCAAAACCAGTTCTTAACAGAGGAAGCGGTATCTGAAAAATCATATCTGTGCAGCACTATAGCTAACCATAAATAGAGGCACTTTTACTGCAAGATTTTAAACTCTCCATATGCAAATAAAAGGAGCTGTTCTCACCTTTGGTTCTAGGAAGTAGCCTTTAAAATAGCGATAGCTTGCTACAACTCCTCTTGGGATGGAAACAGTCTGTTTCCACAAAGTGCTGCGGACAGAAACAAAGACTTTTACTAACACCAAAAGACACCATGAAAAGCAGGCAGAAGCTGTCACTATTAGCAGTAAACTGATGGAGAGAGATTTTAGTGTTTACCCGTCGCCCTCTGGGTGAAGTATCACTGCTCTTTGGGCACACCAGCTGCCAAGCGTTTCACAGTTCCCCACAACTGCTATGGACTCTCCTGCAGATAAGAGCATTGTGACAGCTGAGGCGTCTCACTGCAGTAACATGCACTTCCATTAGAATGAAAAGCAGGCGCTAGACTCCTGTGTGATGAGGCACAACCTTACCCTACCTGAGCATGTTGATCCTCTTATTTTGAGGGTTACTTCAATGTAGTCCATGGCTGACAAATTAAAAAACCTACTGAAAAGCCAAAAACAGTGTAAATGGAAGAAAAAGATAAAAAAAAAAAATCACTATTACACTAAAATTAATTATTACACATAATCCTTATAGACAGAAAAAATCTAGTGTGGCAGAAAAAGATAATGTATTTATGTCTTCTTTCCAACATGATCACTGTTCCTGAGAACAATTGTCAAATATACTTTAAGTTACTGAACTACACAGCTTTAACATGAAATGACACAATATAAGTGCCACAATACTGTTAAATTACCTTTTGCATTAGCAGTAATACTGTCAAGACATTAAAAGCAAACTTAATTTTAGACCTCCTAAAAGAACACATTTTACCACGTGGAATTTGAACTTTGGCCAAAGACAGGGTTGTACTTTAACACTGGCAATTACAAAACTGTTCTCACGAAGAGTAATCATCAAATACACCGGCAGCAAAAACCAGCTATAACAAAGCTGTAATATAGAATATGAGCATATCAACTCTCTCGTTTCATTTACAGAATTAGATGGCGTTTCAGCTGCGGTTACTGACCTGCAGGTAAGGTAGTGGTTAAGGATGGGGCCTCACAGCTGGAATGGCTTCTGATACAGCTCCCAAAAAGATTCTGTTATTGTACCCTCGAACTGGGTATTTAGGCTGAATCGCTCCAGTAGAACAACCAGCTAAGCAAAAAAGACAAAAAAAGACAAAACATGCACCTAGTAAGCAACTTAGCAACATATCAACAGCCTACTCGACTTACACATGTAAATATTTCTTTATACTCCTTTGCACCACCTGTCACATTTACTGCCAATTACACACTACGGATATTTATGATTATTGTATAATGTTTATTGGTTAAAGTCTGACAAATAGTGACTTTATAATTAATGTCCCCTTTTTGAAGTTTCCTGTCACCAGTCTTTGAGTTAGGAGACCATGCATTCCACTGTACGTTTAACAGAGTATAGCTTACAGACGGCAGTGACACAGACGGCGGCGCTTACAGACGGCAGTGACACAGACATCAGCGCTTACAGACGGCAGTGACACAGACGGCGGGGCTTACAGACGGCAGTGACACAGACGGCAGCGCTTACAGACGGCGGCGCTTACAGACAGGTGACACAGCCGGCGGCGCTTACAGACGGCAGTGACACAGACAGCAGCGCTTACAGACGGCAGTGACAAAGACAGCAGTGACACAGACAGCAGCGCTTACAGACGGCAGTGACACAGACAGCAGCGCTTACAGACGGCAGTGACACAGACAGCAGTGACACAGACAGCAGCGCTTACAGACGGCAGTGACACAGACGGCAGCGCTTACAGACGGCAGTGACACAGACAGCAGCGCTTACAGACGGCAGTGACACAGACAGCAGTGACACAGACGGCAGCGCTTACAGACGGCAGTGACACAGACAGCAGCGCTTACAGACGGCAGTGACACAGACGGCAGTGACACAGACGGCAGCGCTTACAGACGGCAGCGCTTACAGACGGCAGTGACACAGACAGCAGCGCTTACAGACGGCAGTGACACAGACGGCAGTGACACAGACGGCCGGCCACGACAGTGCCGTCCCACAGAGCCACGACGGTACCGTTCGTCATTCTCGCACAGACACGCGTTGAGAAGCCGAAGCGCCGACGGTACATACCGGGATTGTGCCCGCATTACGCGGCGGCCGGCTACCAGATGAGCGCAGACGGCGCCTAGCAGGCCGGCCACACTGCAGGTGCCGATAAGCGCAGAGCCAGGCGGCGCCGCGATGCTATCTGCTATCCGCCGTATTGTTTCTGCTTCTGCCGGCCGGCGAGCTCAAACCGGCCCAAACCGGATCCAGCCTGACGGGCGGCCTCGGCAGCAGGGGCAAGAGGCCCGACAGAAGCAGCCGGCGGGGCTGTTGACTTTCACTCGGCCCCGGGAGTCCACTTTCCGGGAAGCCGCATGACGGAAAGAGGCGACGCCGCCGCGCTCCCTCCAGCTGCCCGTTAACTTCCCGTTATCGTAGTCACGTTAGCCCAAGATCTTCCGCGGGACGGCGGATGCGCGCCTCCGCGCCGTCCGTAAAATGGCGAGCGCCGGACGAATGTTTAAGATATAAACCACCGTTACATTCTGCGTAAATGCACTAATTTGGACATTATTATTATTATATGTATATAAACTAGTGCTTTCTCTTGCTTTGCGCTAAATGCTGTACACGACAACGTCACTCCGTGAAGCTGAAGCTGGAAATAAGCGACTAGTAAACTATCTTAGCCTGCTAAACCCTTATGCAGATCTTTATACACTGTCCATTCAGTGCTGCTAAACACGAAAGTTCTTTCTAGTTCGCTTATTGGTTATTCCTTTAATCGGTGAACTCGACGATTGGTCAGTCGCCGTCTCAGTCATTCTTGCGGCACTGTCTCGGTAGATAAGAGTAACGTAACAGCAAAAGTACCTTCACTTTTTCCGCCTACTCGCTCTATCCGCGCGGTAGTCGCTGATTTCACAAAGGACCTTGCACATACAAACCACAGCAAATGCACCGGAGGAACACTTAAAGCAATTTTTGCAATTAATTTTTTTAAATACGGGAATGCAGATTCTGCTACATACAAGCAACATACAATATAGAAGACGTAACACACTAAATTTTAAAGCTAAATTGAGAGGACTCCCATAATGACCCACGTCTCGATTTTCATGGAGCGAAATAAATTTTATTTAGATATTAATAAAGGCTAAAGATAACTAGGCTACTGGCTACAAAGAAAATGCATTCTTGTAATTTCCACCCAGCTATGTTACACACCATTACCGTTGCACCGCAGGGAAAAAAATAATTAAAAACAATTTATATAAAACTCGCAATTAGAAACCCAAACCACTCCAAGTTTATGACTCAGAACATTCACGGCATACGCGGCAACAGCCGCCACAGATCGCGTTCAGTAACATACAATGCAGTTGTGGCAAGATGATGAAATATTGTTTGCTTACAATGGTCAATATTGCCGCTCCCATTTTTATCATTTGTGCAATACGCTGAAGTAAGATACTACAATCGTGTGTCCCTTGAATTATCTTGCACTTGTGTAACACGAGGTATGTCAGCTGTAAAGGGTTATAAGTGTGACTTCCTTTTAGGCCCACAATACAAACTAATGAAGTATAATTTTCCAGCAATACTACGTAGTAAAATACTTAGTCAGTCTTGGAACTATCACAGGCAGGACAATTAAGGGTAGGAGCATCGTGGGTGGGAATGCCAGTCTGCCAGGGTGCACGCACGCACAGTCATAAACTGCGGCTAATTCGGAGATATCGTTTGGCCTAGCTGAATGTTATGGACTGGGGGAGGGAACTTGCACGTCACGAGGTGGTCATGCAAACTCCATTTATCATAGCACAGGTGAGACTCAAACCCTGGACGTGTGATGCACCTGAGCCAAAATGCCAGCCCATACACTTTGTATATAATTAAATGAATATGTGCACGTGATGTCTGAAAAATTTCAGCTGCAAAGTAGGAATATAAGAATCTCTAGAAACTTTGCCGGCTACTCATAACGATCCTAAAAGCCGCACTGTATTGTATATTTTCTTTACGGACCTAAATGCTAAAACAGTGTTATTACCACGTTACATATCTACATTCAAAAACCCAATTAATTTCAACATCCGAACATTTTGGGCGCCTGACGAGGAAACGTAATATTATTACGAAATGTAATAATATCCTCTTATGTCTGTTTCTCCAGCTGTATAGCGTCCTTACAGCAGACAGATGGGCAGAAATACGTTAAAAAGTATCTAGTTACAAATTACAAAAACTTGCTCGTCAAATCATCGAGAGCACAGCACTGCATGCTGATAACTGCTCTATTTTTCTTTTATAATGACATTCAGTGAGCAATATCTGATAGTATATCTTACTACATACTTTACTTTAAAGCTATTTGCACCGAGCACCAAAGTAGCTTCTTTCCTTAGATTACTTGTCATGGGAAAACGAACACATTCTCCGACTTTTCAGCATTATGCATGTCTGAGAAATAAATAATTTCCTTAGAGAACACATAACTCCTTTCCTAAGTGAAAGCTACGCACACTTACTATCTACACATGTGAATAAGTGACGGTTGCATTTCCATACAAAAGAGATTTCAGGTAAACCCAAATGTATAAGTTACATGAAGAAGATGGGACCTGCTATAATAACTTTTCAGCTTAACAATCAGGGCAGTGAGGTCTTTACAGCGCACGGCAGTCTTTGTAAAACGATACCACAGGTGCACGATTTAATGCAGTTAGTGTAATTAGTGCAGGTAATAATACAATTAAAAGCTTCGTCATCAAGTTTATGTGTCCTGACCTGTTACCTTTGACTGGACTAGCCAGTAACTGCTTAGCCAGACGGACTCCCATGTAGCTGCATATTAACCGTGTTTACACGCATGTGGGTTAGATGCAGAGGACCCAGCTGGTTGTTATGCGCCGTGTGCCGTGGTGCGTTAACAATGACAGTCACTTTCACCTTAATCATTTTCCCCTTCAAACAGACGTACTGTAGCGTCTTCTCTGCTCTTTGCGTTCAGTTCTACGAATGCGTGTTGGTGTTGTAGAAACGAAAAATAAAGCAAAACAAAAAGGCGACCTGAACACGCGTAACGCCGTAATTCCGATTTCCCACCCTCATAATCGGATCTTCCCAGGAGAACTTGAAGGCAGCGCAAGTCTCAGTTGATTTTCGGGCGCATGCGCGTTATTGCAGAGCAGCGACCGCATTGATTGCGAGTTTTCAGACTGGCATATTTATCCTGCTACTGACACAACTCTATTACATGTCCGCTATTCTAAGGACAGCTTCCTTAGGGGAAATGTGGAATACAACTTAATCTCCGTCTGCAGTGCTGGCAAAATGCCTATTTGTTGTTTTTGTCTTTGTATTTCTGTTTATTATTATTATTATTATTTGCCTGGCGCGTCTTAATTTTGACAAATAAAGCAATTATCGTCTTGATTGTTATGACACATAAATACACATTCCTGTTATATTACTATGCTTTAAAAAAACCCACATTACTCAAGAAGGTACTTATCCCTTGAGTACTATTACATAACCACATTTATTTATGTTTGCGTGTTATTTTGTTATAGGCCTATAACACGACACACCCCTCAAGAAAACGTGGCCTCTTTTACGTGGACAGCTAATACAATTTATTGCGTATGACTAAATGTCTGTGCTCATATCAATTCATTAAGCTGAGAATGATATTTTTTTCTGTTAACAGTGTCTGTGAATTCCACAAACACGGACGCACATATGGTATTTTATGTAATGAAGCGTACGCTGTTCATCCAATTACACTACTGGATATTTGGCTTGTGTAGTTAGGTATTAAAAAGACAATTTGTTTAAATCCTCGGTTCTTTAAAAATCAATTCCCATTTGCTATTATTTACCGTCCGTTCTAGATTTCGTGTAACGCCAAGCACGTTAAGCCAGTTATATAACATACTTTCTGGTAGCTTTTATCCACTCTAAATGCAGAGTAACTTCCAGTGCATCCGATAATTAAAGTATCAACTGGGAAAACAGATTGTTTCGGAAGACAATAGCAATATCGTTTAGAGTGAAAATTATAAAATGTTTAATTACGTTATCCTTTAAAATATTCAGATTATTCCTATGAATATTAGCGTTAGTTCCCATTTTACAGTATCTGTCCGGTCCACTCATGAAATCAGCAGTTTAACACATTTCAAGCTTACCAGTTTCGCTATAGTTCCAAAGCAGCAAGCGTCTCACCCTTCTCACACGCCTTCATTGCGGGCTATTAGTTGTGCGCCTGCCACAGGCTTTATTTCTAGCGTTATTGTCCATCTCCACCCAAAGTAAATAAACCAAACAAAGGACTTCGACACTGCAGTATGACAAACAAGCAGTCGGTGCGCGGGAATTTGGACACTGATCAAAATGTGATATCTTTGTATTGCTATAACAATACATGAAAGGAAATGCACTTCCTTGGATGCATTTCACCTTGTTATAATAACAAGGGGGTTCCAAGGTTCTTCATCATAAGAATAAGTGATTATTATTACATTGCGTGTGAGATGTTCCAGTTTCTCATTTGTAAAATTCACCATCACTAGTTACTGGGACTTCGATATAAACAATGAGAAATGGCGTAAAAATGTTAAACGGCAGCAAATATGTATCCTAAGAATATTGTTCCAGTTGGATTTGTACCTTTTCACAAATTGCTTTTAATTTCATGGGCGGTATACGCTTTTTAATTTATGCACTTATAATTTATATCATTAATATCGCCATCTAGTGCACCCCAGTGGAAGAACAGCCGTAATTTAAGGCGTTAATAACTCCTCAAGCCCCCGATGCAGAGGTGTCCTTATCCTCACTGCGGTCACTCTGTAACAGGACTGTCAACCCCGGGTATTCATGGGAAAACATCATTTTTGGCTCATTTCATTTCGCACATCTCCGTCTTGTTTTTGCTTTTAAAGGTTAACCGTTCAGTTAAGGTGTCCTCTGCCTTGTACCCCGTGCTGCCCAAGGCGACCATTGCAGAAGGATTGGACATAGGCCTAAGGATGGATGGAGAGAACTTTTGATGTGAATAATACGTTATTTTTATTTTAAACCTGTATTTGATTCTGCATCTGTTAACTTTTTTTATTAAGTATACTGTCTTTAACATGTATTTTGCCAGCGGTTACCTGGTCTGCGCCATTCCGGAAGACGATCGGTATTTCTGCAATGCTGTTCGGGAGTGGTTGGCATGTACCTGCACAGCCCGGGCAGTAAATGCAATGCCAGCCATGGTTTTCAAAGTAAAGTATTTCATGTGGACACGACAAGGGACACCGCTGGGATTAAGGTGACAGTAAAACGAGTCTCAGAAACCGCTCGTCACCCGCATGTATCTTTTAGGATTTTATTCAACCGGTTCTCTGATTAAAAAAAACTAGTAGACACACACACACATTTTGATACGGGGCCTTTTGTAGCAATATATCACGTAAGACATTACAATTGTGGAGGACAAATGTCTGTCGCTTTTTTGCAAGATATGTGCAACATAGGTGCAATGACATTGTAATTTTGTCTGTTATTGCAGCAGGATCTGAGCCATTATTAATTCAGTAAAGAACCACGCTTAAATAGGCTACCTTTGAAGATGCGCAGTGAGCTCCCAAATGCTCATGGTGCTTCGGGTCCTCCCGACCCGAGGAAGCCCTGCCGTTTTTCAGCATCGTTTCCTGAGTCTGTATTTCAAAGGAGCAAGGCCTGCCTAAAAACCCCAAATCATTTTCCTGCATTATTCAGGACACGCAACAGGTATATGTAGTAAACATCCGCGTGTAATATCCTGTGATGAAAATGTATTTCCAGAGTGGACGTAATCTACGAGTTTCTATCTGACTCGTTTTAGTAGACGGATATAAAAAGAAAATTAAACATAAATATCGGGTAAAAAAAATCACGAACAGGCACCACCTATTTTCACTAATTTGGCCTCTGTTCCAGCGCTTGACGCAGAAATCTAATTTCTGCAGCCGCTTTGTCTGGGCTCCAGCCTCATTGCGAGCTGAAGGCTAGACAGACATCTCACGGCGGTTAATTATATCTGCCCTGCCGCCTTCCCAAACGAATGCTGCCTTTCCTTATGTTCCTGCCATGAGGCGTTTTATTTTCAACAAGACCGTAATCGCCATAAATCACTTGAATTTCCTTCTGAGAGGTACAGATGCTTATATTTTTAAACACTGCAGACAGAAACAAGCGCAAACGCTCCTGGCTGTGTCAAAAGCTCAGTGAGGGGAAAGCCGTCGCTAGCGTCTATTTTACACGCAGGAAGGAGGACAGCGACGGGAGGGCCGGAAATGCAGCGGTAATTGGGCGTGACATTGAGTTCGGAACATAAAAGAACCATTGAAGAATAATATTAGGTTGAAGTTAAAACCCAAACACCGAGGGGAAGTTGGAATATAAACATGAATGTCCTTATTTAAATGTAACACCCTGTACTGTAGCCAAAACTTTAATATAAAAAGTGATTTCTCTGAATTATGTCATTTTTTTAAATTACTGATAAAATTCTCAGTGGAAAAGAAGCTTCTATTCTGAAGCCATAACAGTCTCCAAAGCGTTTCTTGTTTTCCAAAAAACTGAACGGTAACAGACCCTTAACTGAAGGCCTCTTTCAGGACAGGGTGACCTTTAGCTGTAGTTCAGGCCTGTGTTAATGATAATTCATCAAGGCAAACTTAATAGTGTTACATAATAGATTCTGGCTGAGATGGACCTGCTGCTGGAGGGAATGATTGTGCTTTGAATGGATCCATAAAACTAGCGGACAGTTTCAGGCTCAAAACAAAAATAACGAAAGAAAATGTAAAAAAATGCCATAAGTTGGCAACATGACACATGGTTACAAAATACATACACATACATAGTTATAAAGATTATAATGGAAATGGTAGCTATTTTTACAGCGAAATCGCAGGTTAAGCAATGAGAAACTTAAAGCAGTCAAAAGAAGAATGTAGATCATTCTTCATGATCCCATCCTACTGTCAAACGGGTATCATAGTAACAGTCCAGGGCCTGGCTTTGTAAATGGCAGAATCAATGTTAGATCATGGAGTAAATGCAGATAATGCGAGCTGCTCTGTGTCTTCGTCTAAGCAAGCCCCCGTGATTCTGTGCGACGGTCAAGCAGCAGTGGGCATCACTCACAGAAACTATAGGGGTTACTATAGACCCCTAGCTTTCTGCATCCAGCAGATAATTATGGCCTCCATTGTGGAGAAGGAGCAGTACAGTGCAGTGGAGCTGGACCTCCCTGGAGTGCACATTATGCAGACCTATGAACGCTTTAGTGTCAGCCGTTTGGTAGCCCTGAGCTCTGGACCATGATAAACTCAGTTACATATGACCTGCAGTCTCATGCAAAGTATTAATAGGATGGCAATTAGCCACTGCTATCTGTTCCTTGCCTTGGAGAAAATGTTTCTCCAGGGGAGTATTCTCATTGGCCTGTGACACGTTGTGTTTCTTCAGACGTTCCCCATGATTTTGAGCCTACTTCCCACTAATGCCTCAGGTATGAGGCATTTTTAAGCTACACTCAAAGAAATTTTTTGTTGGATTTAACTAATTTCATTAAGACAAGTAAATACCCGTGTTCATATGGTCCACAAAATAAATTTATAGATAAATTTAAAGAACTGATATAAATTTTTAATTCATTGAACTTAAAAATGTGGTATTTCCAGCTCAGAAATTTTATGTATATATAACGTTTAGCAAGGCCATTTTGATTACCAGTCCTGGCCTTGTGGCCTTAGATGCTTAGAAGGTTTTAGCAGAATTGTGAGGCCTTTTGCTGTGCTGCTCCTGGACCTGCCCACCCCTCTGTGGATCAGTGGTGCTGGATGTATATTTGCATAGCATGACATGGTACTGCCTTTTTTAAATCCACCGAATAAAGCAAGAGTACAAAAGCCCCAGTGATAGGTAAATAAATTTGCTGCTGACTGCAGCCATGGCAATTGGTCTCTCTACAGCTGCCTGTGTGGCCCACTAAGGTTCAGCGATGGGGAGGTTGTTAGCTAAGAGGTGCCATGGACATAACAGAGGGTAATCAGTCCTGTTTTAACTCCCAGATGAACCCTTCTTCCTACAAGAAGTATGCACCAAAATCTGCTCAAACTAACCCTGTGGTACCCCACGCACAGAAGAGAACGCAACAGAATTCCTTTGAAGTTACAATTCTATAAATATTACAAAAGTACTAAAAGCAAAGAACTAACTCACCATTCAACTCAGTCAACCCAAAGAACCCTGAAAAATAACTCACAATAAATTGTGGCGTAGACTAATATCCGTGGCATACCATCTTCATTCACTGTGGGTTTCTAAATATTACGCCTGGGCTTCTAAGAATTCAGACTAATTAAAATATGAATATTAAATGAGCGAAATGATTTGATTTGTTCTTCTATCCCAAATTGTGCTTTAAAAGCAATGAGGCTGCCACCCGTTATATCTGCTCTGGGGAAATGCACTCCTATAGGCACTAGGGGAGCTCTTGTCTTCTCTCAGCCCTGCTAAATAATTATTATGTTATTCATATAATCTGTGCCAGTGAGCATTGCCTTTGCACCAAGCTTCCCCAATTCCATCCCTGTTCTGCCTGACCCTAGACTGGGATGTAACAGGGCCATTCTGCAACGCAGTTTGCAGATTACATGCTCAAGCACACCTTATTCGGCTCGTCAGCTAATTGGCGGGTTCAGTCGGTGTGTTTGACGTGGATAACCTGCAAACTGTGCTGCAGACGGGGCCTCTGGGACCAGAATTGGGGAACCCTGCTTTACACTGACACTCCTGCTGAGAGGTCATTTTGATTACCAGTCTTTAGTTTGTGCTTAAGAAGGCATGACCAACTGCATACAGCTGCGGTGAATCCTCATGTATGATTTCCCCCAAGACTGGCACCGTTTTATTCATTTTTATGCTAAAGATGATTGCGAGGTGGCTAAATTCTCTCTTATCCTGCCACAAGAATATATTACATTAGAATACATTATTAGTCTGCAGTGTTCTTCCTGTAACTTAATCCCAAATCTAATGTACAAGTACGGTAAGAGTCAGGAAAAACAAGTGTGTGTTCATCTCACAGGAACGCACTTCTCTGGTCGTCGAGAGAAATCAGAGCGGAGTTGAGCCGACAAAGTTATATACAAAGAGAAACAGCTGTGAGATCCATGTCAGTCAATGTCCATCCATGTCTTTCTCAAATACAGCAGCTGGCTGCCCAGATGAGTTCTTAGGTGCGTATTGAGATGGGGCCCTTATAGGCCTCTAATTTGTACCTGTGTGCCACCCATATGGGTCTGCTATTTGGTGGAGGGGTGGAGTTATACGGTATTTTACACGTCATGGTATCAATTCAACACTATAGGAGTTAATAAAGTTTAACACTGTAAAAACGACACTGCACTCTGGAGAGTGTTACATTTACTACTAACGTGTGGACCAATATAAACACCATGAAGTGTTAATTCAACACTGACAATTGCTGTGTGTGGTTCGATTATACAGCGCATCCAGAAAGTACTCACAGCGCATCACTTTTTCCACATTTTATGTGACAACTGTATTCCAAAATGGAGTAAATTAATTTTTCCCTCAAAATTCTACACACAACACCCCATAATGACAACATGAAAAACATTTGAGATTTTTGCCAGTTTATTAAAAATAAAAAAAACTGAGAAATCACATATACATAAGTATTTACAGCCTTTGCTCATTTTAAGATCTGTCCAGAGATGTTCAATCGGATTCAAGTCTGGGCGGGCCACTCAAGGACATTCACAGAGTTGTCCTGAAGCCACTCCTTTGATATCTTGGCTGGGTGCTTAGGGTCGTTGTCCTGCTGAAAGATGAACTGTCGCCCCAGTCTGAGGTCATGAGCGCTCTAGAGCAGGTTTTCATACAGGACGCCTCTGTACAGTGCTGCAGGCATCTTTCCCTTTATCCTGACTAGTCTCCCAGTTCCTGCCACTGAAAAACATCCCCACAGCATGATGCTGCCACCACCATGCTTCCCTGTAGGGATGGTATTGGCCTGGTGATGAGCAGTACCTGATTTCCTCCAAACGTGACGCTTGGCATTCACACCAAAGAGTGCAATCTTTGTCGCATCAGACCAGAGAATTTTGTTTCTCAGAGGACCTCTGGAGCTCTGACAGAGTGACCATTGGGTCCTGGTCATCTCCCTGACTAAGGCCCTTCTCCCCCGATTGCTCAGTTTAGATGGCCGGCCAGCTCTAGGAAGAGTCCTGGTGGTTTCTAACTCCTTCCACTTACGGATAAGGGAGGGCACTCTGCTCATTGGGACCTTCAAAGCAGCAGAATTTTTTCTGTAACCTTCCCCAGATTTGTGCCCGAGACAATCCTCTCTTGGAGGTCTACAAACAATTCCTTTGACTTCATGCTTGGTTTGTGTTCTGCCATGCACTGTCAACTGTGGGACCTTATATAGACAGGTGTGTGCCTTGCCAAATCATGTCCAATCAACTGAATTTACCACAGGTGGACTCCAATTAAGCTGCAGAAACATCTCAAGGATGATCAGTGGAAACAGGATGCACCTGAATTTTGAGCTTCATGGCAAAGGCTGTGAATATTTATGCACATGTGATTTCTCGGTTTTTTATTTTTAATAAACTGGCAAAAATCTCAAGTAAACTTTTTTCATGTTTTCATTATGGGGTGTTGTGTGTAGAATTTTGAGGAAAAAAAGAATTTACTCTATTTTGGAATAAGGCTGTTACATAATAATGTGGTAAAAGTGATGCGCTGTGAATACTTTCTGGATGCACTGTATATCTTATTTAAGTTGAACGAAAGTGATTTCGTTGCCTTACACAGGAGAAAATGTATTGATATTAACTCAATTTTCAAAATATTCATTCTAGTTGTCCGGTGTGGAACCACTGTCCATGATTCAATTCAATTCATTCAAATAATTATGCATAAAAAGTAATACATTTACATTATAGCAACATAATTTAAGTGACACCAACCAGTTAGTCGATCCCTTTTTGTTGCATAGTGAAGTCTCATTCTGCATCCTCCCGACCTAACAGAGTAAGGGAGTATGCATGTAAAGTTACCTGACAGCTAGTTTCATTCCAAAGGGTAAAGGGAACTGTTATTCAAGCTCAATGAAAAGCAGATAACAGAAAGGCTTTGATTAATTTATAATGAATTAAAGACATTTAATAATCATTTATTCATAAAAGCTAAATATTAAAAAACTAGACCTTTTGCTCCTAAATTATCTACACTGTATTATCTAAATTATTTGTATGATCTTTAAATGTGGATGTTTGAACTCTGGATTACCAGTATAAACTGAGATGGTCATATTGGCAAGACCCAGGTTAGTACTTAAACTCGTGGTCATGTGACTTGTACCTGTATGAAGCCTTCAGGCATTAAACTTGCTGCTTATATCTAGGTTCTGTTCTGTGTTCTCACTGTTTTGCTGTGCTTATACCTGCTTTTAGTGCTTTAGTGTTTTTTTTATTGAATTTATCCATTTTGCATCTTTTCTGCATCAAAATTGACTTTGATTTAGTTTCTCTACTCATGCACAGTGGCCATAGAAAGCATACTCACATGATGCTAGATTGTTAGTACATTGTTAAATTCTGCGTACCAGTTAATTTTGAGATGATTTCGCTTTTTTTACTCGCGCTTCACTGCTACTGGTCAGATCTTAGGAGTCTACATCGTTTGATAGTCAAGTTTTCAAAACTAAAACTGTTGAGCTGTTGGTGGAACATTGCTGAACTTGCCCTGCAGGAGAATGGATTCATCTATGAGATAAAATTGAATAGAGTAAATTCATATCCGTATGAATCATTTCAGTTAGTTCAGTTATAAATGATAAACATTAGTCATACTACATTCACCAGGTGCGAGTAAGAAGCAAAGGTCCCAAATCCCAAAATTTAAAAAAAAATTGCATTCTTCCAAAAAAGGCTTGCGAGGCGCTTTGAGCTCCACTGCGGTCGCCAACATTGTTCCCTCTCCAATTTGTTCAAGCTGTCACCCCCCCTTTTAGAAACCAAGCTCAGGTCCCAGGCTCGCAGGTACGCATTGAAGTGGATGCAGTTTGGACGGGGCTTTCTTTGCTTTGAGAGCTATCTCTGGGGCAGAGGCAGACAGAATGTCTCGCGTGGGTGTGTGAGGACACAATGCGCGTGTGCACTACAAAGGAACACACACAAAGTGGCAGCGCTGCTGGCTGTGTCCTGTATACATAAGTAATCAGACATCTCTGAAAAGCAGCCTTTGAAATCACACCTGGACTCTTCTTGTTCACCTAGTCCACAGACCTCATTTATAATTTGCCCCTTAACCCCCCCCCCCCGTGTAGTCCATTGTCCCTCATGCATGGACACCCGACACACTTGTGTCGATACGCTGTGATTATATCATGCGATGATATTAATCACCTATGGCAGTTAAAACCACTGAAACAAACTCATCCTATACATGAAAAGTCTTATACTTAGGGGTAGGGTCCTGTCTCCGTAACAGAGGGGCTTCATTATCGCTAAGTGCTGATAGTGTTACCTGAGAAGAGCTCAGGCAAGTTGGGTCATGACATTTAGCTATTGAAGTTGTAATCTTGAAAATAAACTTGTGATTATGGTGCAACTAATCAAATTATATTCAATATATTAAATGCACTATAATAAATGTTGAGGTTGTCAACTACACCATTTGGAAAGAAAACACCCTACAGGCAAGTAACACTTTGTAACTGATTTCTGCCCTGTTCTTGTTTTTCTCTACAATAAACAAGGCCTGTGCATATGAATAGTGAGATTTTTCACTAGGCTGTTATTTTAAGTAGATTTGTCATTTTGCATGGCCTAAAGAATTCACCCCAATCGTTAGCATTAAGAACACTATGATATGATCTATTTTTAAAGTTTTGGTAAAGCTTATATTTGCTTGTGGAAGCTTGTTTTATATTATGATACTTTATTGTCAAACTTGAAAGAAATGCTCTCTTCCTTGAACATGTCACTGAAAGGCTGACAATTAAAGTAACATTCTCAGCTATTTATAACCTGCTTCTTCTGAGAGTTATTTTTTACAATAAATATAGCAACCCTACATGTAGTGTTATTGCTCTAGCTAATGATACCAAGTTAATCTGGTGTGTGTAACCAGCTTTAGAAGACCTGACTTACCAGTCCATTAACGTCTTATCTTGATTGCCCAGTTGCTGTCACCGTCAAAACTGACCTATTTGTGGTGTGAGGTCCACAAGGTGGGTTTATTTCCCATTCAGTCTTCCCCGAAATGTACACATCTGACATTGTGCCCCCTGACTTTCTCTCTGAGAATGCAACTCTTAAGCAAAGATGGAGGTTAAACATCAATACCAAACACTGGTAAGCAAAGTCATGGTCGTACCCCTATTGACTGACTTCTGTGAGCTAAAGCATTGCCACAACAAAAGGGGGGTGATAGCAGTGTCACGAAACCCGACACAAGCACATCTAATCCAACCTATATATGTCCCGAATGCATGGTTGGTGTACAAATACCCAAATGATGTTTATGGACAGCGATTACTCTCTGTGAATCATGCCACATCAGTTCCCTTTGTATACCAACATATGTCCTTGAGATTTCTATCAGAGTAAGTCTAGTAGGTGCATTCAAGTGTGCAGCATTTCGACATTTGCAGTAACAGACCTGGAAACAGTGCTTTCAGTGCTGTGGTCCTTGCAAGGTATTTTGTTGCTTGGGGTTACTTTATTTTTGTCATTTATTTAGTTGTTGCTTTCAGATGGTGCAGGGTACATACTGCAAACACAATAGTCCAGCCTAATATTAAATTAACAGGACCCATTGTTTTGAAATGGATCCTTGAATTACCCTGAACAATCACAGTAACATACTTAATGCTTATTCAAATGAACCTCTCCATATTCCAGTGAGAGTTTGAAAGAGTGTTTCAAATAATAAATAGTAAACTCGTTTGAAATGAAACTATGCTGTCCTTGTACTGCTGATATGGTTACGAAAATTATAACAGACAGATGCTAATGTGTATTCTATTTTCAGGATTTTTTTATTACATGTACTAATTTTCTGATTGTGTTAATCGGTGAAATTAATGTTTGGTGTCCACGTTTAGGAACTGGATGTTGTATAGTACTGTTCAAAAGTCTTAGTCAATCTAAGAAAACGATAATTAAATTATCTTCATGTTGATGTAATATGGTGTAATAAAATGTCTATTAAAGTGAGTCTGCTTCGCCATCTCTGTAGCCCTCCTGAAGTTACCCCAGTATCTGCGGCAACCATCCAGCACTACACCCATCTATTTATTCTGACTCGATCACAAGTGTATCATCTTTGGCTAATCAATACCTCATGTTTTTTTAACCAATTGAATAAATTTGTTAATTGAGCTGGTGGTGACATATAACAAATACACGGAATGGCTGAGGTGCCCCTGTGGAGAGATTTGGGACCTGAAGCGTGTCCATCTAGCCGTCCAACTAGATATCACTAAGAGAAGAACAGAGGGGCCGACATTTCTATTAGTTTTTATTGTGTAAAATATACATACTAGCCAGATAAATTGCGTTAAATACTTTCTTTCACTTCCTAAGAATTTGGACAGTATTGTATGTGTTCATATGACGCTGGGCAGCACAATGCATTCCAAATGCACCCATCCATCTATGTGAAGCCACTGAAATTCCAGAGGACAGCCGAGGATTTTCAGAGTCAAACCTAGAGAAAAGCAAGTCAAGGCTTGTTCTGCTATAAACATGCCCAAAACAGCACTGATGCGTGTGACAGTCCCCAACCAGATATTGAGATGTTCAGGGGCCAGGCAGTTACACAGCGGGACTTGTGCCCAAAAGATGAATGATTAAAATCCCAGGAATTCTTAGTGCTGTAATCCGTTCAAGGAACCAGAGTACTGCTGTAGCCTCAAGAAAACGACTGAGTCTAGGAATAATGCAATAAACGCATAAAATGATCCGCCTCTCTTTGTGAGTGTCGGCTAAGGGGCTAATTGTATAGCTTGGAATAACATTTTCGGCTACGTCTCAGCACTAACCAAGCAAGCAGCTGACAAGGCGTGGCCGTGCCCGCCAAACCGCGGCGGCAGACGCGGAAACGCGCACCATCCCCGGCGGAGTCCCTGTGCAGAGCCAACGCGGAAAACAGGAGAGGAAAATTGAGGGAATAATTCGTGTTGTCTTTAATAACCCTTACCGGATGAGCGAGCGCTTTGATTTCCGTATCTGCACAGGCATCTCTTTGTACCGAAATGCATGTCATGTTTGAAGTCAAAGATTAATGTATGCGATCATTGTATAGATTAAAGTTCAAATTTTCCTTAAAACTACAATTCTGTTTTTTTATGTACCTCAAATAGCCTATAAATCACTATGATTCATGTGTAGATAACATGTATAAGCTACCAATGTAACTTTAATTTGTTTTGGAGTATTAGATGTTATTAATTTCATTCTGTTCTATTGCAGTGTTATGTCTGAAAGCCTGCATTTCTCTTTACAGTATGACTCATTGAAATATTAATAAGTCTGTGAGCATCCAGCACTCACATCTTGTATAATTCATTGCCTTGAGCCCTCAGATTCAGAACTTGGGAAAGACTGAGGCTTCACAACAAAGTTTCACTGAATTTTTCTGCAGTAACCTATCCATCCTCCAAAATGAACCCATCCTCGGTCCCTCCTTACTGCCCTACCCTGGCATTCTTTCTTCCCCTTTCCCAGTTTCATGCACCATTTTGTATAGGAATACCACGAAATAATGGATGGTTTCACATGCTAGTCAAGTGTCTTGGGGTGGCAGTGTTGTGGGAGGTTCTATATAAGTTATCGCTGGGGAGGCAGTGATTAGCACTGTTGACCCCCACCTCTGGGACCAGGGTTCCATGTGTGTGGGGTTTTCATGCTCTCCCCATGTTATCTACACATGGGGGAATCCTGGGCTGGGACTGTGTACTGAGAGTGTGCAGGGTGACAGAGATGGGTGATGGTATGAATTTAGCATAGAGCATGTTCCTCTCACCACAGTATGTTTCATGAATATCGATTCTGATGATCCATACCTGCCATTGACAAAAGGGAAACAAGTAATAATGCAACTAATAATATAATCCAAGTAATAATATCTTTTAACCTGTTTTTACCACCAAAACACATGGAGAGATCTTCTAGATCTCTTTAGCTTACAAAATGATGTTTTGGGCTGAAAGGCACTGGCAACCAGGAAACTGATGCTGCAGGCATTACAGTATGTAGTATATAGCATCATTTGGTTGATGAAACCAAATTTTACTTACCTGCCAGTCAAAATCAGTCTATTTTATTTCAGTGGGTGAAGTTATAGTCTGTCCATTTGTATTCATTAATAAAATTTAAATTATAAAATCAAGGTTTTCGCTTATTTGATTGAACTGGGAGTTAGATTTCAAATGTAGCTTTAAATGATTTAGCCTCTTACAACAGGAATCGGTTAAATTTTTTTCCCCAGTTGGACACTGAACTTGAAACATTCCTAACAAACTGACCTTTTAAAGCATCTAATTATTTGATACAGTTGCCGGCTCCATTTTCCCAGCATTCTGTTCCAATAATGTGCTATTGACACATACTGCGAAACTCTCAATTCACCTAAATTAAAGCGACATGGGGGATCCAGCCACCCCCCTCCACCACCTCAAATTTGATCCGGATAAGTGATTAGAAGATGAATGGACTGAGGGATGGAGGGATGGAGGGAGGGAGGGAGGGATGGAGTATCATAGATGATGAAATTCTTATGCTGAAATTCTTACGGCGCAGCTGTGTGGGAGGAGAAGGGCACACAGGCCGTATATGGACAAGTGGGCAATGGATCATGAAAGTGGCAATGCACTGGGGATTAGGACGTGCCAATAATCATAGAGGCGGCAATGTAACATGAACATCAAAGCTGTGGCAGGTCAGACTGGAGAGGCGAGGACCACTCCTCATCTGGCATGTTTCTGTAACCCTGTACGTCTGGCAGACAGACACTACAGCCACAGCTGCCTGCCTTCACTTGCCTCCCTCCCCACGGAGAGGGGGGGGTCAGGCATATAGCGGTGAATGTCACAATATCGAGATTATATTTTTTTTTACAACTTTTTTTTCTTTTTATTTCCGCAACCATGGAAACCACCCATCTATCTGTTTCTTATAAGCGTATATCCGAGTTTGGTACCTGTGTGAGGAGGCGCAGGGCAGCGGGGCAGAGGATATCCAGGAGGGAATGCCGGCCCATGGAGAGCAGAATTTAGGAGCCGGGTGTTTATCGGGAATGTCACTGGGAAATTCAGCTATGTGTGTTTTCAATTTTTTTCTGCACCAAAAGGAGAACAAACATCTGATCATCTCAGCCACATTTTTCATGGCTAGATTGAGTCCAACTTGGTGGTCAGCACATCGACGTCTACAGTCATTGCATTGTTATTTACATTTTCAATATTTAGCAGATCATACTTTCATATTTTGCGAGGGCAGGGTCAGCCAGGCGCTGGAATAATGGGGTGCTAAGGGCCTCGCACAGGGGCCCAGTGATGAAATCACTGTGCTGGCCTTAGGGTTTGAACTGGCAACCATCAGAGAGACAGCACCCTAACATCCTAGCCACACAGGTCACCCATCGTCATCTTATTATATGTTCCAGAACTGGGTTTTCATCCGGGAAAAAAATGATGATGCAGATAATTAAACAAAAAAACAACAACAGTGATATTTTACCTCAGTCCCTCCTTCTGAAATTCCCTGTGTGCTGAGCACTGAAATCCAGAGATTAAATCAGGACACCAGTATGCATTCTCAATAAGTTGCTGTGCCATACTGGACTCACTGGGAATCCTGGAGTGGGAGAACAGGTAGCTGTTCAGTTATTGAGCTGTTACCTTCCCACACAAAGACGCCTCAGTGAATTTCATGTGCTTTGGTTTATGGGCCCTCAATAAATTTATAGAGATTATTAGCAATAAATGGATCTATTAAAACTAGACAGCTTTAATTAATGTGGGACTTTGCTGTACAGCACCCTTCACTAACAACACCATGGAACACACTGAAGGGTGGTGCGCCTTGTGCAATAATGCAGAGTTTTATTTGCCATTCCTACAAGGACATTGGAATACTCCTTTTCATTCATGCCATCTCACACAGTCATCGAATCAGTCATCCATCCATCGCAGTACCTTGTTCAGAGCCCCTCCTCAGGATTCAAACCGATGACCTTTCAATCACAGGCATCACTGCCTAACCACCTAAGCCACACAACGCCCCAAAGCACCTCAGGCTCTGGAAGACTAGCTTGTTTTTAGAGACTAAAATTGTTTAGGACAGGTAATGTCTGTGGGTGCTGCCTGTCCATGCTGTATAGCCCCTCTGAGATGTCTGTGTTAAAACAACATTATTATTAGCTTTCAGACCATATATCAATGTATATATATCGACAGCCACAGTGACCCACCTTTTATGTTAACTTTAGTTCCATTTAGTGTAGTAAAGGATATATATACACAAAGGCTCATCCACTTATATGTAAAGTTACATATAGCTGACATTCCTGCAGGGCTGTGGTTTCGATTCTCTCCCTGGATCTGTGTGGACCTTCCATTCCTGCCAGGGTTCCTGTCATATTGTCTGTGCTTACTCTGCTATGCCCCAGGCTGGCAGTGACCCTGAATTTGATAAGCAATTCGTGGAAAGGGGGGGGGGATGGATAGTCAAAGGCTAAGGGAAGAACAGCAATCCAAAGTCAATTAGAATAACTAAGTGCTTTCATTAACTTTTATTGGACCTAGCTATACAAACTGATATAATGAGATAGTAAATGAGACCCTTAGATAGGACTTGACATGAATATTTGTACCTTCACATTAAACATTAAACCCAGTGTGTACCCCAACGAGCTACTTAACATATATATGTCTGCAACTTGTTTTGCATAAACTGGACAGTCTTAATATGGAAAAATCACCATTTCCCTGGTGAATTTTGAATTTCTACACTGTTAACATCACAAAAACACGCGAAAAAAAGCACATGCCTACAGATTTACTATCTTTAACTTTATCTTTTGTTTTTCCACAATTGTTTTACAAAAAGCTACATCTAGTTTTAGCAGTAATGTAGTTTAGATAGTTCCATTCCATGGTCACTCAGAAATATCAGAATAATTACGCCAACAAATTTCATCAAAAAGTGTGAAAGGTAAATAAGAACCGCCAGGAACAAACATATGCGAGAGAAAGTAACAGATGGAGAACTCACGGAGGACAGGGGAGATGCACGAATAGCTTCTCTCTTAACGATGACTTTGTGACGCAGCCTCCGATAAGCAAAACGCCGCCCACAGCATCGCAAGCTCTCTTGGTGTGACCCCCCCCCCGCCGCCTTGGTATATCAGAGCCGACGGCTCTCGGCAGCGCTAGTAAGCCGGACTGAGCTGAGCCGGGCTGGGCTGAGAATTCTGCTGTTCAGCCGGTGCTACAGCGAATCTGGTCCCTTTGGTTTGACTTTAAATATGTTTTTTCTTTATTTATTAAAAAAAAATAAAAACGACGGTGATAAAAATTAGACGGAAGACTCTGAGATAATACTGTGCAGCATGAGAGTAGCCTTTGCTCTAGCCCTGGCGGTAACCCTCATCGCAGGTAGGTGACCGTGCCGAGCGCGCTTCAGGACCACGGCGAGCAGCGCCGCGCTACGGGGCAGATCCCCCATGAACAAGTGCTCGCTTCTGAAATACTCGGCTCTCTTTCCCGTTTTAATGTGGAAATCGTTTCGGCAGGGCAGAAAACATCCGAGGATTACTGGCATCTGTATGTTGTGTAACTAGTTCTACATACTTGGAAATTATATAATACTGACACTGTTATTCGTGTTTAGCTATATTTATGTTTAGATATTTTATATTATCACGGAAAAAGGGGGGAAATATTTCTCTCCACGAAAATGGTTGTTGGGGTCCGTAAAAACGTGTTCTGTCAAAAATGTATGATTTGCAGGTAAACTGTCCCTTCCTGTTGGACAAGAGAAAACGGGACAGGAATTGGTACGTAATGTGAACTGATATGCCGATGGTTTCGGACAGAAGTAATATTTCTACATGAATATTATACTTGTTAAAATGAGATGTTTCTTTGCAGACGACGCGCTGCCTGGTTGAGCTGCTGTCCAAGGCGCTGGCCAAGGCGAGCGCCCCGCCGGTGCACCCTCAATGCAGGGATTTCTTACGGGCAGGTGCGCTGCCCGCCCGCAGTCTGCTTCGGCTTCGTCTGCCTCCACAATTTAACTGATCCGTATTCATACATTTAAGCCTATATCAGTTTTAAAGCGTGTGTGTATTAGGTTGCACCTTTTGAACACATACTGTGTATGACTGCAAAAACACTGCTAGTGTTTAATATACGTTTAAATTGTAACTTATTTAACAGACATTTACCAGGCAAACGGAAGGTATGTCTGCAATGTGCTATCAGAGTCGACTAGGCGTAAGAGCCACTACAGGCTGAGCATCTAACGTGTAAGCAGTACTGGATCAAAATATTAACATACAATTTTGTGTTGTCTTTCTTACCCATGCAACTGTGGAAATTAATGCAACGCAGAGACGCCCAGCTTCTCACAGGCTTCTTTGTCTTAAAGTCTTAAAGCGTTTGGCTGTTCCGTCTCTGCGCTCATTCCAGCAGAGCCGCAGATGATGCCGTCAGGCTGAGTGTTAAATCTCTTCACACAGGTCTGGTGCAGTCCACTGAGATTACATGGTGTCTGCGGGCAGTTTTACAAAACTGCTGCTTAGGACCGTTACATGCCTCGTAACTACTGAGTACAGAAAGACTTGTATTTAGATTTTATTCTTTACAGACTGAAAAAGCAACGCGCGATTTTGAAGTGACCCAGTGTTAATCAACTGAAGGCGCCTTCACGGTTTCACGTTTGGATTATTTTTAATATTACAAACATAGACTGCAACCAGTCTACAGGAAATGCTTACAGATGCGACCTTTCCTCCACTTCTGAACAGCTACGATCGTGCCTTAGTAATATTGGGCAACTTTATCGCGACTTGGCAGTAAAAATGCAAATGGTCGTGATACTCTCAGTGGAATTCCCCGCGTCTGCCCACTTAAGCCAAATCTTCATTTCATCTTCAGTTGATGTTAATTCGCCTAATTTGTGCACATGTAGACGGACCAAGGAACTGCACATTGTGAAAACCGAGACTAAAATCGAGATAATACCGTCTTCTGCGACAAACATTATTACTAAGTGTAGGTAAAGATACAGAAAACATAATTCATCAATGCGTAATGAAACATCCAATTTTTTTGTGAAACAGCTACATAATGTTAATTGCAAAAATAGCGTCTGTTCCTTCACGTCATGTATCTTAGGCTCATTTTTTTGTTTTAAAGGACTTTAAAATTAATGTTGCAGTGCAAACGTAAAGGGCAACGCATGAATAAGCAGTTATGAAAAAAATCACGTGACAGATGCATATACTCTTAAATACCAAGTCTTTCAGTTTGTGGTCTAACTTCATTTACGATCAGCCCAGGGCGAATTCAGTTCATGTCGATTACGTATAGTTACCATATAAGTTCAATATATCGCCAAACTTAAAAGTGTGGCTTTTAGCACTGGGTGATGCTGAATATGCATGTTTCAATATATAACTGCAGGGTCAAAGCATGAAACTGAAAAAAAACGTGAAGAAGAAACAACTCCATTTGAGGGAACGAGAAGCCAGGAGAAGGATGAGGTCAGACGGCAAGCGGAGGTGGCAGACATCAGAGGAGGGGACACAGAGGAGGACCCAGAGGAGGCGGAGTATGCAGAGGACTTCTTAAAGGCTCTTCAGGAGAATGGGCACCACCTCCAAAATGGGGGCGGCCCGGAAACCATTACAAGCTCGGAGGAAAAGAGAAGTGTGGATCATCACACAAATGATGGTGGTGATGAGGAGGAAGATGGAGCATCTAAACACAGCCACCACAGTGATGAAGTAGCCAGGGAGGTGTCCGACCATAGTGATCTGAGGGGCCCAGGGCAGTTTGAAAAGTGGGGTGACCAAGAAAAGAGGTTGGAGACTGAGGACAACGATGAAAACACCAGGGAGATCTGGGGACCAGTTCATGGCTACCATCAGACAAAGCACAGGAGTGGTGGCTCATTTGAAGATGAAGCCTCAGAAGAATCAGAAGAAAGTGAAACTGAAGAGCGAGAGAAACGTCTATGGAAGCCAACGCACAGATACCAACACAAGAAGCACAGGAGAAGTGGAGACTCTTTTGAAGATGAAGCCTCAGAAGAATCAGAAGAAGAAACTGAAGAGCGAGAGAAACGTCTATGGAAGCCAACGCACAGATACCATCACAAGAAGCACAGGAGAAGTGGAGACTCTTCTGAAGATGAAGCCTCAGAAGAATCAGAAGAAGAAACTGAAGAGCGAGAGAAACGTCTATGGAAGCCAACGCACAGAT
>JAODKM010000038.1:15179706-15191309 GCA_026780845.1 Petrocephalus sullivani
TCGACATGATGTCAGTAGTTGTGAGCAGTGAAGCGTGGAAGAGGGAAGGTACGTCGGCAGACCCAGAAAGATAGGAAGTAAACAGTTTTGCCAAAGTAGAGCTGTCCCCATTACTCAATTATTAAAAAAAATCATAAAATTAAACTTTCCTTCTCGAGGACTCTGCAATATGGCGGAAGGGAGACTGTGCATAGTGGATGAAGGTCCAGATATAGGGCAAAAGCATCACTTGTGTGGAAGCACTTCTCATTAAAAGTGAATGACAATGCAGCCTGTCAGTATTGCGAAGCAGAACTTAAATATCACCACAGCGTGACTGCAATGCAAATACATCTTAAAAGACAACATTCGGGTTTGATGGACGCAACCAATAATGCAAATTTAGCCATAGATTATTTAGATTTAGCCACTGAGTCGTGTGGAGCGCAGCAGTCTAGCCCATCTTCCCCATCATGTTGATTTTATTCATTTTACTTAAAATTACTTTATATGATTTTATGTCAATATAATTGCTGCCAAGATGAAGGTTAGTCACAACGTTTAGCCGCATCATCGTAACCAATATGGTACATAACCATATGATAAAAAAACAATGTTGTGTGTTTTAGGGCTGTAAGATATTGGAAAAAGTTCACATCACAATATTTGAAGTTTTTGCGATATTTAGGAGTTGAAAATGAACTATTTAGCAAAACCAACACGGTCCATCAGATAAGTCAGCGGTGTTGCCTGGAGTTGTGCCAACAGACGCAAAGCAGTCCTGACACATCAAGGCTCATGTCATCTCCATGGAATACAAAGCATTTCCATACAGCGGAACACAAATGTCCTTCTGTGACCAGCTTTTATTTGCGTTTCTTCTCTGGACTCATTTTTGTTTAATTTCTCACAAATGCATCATATGGTCAATTAGCAAGTCCAACAATCGGGAAGAAAATGATGGTCTCAGAGGGCCCTGGCAAAGCTCATGCAGAAGCATCAGCAGTCATTTTCAGACAGACCCCCCCCCCCCCCCCCACATATAGGAACAATCATGAGTAAAAATTAGCACAGAGCACTGCGTTGGTGGAAAAGAGGTAGGAGAGAGCCAACAAATCCAAATGAAACTACTGCAATATGAGAGATGCGATCAAATATTCATGGCCTGGAATATTAGAGTTAAAATGAGTGAGGATATTTTGGTCTTCTGGTTTTTAGTTACTATTTAATCACAGACAGTGCAGCCTTATTATCCAGGCTTAATATTACTTATGAAAATGTACTACCATAGCCTGACACAGTAAAACGCTCACCGCCGACTTTTTTCTGGTTGACTGATGTGTTTGCATCATTGGACACTTTCTATATACTTTTCTCCAATTTTTAATGACCTGGAGATATAACACCAGTTTATGATTACAGGCCAGGCACCAAGGAGCAGAACCCAGAGCAGTGACACTTAGGGATGCAGGAGCAGGCCTTGCCACCCAGCCTAGCCTTGATGATCGGCAGGGAACGGGCGCTTCCACTGCCGTGTCGAAGCAAGCGCCATGCCAGAGCTATGATACGCAGCGCGATAAGCTACGCAGCGCGATAAGCTACCCAGCTCCATCCAGCCAGCAGAGTCCCTCACAAGCTTTAAGAAGCAGCTTTAGGCTCACATCTTCTGAGAACAACGCAATGATTTTCCTCTGAACTAAGCTCCCCAGAACGGATTCCCTCCAGCTCCCTTCCGACCACTCACCTGCTACACGGTGCTTGGATACTAGGCAATCCGTCTTTTTCCACTTAATTCCTCACTTGGCTGCATGTTCCATCTCAAACATACTTCTGATACAAGGTTTTTATGCCCAGGTTATAGAGCTGACCAAGACAGCCTAGCAGTACTTCTCCAAGTTGAAGTTCTTAGTAGTTGACTTCTCATACTTATCAGTTAGCATTTGAATGTTTTCCTCATTTGTTAAATGTTTATATGGCTACAAAGAAGGCGCATAATAGCTTCCAAACATGCCAATGCCAAACTGCTAGCTATCAAAGAGGTCCCCATTACAGAGTAACTTCCAAACATGCAGTACTAAACTAGCAGTTATTAAAGTGGTCTGTGCTACCAGACTGGGAGCATAGCTTCCAAACATATGCCTACCAGGGCAAGTCGAGCTGGACACCAACCTGCTTCTCACCTCTCTGAAATCCACACACCTTCCAGCTTAGGCACACGTACCATATTTTTCCTGGTTCCCTGCCGTGGTACATCAGGGCCAGGATGCGAGCGGAAGGCTTTAGTACGGTTATAACGCTCTCGTACCTGCAGAAACAAAAGGGTGCAGGAGTTCAGCACCGGCTCATGCCAAATGCTAAGGGCTCTCATTCCTGCAAAGCACCATCAGAAACTACTCACTTCTTTTTCTTCTTCTTGATGTATTTCTCCTGAGCAAACTCTGTCTTATCTCTGAACGTTGTGCTGTTTTCTACAAGCTGCTGCACGATATCCTAGGCGGGAAAGGAAATGGGGTCATCCTAGTGTTCAGCGAGCACATGGTATACTTATACATATGGCACAAGCTTACAGCTTCAAAAATTATTAAAGCACATAAATACATACAAATTTCATTCATGTATATCAGCCACAGAACCAGTCAACCAAAAACTGGTAGACAACAACGTGGCCGGGCAGCAAAATAAGAGGCCAAAATTTGTATCCGCCTCCCGGTCACTGAAATTGAAGGGCAGGCCCAATCGGCAAAACCCATGGCCGAGAGCTTTCGGACCGCCCTACAAAATGTAATTCTGGGTATGGGCCAGCTGGTGAAAGGCAGACCCCAGAACCCTGATTTCAGATACCAAACACCCCAGATTAAAGCACTCTGCACATACCTGCCCTTTCAAGCCTTGCTCCTTCAATGTCTCGATATCATCTCTGGTGAGCTTCTGAGACTTCCCGTCATCAACAATGTTCCTGTTATCCATCCCTGCTTCCTTGATTTCTGCAAAGAAACATGTATGTTACATGAAAGTAAAATGAACCAGTCTAAAGGACACAGAAACTACGACCTCCCAGCCCTGGCTAGTGCAGTCTGCATGTCAACTCCCCAATAACAGCCCTCCACAATTACACCTCCTCTCCCTCTTCAGTTATAAGAATTTGTACCTATACACATTTGTTTGCATGAATATATAACCTGTATGGCTGTGGTACATAACATGCAAACAGATGTGACTGTTTACTGTAAATATTTGGTTGTATGTTGGATACATTATTGATTGGCTAAATAGTGAGTAATTATGTACTTTTATTGTAATTATATTTTATTCCGTGGTGTAAGGCGGCCCCGGGGAAGCGGCACTTCAGGGCAGCCATGAGGGGCACGCTGCCCGCAGAGAGTGATGTTGGCGCACACGTGTCCCTTGAATACCTGCAGGCACCTCTGCCCGCTTCGCCTTCCGTGGCTGCAGCGATCCGCCTGACGCCACATCGAACGTGCTCCCGTACAGCTCCCCAACGGCGTTGTCGAGGAAAAACCACTGCTTTTCGAAAATGATCTTCCTGAACAGCGCACAGACAGGCTACTTTATAATGCGATTAAAGACACCCGATGAACGTCCAGGGTCAACTGGCTAGAGGCTATCAGCAGAGGCACTGAGGGCTACACAAGAACAACACCATAATCAAATGGACCGTACAGACAGCAGGAATGAGGAAAAATAATATGGGTCTGGAGCGTGTTTTCAGTTCATATACTTCGAGTAGTTACTTTGCGAAACGCAAATCAAAAATGAGTCTGACTTAGCAGCTAAATGCCAGTCGACCATTGTGAGACGGCTGACAGAGGATAATTACATTTTCTAAGTACTTACACATGCAGAAGTAGTAACCTTATAGTAGAACATGTAAAGGACAGCAACAAAGTGGTTTTCAGTGCGTTTTTCTACCTAACAACTTACCAGACAGTCATACCCTAAAGAAATAAGTAGAATGCACGACTTTATCAGCAAAGATCAAAGCCAACAAAACCAGTTAATTAAATACAAACTTAGTACTTCTTGTCGACTTACCTACTCTTTTGGATTTGCACAGCTTTATAAACATCGCCACGCCGCAAAACTACGAAGTCACCTTCTTTTATTATATACTGATCCTCCACGACTTGCTCGCCATTACTTTCCATTGTACGACCGAAAGCTTATTTAAATAAAAGAAAACTACTGAATCAATCTCTGTTAATATACTTGCCCGAAATTCCAACGGTATTAAAGCTACACAGCGTTTAAAAATGGACGTTTACGTGCACTGCCTTTCCCACGTGTTTGTCAGCGTTTCCCTGTATAACAGGCTGGAGCAATCGAGCCCAGAGATGCGCGCAGGCAATCATAATCTATTTCAGAGGAACAGAACGGGAAAGTAAAATGCCATATTCTTTAATTGCAGTTTTGGTTCCACTCATTTGGCCTCTTTAGCACCGTTACAATTTTTATCCACTGACAAATAAATATTATAATGTATGATTTGCTTTTTGTCAAATGCAGAGTGTGGCACAGTGGTTTAGTGGGTAGAACTGTTGCTACACAGGGGGGTTGCGTTCCATCCCTGCTCTATGCGTTTGCATATCCAGGCATCCCACCGCTCCCTGAGAATCCGGGAGTCTCCCGCAAACTGACAGCAGCTCCCTGACACCCGCAAATGATGCGCAATGTCCGGGAAATCTGTCTTTCTGTCGGTAAAATTAGCCCGGTGTAGAAATTTTGCCATCTATCCGACCTCAGCACTAGAATCGGTATCGTGCCCGTATACTTCGCAAGGCCTTCGAATCCAGCCAAGCACTGGCCAGCACCCCCTCCCTCCCGGATGCCACTCATTTGTTTCCCTGAAGTTAATATCCCTAATGTGGGATGTCTGCATATCCTCGCTGTATTTTGAGGGTTTTGGACAACTCTAGTTTCCTAACAGTCTAAAGACCTACACGTGGGCTAAATAATGTCTCTGATTGCCTGTAGTGTGTGTATATAGCCTATATTGGACTAGCATGTCACCCAAGTCTTCCCTGCCTTGAGCCTCGTATTACCTGGGGTAGGTTCCAAGCCCCTCAGTGATCCTGAATGGAAAATGGATGAGTAGTCTAATGCTTTTCTGTAATTATTATGCATTGCAATGTAGGCATCAACATTTTTGCTGCTAAAACAGGAACAGTGTTACCATTCAAATAATAGCACACATTAATAGTACATTAAAGTCCTTTATTGTTTTGAAATTAAGACACTGTGCCCTTGGTGCATTTTTTTCTAACTGTATACTTTCAGCTTTCCTAAGTAATAAGGGTCTAACAAGCTCACAACTGAAAAACTTTGCTAATGTTTTTAATCTTTGCATTGTTTGGCCAAACAGTTGTTACAAATGAGTCTGACGTTAGCGATCATGTTCTGCACTGTAAATCTGTCATCATAAATCCAGATTTACTGACAATATCTGCTTTCCTTTCTGTCCGTCATGTGAATCTATTTGATTCACCTGTATACGAATTTGGCAAACACTTGCATATATTAGAACGTAATTATCAGTCTTATTGCAACACTGAAGGCACTTTCATTTGAAGTATGTAATATAAACGTTCACTCTTTCCATATGGAATCCAGTTCTCAGCAGCAGACTACCATACTGGCCGCTGTCTTAGTCTATATGACATGTATAGAGACAAAGGCATATTGTGACTGTGAAGCTACTCTTGGCCGCCGGTGAGTTTGTGGAAGAGTTCTTCATCTAAAGTCTCATTCTGGTCCTTGGAGCGGGTGGAGAGGAAAATGTAGCCGCCAATATATTCGTGAACAACCTTACAGTCGCATAAGCGACAGGAGAAGGCCACCGTTATGTTTCCATCAAACTCGATGGTTACCTGTAACAAAGGCACAGCTCAGCCAATCAGCTTCCAAAGGTCTGTAGTAGGGTTTGTTGAATAAAATACTGGCAGTATCACTTTGTGCAGTGAGGCAGGTCAAATAACCAGTGACTGATCTGTAACAATACTTCAGTGGGGGTTGGTGTTGAGCCCGGGGGGCATCGTGCTGTCCAGATTAAATTCTGTTTTGGATCGGAATTTACTGTGTGAGTACCCCAATATAGTCAGTAGATATACCTTTATGTGAGCGATATTACACAGAAGAATTCATTGGGATGGTGGGAGGGTATATTTTCAAAGGTGATGCTTTTTGTCATTTTTCCCCACAGGGGGATGGCATCCATGTGCATCCCCTTTCAACTCAAGCCCTGTTGATAATCACGCTAGTTCATACTTCATGGCAAATGGGTTTCTGCATTCCACATCTAATCGGGTTATTTCTAAAACATGAAGACATAAGAGTTTTCTGCAAAACAGCCATGTTGGATGAGGGTGAATCGTGCTTCATTTTACCACCTCACCTGACTAATCTCCCAGTTCACATTCCACTGCTTCATGCCGGAGAACCTCCAGGTGGTCACAGGCTGATTGGTGGACATGTCAATCCGTATCAGCCGGTTGTACGAGATTCCCAAAATTTCGTCCTTCTTGCTCCCTCGGAATCTACAATCAAACCGCAAGATGCAGAACCAGATGCATCACATGCTTGGGGCATTCGGAGCTGAAGCCCAAAATGATTTGTGAAGCTCAGATGTTTTAGTGACCACACTCTGAGTTTGAGAACTCGTGGACAGAATAAGTCCCTGCACGAAGACCTGGATTTCTTAAGATCCTTGCACCCCTGGGCATAACTATCATACCATAAATATTAAGAATAATCATTCTGCAGATATTTTGTAAGACATTTCAAGGCCCCGTGTTTATGGTCCTAAAAAGGTGGCTGGTAGTTACCTGACAATGTAGTACTTAATGCCAAACTCTGGGAGAGACTGCCAAGCTTGGATGAAGCGCATCTTAGCTTCCATGAGAGACAGGGTAGCGACATTTTGATGGGACTCCAGAATCCTGGTTGCTAACTGGAAGAAACCACAACATCACCACGTGACAGTACTTTGCTGAAGAATCTCGGGATGATGAACCTTGAGTGTGGAAGATGGTTAGACAGCTGAAACATCCAGCATATAACCTGCAGTCTGCAAAAGCATACCAGAGAGAAGAGAAGTAAAATAATGTGGAAATAAAGGTAAAAGACCCCTTGGGGGTGTGACGTCATTCCAACGGAGGGCGATTTTAGTTACCTGTTTCGTCTTGTACTTCCTGGAGAATCTGGGCGAGACGAAGCACTCGGCGTTCATGTCCATGGCATCAGCGTCGGGGGTGCACTCCAATGGGGGCGCCAGGCTCTTCATCTGCAGGAAGGACTGGATGTTCCGCACCTCGGTCTTGTAGGAGCTGTACGCCATCGTCTTGCCCTTGGACGCCAGGATGCAGGCGGCTTTCCACTTGGCGTACTGCGTCTCCTGGGCGTGGGACAGAGAGCGCATGTCGGACATGGGGCTGCCCGAGTCTTTTAATGAAAGCTACCGAGTCTCGCGCTATTACGATACAGGAAACAAAGCCGTCATAGCTGAGGTCACGACGACATACGTGTGAGCTTCATCTGTCCTTAAACTCTGTAAACAAGCAAAATTCTCACTTTGGTAAGAAGCACCAGCAAGGTGACTTCATAGGAATGGTAATCCATGTCATAACATTCTACACCAGGGGTGTCAAACTCCAGTCCTGGGGGGCCGGAGCCCTGCACATTTATGGGATTATCCGCATCTAACACATCTGATTCAACTCCTCACAGCTCCTTCTGCTAATTACCACACAGCTCTCCAGCTCAGTCGTTTGTGGTGGAACAGAGAAAGAACTAAACTACACAGGGCACCGGCCCTCCAGGCCTGGAGTTTGACACCTGTGTTCTACACCCACTACATCACTGTTTCTTAACGCCCAGACGGTCCATGTTTTTGCTCAATTCCAGCGCCCTCCTAGACAACCCACATTATTTCTCCCTCCGGGAGCAGGGGAGCACTGCGCTTCATGACAGATGGTTTTTCCTGCGTGAAGCTGGAGTGCGCAGCAGACGCCCCAGCAGACGCCCCAGCAGCACACTCACGTTGTCACAGCGGATGTACACCTCGTTCATGCCGTCGGCCACCGGCAGCAGGAGTTTGATTCCAAACTTCTTCTCTGCCACGCTGACGTCTGGCACAACCTCGCAGCCTGTGGGTGGCACCCCAGTGTTTCGGTTACCAGAGAACACCGGATGACAGAGGGTGACGGGGGTAACCTCATGTGCCTGGGGTGGCATCCAGCCTTCGTCACGGCCTCCTTACCTCTCAGGTGTAGCTGCTCGATTGGCTCCCCGCTGGATGACTCCCGGTTCTTATAATACGATATTGTGGTGTCTTTAAAAACAAACCAGTACTCTTTGTATGGTCGCAGAGTCAGTCTTTTTGGCCTGAAATACATAGCAAATAAGTATTTTTGTCGGAAACAACTGATTTTCCAAAATGATTCTCAAAGGTTTATTTTAAAGAGCTGAAGAGATCACCAGGGGACATATTCATGGCTACCACCACTCTCGATCACTTTCCTGTGTGATTAATGCTCATGGGGTTTTACTTATACAAGAATGATTCAGGGAGATAATCAATCAGATTGTAGAGGAGGCTAGTCCAAGTAACTAGAGGAGGCAGAATCAAGACATCTGATCGGCTGGTCTGGCATCTGACAAGATTTGATTTTTTGTTCTGCCCTCGGAACATTTTTATGTAAGTAAGTAAAAGTGGAGATTAATGGTCTCTCTTCCTGGGCTGAGCTGCACATTTCATCCCGACACTCACCTGAATAACCTGAGAGAATCCGCTAATTTAGGAATGTCAGTGATGTCCTCCTGGAGGGAACAGTCAATGGTGAGTTAAGCTCACGTAGCGTCACTAGCAAAGACACACCATCAACAGACACCACCCACTGTCTACATGAATTTCATATTGAACCACTGCTTTGACACTTCAAACAGTTATTAATGATTAATCATCCATTTAGTTCATTATCATTCAGACAAATAATAACTTATAAGCAACTAAACGTTTCAAAGATATGTTAAAATTTGTATCATTTACCAGTTTTACAGGGTAATAGTTTTGTATATAATGGTTTTCCTAATGGTTTTGTAACTCTCCTTAAGTACCAGTTTTGTACATATCCGTTTTCCAGGAGGCAGGAATACATACAAGGATTTTGTCCGTGTTCCCCCCTTCCAGCGTCACCTCCAGGTTTGACAGGGCGGCCTCGACTTCGTCGACATCCGGCTCATCGGAGAGACTAAGCGGTTCCTTCGACAAGGTCAGTTTGCATATGCGATACTAGAAAAAGCAGATGAAACCACTCAGAGGCTCCCAAACTAAATAGAAATGAACAGAACCCAACTGAAATACCTGCAAACTGCAAGAGGGACTCTCACTGATGCCTCCTATTTCCAGGGTTAGTGGTCGGAATCCTGCCTCTGCTGTCTGTGTGGCCTTTGCATGTGTTACGTGTTGTGTAAGCATGTCTTTTATTCATATTCTGAACGTAATAAGGGAACACTTCAGCTCTATAAACATTTTCCACTGATAAAGCCTTGTGTTTTGCTTAAATGGCAACCTTATATGCTTGAATGCGACACACTGCGTTTATGTTAATACCCACTGATATTCTGGCTGGTTCGCAGTGGCAGCACAAGTACTCCTCTGAACAATTGCCTGAAATGGTTCTGCATCATTTAGTCTTGTGTAAGCCGGCTGGGTCATGCCCCAGCAAGCAGCCTGGCGACGATGTGACCGGACTGGTTGGAATGTGGTCTGGACTCGATGTGATGCAGAGTTAAGGTTTTGATTGAAAACATCTTCTGCAGTAACGCCATGTTTAACACTGTCTTATGATTTGCAGGTGTTATTTACATAACCATTGAAGGTCAACAACACATCTGCACATCACATCAGGACATGACATCACATCAGGACATGACAGCACATCTGCACATCACATCAGGACATGACAGCACATCTGCACATCACATCAGGACATGACAGCACATCTGACAGGACAGCACATCTGCACATCACGTCAGGACATGACAGCACAGCACATCTGCACATCACATCAGGACATGACAGAACATCTGACAGGACAGCACATCTGCACATCACATCAGCACATGACAGCAAATCTGCACATCACATCAGCACATCTGCACACCACATTAGCACATGACAGCACATCTGACAGGACAGCACATCTGCACATCACATTAGCACATGACAGCACATCTGACAGGACCCGCCACTCTACCTGCAAGGATGCAAACATCAGCATCTCCTCCTCCGTGCAGTCGATCTCCTCCAGCAGGATGGCCCAGCGAGCCTGCTCATACAGTTGGTTTATCCGCACGGAGTCGTACTGCCAGGAGACACAAATGCCGCAAGACATTCTCATGACCCCACGGGCCCATGCCGCAAGACACGCTTCGGTGACAATACCCAACATTCCTGTCTTAAGCTTACTGTCCATCAACATGTGCCACGGCTAATTCGATAAAGTACATCACATATCACTTTTTAAACAGTATTCCCTTCATGGTGGCTTCAAGTACAAAGATATAATACTTACTGCATCAGTGACATTGCTATTTTTAACATGATGCAATTCTGTTTCTAATCCTCTCTATTGCTATTAAAAGTAATTTCTATACATCTAGTAGGCATTGTGTTCCTGCTTGTGGGCTCCCTATGAAAGCCTCTGACTGCAGTAGTGTTTAGGAAGGTATTGGCTCAGCGTGGCCACTTCCTCACTTTTGGGTTGAGGTCAAAGAAACAGTGGTACTTGAAACGTAGCAGCAGTCGGTCATCTTCCTGGACGCCTTGCTCCATCAGCGATCGAGAAGAATCCAACCACCTGCGGACACAAAGCTTGGTCACACACAGCACCTGCACTCAGTGGCCGGCGTCCCTAAGTCACGAAAAATAAGACATCACCTGTTGAATTATCATGCCACAAATATATATGGTATGTACAATTTATACAGCTCTGTAAAAAATTAGGAGACCACTGTATACTTTTAAAAATACCTGCATTTTTAAACTCTGGCAGTGCCTCATAAATTGGAGGGTGATCTTCAACAGGAATGGGAAACATTAAGTGTGCACAGTTAGGTGCAGCGCTAGGACAGGTCTTAAAAGGCTCCTAGAAGCAGGTCTGGAGTCCCATGAAGCACGGAAGAAGCCCTTCATTAATGAGAAGCAGGGAAGAGCCAGGCTGGAGTTTGCATTAAATTATAAATATAAGAATAGCCATAAATTGAGAAATGAGTGAAACTAAATGGTTTGCTGTGGTCTCTTCATTTTTCCCCCAGAGTTTGTATATGTTAATACTTATTCATTCCTAAGACAGTTTGCGCTACCTGTCACATTACAGCCAACTGCAGAATATATTTATGATTATTGTTTAATGTCCCTTTATACTTATCCATTTAAAGTTACGCCCCGTTTCACAGTCTTGAAGTTAGGCAACCATGCTGTGTACGTGAGAAATAATATTTCTGTCTTTGATGGCACGACATCAGCTACATTCTGACATCACTGTAAGTCTGTAGTACACACCACCTCCTTGTGACAGCTGCTCATTCTGACAACATCACTGTAAGTC
>JAODKM010000038.1:15202326-15213319 GCA_026780845.1 Petrocephalus sullivani
ACCCAACAATGTTTGGTCCAATATGCTACAAGAGGTTACCCAACAATGTTTGGTCCAATATGCTACAAGAGGTTACCTAACAATGTTTGGTCCAATATGCTACAAGAGGTTAGTGTACATTGTGAACTCTAACATGTTCAAAGACATTACTTAACACTTATATTTGAGTTATTAATTCATTCATTTTTGTGAACCTAGCCATAAGTTAAGCTTGGCAAGTCTGGTCTATAGGCTTTTAAAACACCTACTATTATATAAATCAGCAGCATATTGGTAAACTACCATACCAAGGAACCACAGACTAACAATTTCCAATAAATGACTTTTGCAGGAGTCAGATATAAGAACAATGACTGGACCCATGTGAATCGGATCCAGACTCGTGTGACCTCCCGTTGTTCCTCAGAGCAATAGAGAAACCTCCCACATTAATTACACCAGCGAGCCAGTGCAGGTTATTCACAGAAGGACCCTTCATGTATGCTTCCTCTCCATGAAAGCCACCCATGTGTCATAGCGCTGTATATCAGATGACGATATTACAGTAAGTGTTTGCTTTCGGGACGCCTCAGCCTGAGGGATGGTGGTAGTGCAGTACAGTAGATCATGAGCTGTGGGGCTTAATAAGGGTGGAAGTTCAACACAATTCACGACTCTCCTTTGTGACTGCTTTGGCCTAAAAAAACAAATGTTAGTTCCATTTTTCCAAACAATTGAATTATACAGCATATAAAAGAGATGGGTAAAGGCACGTTACCCGTGAGCCACACTGGACATTGACAACTGTAATAAACACCACTGAAGAATTTCCTGTGTGGAAAGTCTGTATTTACTCCTTAAAATTACTGATTCTGAGTAGTGACAGGGCAGATTGCTCGGGACAATTATAGTAAAAAAGCATCTCTGCCCAAAGATCAGACACGTTAAGATGACATTGTTCACCTAGTTGGCAAACTGAAAGAAATGGGTATATGTTCCCTCAGTCATTCCCGTCTGCGGTGGCCAATATTCTAACTGTACTCCTATATCCCTCAGGGTTAAAGGTTAGCTAATACATTTACGTTTTTATTTAGTAGATGCAACTCACCTTCATTTGGTGCATTTACTATATTCAGCAGAGGTGTCAATATCAGGTCCAGAAAGGAAAAATCCAGGCCACGATTTTGCTTCAACCTGCCATTTGAGCATAAAGAGTCACAGACACAGAGTGCTCAACTACAGTATTTGGTTGAAACAAAATCTTGGTCTGGATTTTTACTTTCTGGACCTAAAATATATCTGAAGATATTTTTTCAGAGTTTTTTCATATTTCGTATTTTAATAAAATGCTATGAATTTATATATGAGTATATTTATTGGATTGTAGTATGCTATGCAGCTGTATTATTCCTGATTATTAGGTAGAACAGGTTGATAGCTATCAGGTGGTATCTTTGCTTGCCGTGGTGCCGTGGACAGCACTGTTGCCCCATACCTCTGGGACCCGGGTTCGAGTCTGCGCCATGGCTCCATGGTGTGTGGAGTTCACCCCATGTCGTCGTGGGGTTTCCTCCGAGTACTCTGTGTCCGTCCAAAACCGTGCTGAGGTTAATTGGAGTTACCTAATTACCTGTAGGTGTGCATATGTGACTGAATGGTGTGTGTGCCCCCTGCCATGGGATGTGTGAGTGCGCCCAGCCATGGGGTGTGTGTGTATGCCCCCTGCCATGGGGTGTGTGAGTGTGCCCAGCCATGGGGTGTGTGAGTGTGCCCCCTGCCATGGGGTGTGTGTGTGTGCCCCCTGCCATGGGGTGTGTGTGTGTGCACCCAGCCATGGGGTGTGTGTGTGCGCCCTGCCATGGGGTGTGTGAGTGTGCTCAGCCATGGGGTGTGTGAGTGTGCTCAGCCATGGGGTGTGTGTATGTGCGCCCAGCCATGGGGTGTGTGTGTGTGCCCCCTGCCATAGGGTGTGTGAGTGTGCCCTGCCATGGGATGTGTGAGTGTGCCCCCTGCCATGGGGTGTGTGAGTGTGCCCTGCCATGGGGTGTGTGAGTGCGCCCTGCCATGGGGTGTGTGAGTGTGCCCCCTGCCATGGGTTGGCGCCCTATCCTGGGTTGGTTGTTAACCTCCTTTTGCCCATAGCCTCCGGGACAGGGACCACTGTAACTCTGAATAGGACAAGTGGTTTCAGAAGATGGATGTTTGCTTGCTTTGAATAATTAAAAAGTGCAGCCTTTAGGGGCTCTAGACAAAGCTGTACTTAGGAGGCCCCTCCAACCAAGAAAAGTGACACAACGCACATAATTCGGGGCCCCTAGGCTACTGCCTGTTCTGACTATAGCTAGAGCCAGCCCCGAAGTATAGTAATAAAGATAACAGTATATTTTTGTTTGCGAAAGACACAGTGATGTGTAATTTTGGAGTATCAACACTAGAGGGAGACATTGCACTGTTTCGCCCCTAAAGCTCGCCGAAGCCTAGCCGAGTTCCCAACTTCCCCCAGGATTCCCATTCAACCGTAGTGTTTGTTATACTTGATCGCTAGACGATCTGAGGCATCTAATCCAATAATGATCAAGTCACTAATTAGTTGTGTTGCACGGCCTGTAGGTGGAACAGGAGAGAAGTGTTTAATGGCTCAGGGCAGTAGAGGAACCTCCGGATTATGTGTCATCCGCTTTTATTTATTAACTTTGCTCACTGAAATAAAAACAAACCTTCCTCAGTGACCCCATATCTAATACGAAACATTTGCTTTTACGAGAAACAATTAGCTACTATATCAAATGGATCAAAAGCCACAATTTATTCAGGTGACCTTTCACAAAACTGTAGCACAATTCAGTCCTATAATGTTGGTTTTGTTTAAAAAAAAAAAACCTTTCCGCAGTATTCACACCTGGCGCAAAGAGATGAATTTCTGGCCGAAATTTGACAGCGTTTTCTTCCTCCGTCAGGGTAACCCAAAACCTGACCATCCCCATTGTTTCTGCCGCAAAAGCCTACAGTCTGGATGGCCTCCAAGCCCCCCGGGCTACAGACAACTGCGAGTGACAGCCGAAACGCGAGGCAAGGGCGTGAGAGAGCGGAAGGCAAACGGCGTCTGGGGCTGCCCGTCTGTCTGCGGTGTGATTACGCTAATCGTGCAGCGACATGTCGCTCAAAATCAGGAGGGGAAGTTTGCCATCTTTGAGACACATTAAAGGTGACAGTCTGGCATCAGTCTGGCAGGTGCCCTTTTGAAATTACAGACTAATTCAAGTTCAGCTGCTAACTGACCGACCTATTCATGTTTCACTACGCAAAACATTAACGGCGTGTTATGACTCTTCTGCCTGCAGGGGTGGGAATCACAGTTTGCTCACAGATTGCACAGTCCCTGTGCGTGTGCGTATATGTTTACAGACACGCAAAGATTGTATATATTTAGTCCATATCTGCAGTGCAGAAAGTGCTTCAATTCCTTCATACGATGACAGTATGCAACTGAGTGATGGATAATGGATTAGAGATTAAAAACATGTGGAAACATATTCTGTGTTTTTATTCTTTTTAATGAGCTCACAGTGGTGATTTTAGGCTTGTGACTGTAATTCAATACCCCAGTTCCTGTAGGCCTGTGATTTTTTATTTTTTTTCCCCTGGTTACACGTCAGGTGCCAGGTGAAAGGTCACAGATTGTGCATGTGAGCTAAATGATTAGTGACCTGCCAGAACTTCCTTATCCCTGTCACTGACGACTCCCCCTGTCCTTTAGCAAATGCACCCCCCCTCACACCCACACCCCCCCCCTGGGCTCCAGGCAGCGGGCCCCCCATTAGTGGTGACTTCTTGTTAACTTACCCTAATGGAGCCATTAATTAAACATTTTGTCTAGTAAACTACCAAATTTTTCAAGCGGTAATATTTCAATAGTCACTTATTAAAGTAATCAGTGTTATTTCTCTATATGGACTAAAATAGGTGAAGCATTTTTGAAATGTTATAAAAATGTTATAAATGTGTCTATGCCTCAGCAAACAGGAATTTGGCGACATGTCAGAAAATCTACTTTGAATGATACAGTTTAATAAACTAACGGCTAAATCAAGACTAATTAACAATATGCCATCCAGTTATACGCATCTATTATATTTGCATTTTCTTTTAACTGGCCACAATTAAAAAGAGTTTCTTAGTAAAATGCTACTTTTAAAGACATTGATTTATGTACACAGAAGAGTGAAAATGGTAAATGTACAATAAATACTTGTGACTTTTGAACTTATAGGTTGTGTTAAAGCCTATATAGATATGATAGATATAGAATGTGTGGAAAAATGCTAAACCCCCTCGAACCCACAAACAAGGCATGGGTCCTGCACCCCTCTATCTACACGGCCCACATTAAGAAATATGAACAGAATAGTGACACTTAGTGCAGGGTCAGTCAGTGTCCAGCGCCCCTTACAACCTCCTTCAAGCCTCGTCGCTGGTGACCCTGAAGCTTTTTTTTCGATTGTGGGTTATAATAGCAAAGAATGATTTTCAAACACTTGGGATAGCAGATTAGAAAATCCAGTGTAAGCCGTGGAATCTCCCTGGCGTCCTGTGGCCGGATCTGCTACTGCCACATATGGCCCAAGTCCAACACCACGGTGACTTATTACCTCAGGAAAGCAGATTTCTTTTCTTTAAAGCTGCTTATTTTAAAGGATTTCCTCTACATTTGTAGTTTGCACAGAATTCCACCGCGGCCCAAGGCCGCTCAATCTCCACGTTTCCCACAAAGGCAAAATACTTCCTGTTTGAGATTATTCCACCTCGAAATGTACAGTACCCGAAATATGCAATTTCAAAGGCGCCTTTTGAAATCGTTTGCGGTCATTATTCTTTTACAGTCACCTAATAGTGCCGTAATTAGGAACATGTTGGTCCATTCACAGCCACAAAACGCAGTCTGGTGTGTTCAGCATGAACGTTAATCGGCATATCACTGATGTCCCAGAAAATCACACTGGTCCTGGTTCCAGCCCACTCTTTCCAGTTCGATTTACGTTAAATATAGCTTTACGTTAAAATGTGCACCATCTAAGCCAGACTGTTTTGAATCATCTGCCACTGACATCACAGCGTAAACCTGTCTCGTTAATGTGTCTTCTCTGCTACTTGTAGAGATGGAGGTCAGATTTCAACTCCTCTGCTACTTAGACATTGATACGAAAAGCTTGTTCTCCCCAGGGAAAAAATGCTGCTATAGACCAACAGACCAACATGGAGCCATATAGACCAACACTCTTCAAGACTTTATTGTCATATGCACAGTAAACAGTTACAATGAAAATCTTCCTCTGCATGTCCTTCCAGTCAATAAGTATAATTATGGAAATAAACAGAGTGGAATTTAAGAATATAATGTAATGTAATCCATCCCATCATGAATCTTCCGCATTTTAATGTTGTAGTGGGAGCGTTTCTCCATCTGTTAATTTTCTAGTGCAATTCATGTTAATCACCTCACAAGGGTTCTGCTGGTTAAACAGTGCAGCCCCAGAGTGCAACTAGTTAGTCTCCTTCACTATTATGTTATCTGCTTCTCGGTCTAACAATCTGCTAAATAATTGGGATACCCTATGTCTCTACTTGTAAATTAATGGATACATTTACAAATTCTCCTGAATACCTGACTGGGACAAGCAACGTGTTTATTCAGTATATGTATATTTTTCCTTTGTTGCTTTCAGTAAATAATTTTGGGCAGGCCGGCTATTTAACTTTAACTTCATTTGCAAGGGTCATAAGCTTTGGATGCACCTCTGTGCTCACTGAGGTGGGGACATCTAACTCCCTGAACGAGAAACCGGGAATGGAGTTTTAATAAACGGAATCGTACAATCTGCGTGGGGTCTAAGGTCAACTTGCCTGCTTGCTTTTGACAAACTCAGATATGTCCTTCTCCCTCTTCTTTCCTAAGTTGTCGAAGCTTGTTGGCCAAGCGATTCTTTTTCGCCTGTTGATGTATGTTGTGATTTGGGTAAAGATGCTGATAACACCCTTCCCTTCCATCCTACTGGGAGCTGGGAAGGAGCAGTTTTGGCGGGTCCCTGGGAGCCAGGTCGGGAAACTCTACTTCAGACTCTACTTCAGACCACACAGACAAACTAATCGATTCAAACAGGATGGAAAACAATTTTGGAGTCTTTGGAGAAGGACTGCAAATCTCCATACATCCAAACTTCCTGAACCGCTCACCTAGTACAGGGTGGTGGGTATTGAGGACGGGGGTCTGGTGGGTTGGGCATCTCATGTAATAAAAATTCTATTTGGTCACGATTCCTATACCTGCATAATTGACCTCTAATTTTGATTTTGGAGAATTTTTATCTATTAGTATAAACACAAAATGAGCAAATATGTTAGTAGAAGGGCACAGGCCATTACTTAGTCTCCTGTTGCTATTTCTAACCCATAGTTATCTGTACGGCACTGAGAGAGCACAGTGCGGAAAGCCACCCACTCGACCGGGCGGTCATCTTACACAAGTGGCGCTCGCTCATCTGTGTGAGGTGAAGCTCGCCAAAATGCCCATTCCCTTATCGGCAGAGTCACTTACATTATGGGGGGACCGGGGTCTGCAAGCCGGCAGGAAATACCTTTCATCCTTTGTTTTTATTTTGATGATATCTAAGCAGAGTGCAGCTAACCCGGTATCGTACGGATATAACGGCTGCATTTAGACGCGCTATATTAGGAACCTGTGGAAATGCTGGTAGGTGTCTTATCACGGCCTGACTACGCTGCCCTTGACTCAAAAGATAGCTGGGACACTGACTTATGTCAAAAGACAACGAGCAAAGCCGTACCATCGGCACACATGCAGAGATTACCCTAAAAGGATGATTGCATGTTTGCGAAAAGCAGCAGATGGGCTTACAAGCGCTTGTGGTCCCAACAGCGTTGGGCTGGGTGAGTGGGAGAGGGCGGTTTGGGGTATTTTCCGTGTAAACCATAACGCTGCAGCCCGCCCATAATAATGTCTTTAAAAAAATCTGGGAGGCTTTTCATTTTTGGAATGGAAATTTAAAATTATTAATATCATTCTTAGGGTGGGTGAGGAAAACTTTTTTTTTTCTTTCAAAAGTCTGCTGTTTAAAACACTTTCTTAAATGGGACAAGACAGCACGGGCCCTATGACATAGCTGCTTTTTATAGAGTTTTTATTTTTTTTTTATATTAGTGTTACCTTTTCTTTTCCTATGTTTTTTTTACATTAATCTCCAAATATATCCTTTTAAGTGACATAATACAAACATCTTATCTGTCTGTCTATGTTCGTGAAGAGGAAATGGTACTCTGACTGGAGATGAATTTGGTTAACTGAGAGGACTTAACACTGATTGTAGAGGGATTAGGAGGTTGAAAGTTTAAATAAATTTAAATAAACCTTTAAAATCTCCCCAGCTTATCTTTATCATCAGTTTATCTCATGAAGCTTATGAAAAGTGTTAATATGCATTTGCATAGGTGGCTGGGTTTCTCACGGCCGAACACGGCAAGAAGATGGGTCTTGTGGTCTCCTTCAAAAGTAGAAGTTAAGCCCTTGGTTACCATGTATAATGCAACACATATTTCTGGGTTAAATTAGACAAAAGCTCTGATTTGTGGAATTGCTTGTCCTCAAGGAACCTATGAGCCTACAGGCCGATCTTCAAGCTTATTTTTATTTGTCAACCCACATTCCAGCGGCTTTCCCTCCAGGTGACCCTGTGGGCCGAAATCACCTGATAATTACACAAGTGCATGAGTAGTTTTACAATTAAGGGATAATTATAAGGTACCCGCGCAAAATAGCGAGTGTGCTGCTCATAAAGGCAGCGTAAATGTCAAGGTACATCTTCTGTCAACAAATGAGTAAAACATGATTCCAGAGAAACATTGCACGCTGTTAAATTTGTCATGCTTAGCGCACAGACTGGCTCTGAAGCACAAACAAAGGTGTGTGGATTGCAGAGGGGCAGGAATGAGGAAGTCTCCAGCAGATACAGCGGCGGGGGGGTGCACTCAGTAGGCAAAATGGTCAACATGATAGGCGGGGCAGGATGCTTCGTTAGCATTTACCAAAGCCTTTGATCAACAGATGCATTCTGCTCCAGAAACTGATTACCCACAATAACTTGGCTTTTCAACAAATGGAGAAGCATCTTTGCCAGTGTCAGTCAGTTTCGTGGAAAGTAATTACACTGGGAGCGTTAAAATCAACAAATGAATCGAAATTAGAATATATATTTTATTCTGATATATATATTATCTATATATTGTCAGAATATAACTGTCCTGTCTGCAAAAATATAAAATAAAAAATACTTCATTATGGCTAACATATGAGGCTAGACTTTCCCACTAGTGAAAAGATATTAACTAGAGAAATGATTAGAATGCGGGAGTGAGACCTTTGACTAGCATTCAGGATATCGGCTAAAAGCACACAGACTGTCCCAACCAATAATTAAAGCTCTGTCAAATTACATTTTTATATGACAGCCTATCACAGCCAGCCTTTCATTAACTTCTAACTGTTTCATGTAAGAAATAATAACATGTACGAAAGTGGAGGTATTTCATTGTCAACATGACAGGTCAGCTTATGATCGATAAGTGGGACATATTCTCACTTTAGGGACTTTCATCTGCGAGATAGTTGAATTTGACCTTTCCTGTTTACCAATTCAGCCAAAGTCTCACATCTAAAAACTGTTCACAATACTGGTACGTTAAATGGCTACAGGAAGTTGTACTTGTACCTTAACTCTGCAGGAGCAAAAACCTTTCCAAATGATATAGTATTTTATGTCATTATGCTACGTCATTGTAGTACATTATCGCTGAACATCATTGTTTCATTCAATTATTACTGCATATTATTACATTCATTATTATTGGAGATGGTACCGATACGATACCATTCCTAGGCAAAAAATGTCGGATTGGATATGGAGGAGTAAGAAATCAATGCAATTTTCCATCAGAGGTCGCCCAGCCTGAAAAATCGCGTGTAGCTTGTAGCCTTAGTGCGAGGTACCGTTAATAGAAGTGAGGGTCATGTGACAGCTAGTTGTTCAGCAACACATGTTAATTGGAGCTGGCATGTCATACATGGAAATTACTGTACTTTATTCTTAAAGAAGAAAAAAGCTAAACTGCAGGCTGAGGTGTATGGCAGGCTAGTGCCGATCTTTCTTAAATCTAAACACAGTAACATTTACGCAAACTAGATGTCTTCAGACTTATATCCGTTCTAAAGTTTGGTTAATTAAAAGTTTTAACTGTGCTCCATTATATATGTTATACTGGAGAACTATGTGTACTTTTTTTTTTTTTTACTAGAAATGGTTTGTTGCGGTATACTGTGATATTTTATGATTGGTTTCTTTATTATATTTAATTTAGCAATAAATTGCACAATTTGCACCTTAAGACACATTTCTGTTTATTTTCGCGAAAATTGTTACGGAATAAAACAAAGAAACCGGCTTGTGTAAATCCCTTTGCCCGTGGATTTCTCCCCGTAGTGTAGTGGTATAGCTTTTGTTTAAGCAATATGAGCATCATATTTTCCTGTTTGTACCGTACTCAAACAGTGCTGCCACAACACTAAATGCAGATTGTTTGCCATGTTCATTGAAATACAAATAAATTAGTTAATGCATAGTAGTATTGGCAGATACTCAAAATTTTAATGTTAATATTGGGATCGAACCAGAAAAATGATACTGGCCAACTTCTAAATAATACCGTACATTATCATACCAAGCACACATCAACTGTTTTTAAATGCACACACTTGGAGGTCCTATAAGGAACATGCTGTCTCTGAAAAGGTTTGAACCTTCAGCCATCCATGAGACTTCCAGCCATATGGTCATTAGGTGTATGAACATTAACTGCCGTTATTCTTCCCAATTCATGTTCATGTTCCTCTCTTAGACAGTGGAGTTTGGGGTCTGATGGCATCTACCTTTAGAGGGTCTTTATTAGCACGAATGGCATCAGAGATGACCATTTACTTAGCAAAAGCTGGGCCAGCGCATACAGCCCTGTGGTCGAGTCCTTCTGCTGACCCGTAAGAGACGTGGTAGCTGCACCTTCCAAAGTTTTAAAAGTAAATGTTTGGGTTTTCCTCTGAGATGGGATTAAAGATGTCAGCATTGTGAGGAACCGAAGGACTAATCAGATCCCTCTGAAATTGCCATGTCGCTCTGTCACAATGTGTAATTACTACTGGTGACTAATGAGGCCCCCTGCCGCAGCCGGGACGACCCGTCGCGGCGACATCAAAGGCGTGTTAGAGCTCAGCGCCGTCATCTGCTCAAGCGACACTCCCACAGCCGGTGATCCCGACCTGCTCAGACAAGACCTGGGGGTGGGACCTGTGCAGCTGTGTCACCCAATGGGGCCATGCCCCCTGGGACAGAGCTGATGGGATGTTCAAAAGAGCCAATCAGAAGCCAATCAGCAAATGCCAACAAAGGCCATGTGACCAAGCATGAACTACAGACTCAGAAACACTCAAAGGAAATATTGTCAGTTTTTATACTCTGTATGGTTTCTGCCTTTTTTTTATTCAATTCATGTTTTATTCTAAAAAATAAATAAATAAGTAAAAGCGATTTGTATACCAGTAATGCGATTATAGAGGTGTATTGCAAACACAAAACTAATTTGATTTCATAGAGCATTTGTTATCATAATAAATAAAATGTGGAAATTTTTACCTCCCGAATCTGCATTTGCTTTGAAATGAGCTGTCTGTTATAGTTTAACATTTTTTCGTAATTAAAGGCTCTTCCTAAATAGGAACTTTAGAACTTCAATTATGTTTTTTATTCCTTGTGGTGAGTGGTTTGGTTTTGAGCTCTGGACCAGCTGCGCATAATGTTAAAACCTGTTCGTGTTTTAGATCAACTCTTCTGAGAGATTTTTTTTATTTACCTCTCTTATGCATGAAGGAAGCAGTCTTTGCACATAAAATCTAGCT
>JAODKM010000038.1:15213419-15235852 GCA_026780845.1 Petrocephalus sullivani
GCTAGGTGAATCTATATATTGACACGTTGACGCACAACATGGTAAGGACGACTTTCTGGGACGACCTCAAGCGTATTTTATGGGGTTTTCAAATTGGTGTCAAAATTAAATTTATTTGTGAATAAACACTGTAGCATCGGGGTAAATCAATGCAGCTGTATTTAATCAAAGTCAAATAAAATAAAGTGCCAAGACACACACACCAAGTGTAGCTGCAGTGTTTGCTTTTAAGAGTTAATTAAAACTTGTGCAACTGGACCATCTCTGAGCTCCAGTCCAGGCAGCATGAGGGAGGTTGGGCGCATGGTGTGGGCTCGGAGAGGCAGCCTTCATCCGGATTGATGTTCATTTACACGCTGCTGCCATGAGATGTGTGCCAGCTGTGCGCATTGCACTGGCTCGGCTGCATGTCTGCCCAGCACTTACGCATCGCCATGCAGATACGATTCGGTCGCAGCCGGAGGGTCTTACTAAACCGCATGAAACACTCAACCAAAACTTGTCATCTTAAAAGGAACAGCAAAGCAAAACATTGTGGATTGCTGCTCCAAGTGCGGTTTGTTGCATTTAAAGTCCCATAGAACAGATAAATGCCTTATTTATGTCTAAAAACGCCACAGTGTATTTCTTGTTTTAATGCACTTTAATTAGGCTGACCTAGCTGTCTCTCCTGCTTTCGCCTTTTCAAATAAAATCACAGAAGTAACTAAAACTAAGAACTGAAAAAAAATCCAAGCGAAAAATGATCGCACAAAAAAACACCGTCTCTCAACATAGCTTTGTATTTTTAAGAAGACACTTTCGACGTGATAGTTCACATGCACCGGATAAAAAAAATGCTGAAATGTGCTTTAGTCTAACACCCATGATACTGAAAATTTGACCTGGCGATGGAAGGAGGTGTGTGCTGGAAATGTAATGGCAACTGCAGATCCTAAAAGTGCCGATTAGGCCTGTCGCCCATTAATATGTCATAGGCACTTAACTGGAAAAATCTCCGAATGAATGATCCAGGTAGGCTTAATTAATACATGTACATGTAGACGATTCATGATGTCTTTATTATCACCGTCATGGAAACTCTGAAGTGTGTCAGTCTTTTAATTTAGTCAAATATGCCTACAAATAGGCCCAGGCTATGTTTATGCCAATTAATCTGTTTATTTTTTGTTTGCCCTATTTTGTTAATTTTGTTTATTACAGTGTGTCTGGCTATTTTTTATTATATGTTAATTGGGAATTGCAATATAAAATAAAATCTGACGGCAAAACGCAGAAGATACTGAATTCGAAATGTCGAATCGATTAGTGCAGGAAATCTAATTATCAATTTACTGTGAGTTATCTAAAGCAAGAGCGGTCAGTGGTGCATATTGGGGGGGGGGGGTCACCCTCCCACAGAACGGCCAACCTCAGAGAGGCAGCATCTGTTTCTAATAGGCAGGGCAAGCGGAAGGGTGGGTGCAGCATTCAGCGGTGAAGAAGTACAGGCCACCGCATCCCGAAATAGCCTGTGGGGAGGGGGAGGAGGCTTGCGGGTCACATTGTTTCATCCCAGATTCCGTGAATCTGGACTGCAGTTTTATCCCTTTGAAGAAAACAAATGTACAATTAGAGAGGAATGCATACAATGTCTGCAGCCCATGGATTTTTTTTCCCTGCGCTCTCCAGTGGTGAAATTATAGCTGCTTTTTCCCTCTGTATCCATGGCCGCCCAGATCCACTAAATAGATGCTATTTATTATCAGCTTTCGGTGCACAATATCGTGCTGCTTGTCTGAGGTTTTTTTTTTTTTTTTAGTCCGCGTTTCGTAAGACACGCGGAAACCCAGTAACTACAGCTAAATGAATAAGCTGTCAGGTCCCATTATTGATTGCAAAGATTCTAGCTGGATCGGAAAAGGAGTGTCCGAAAACGTGCATAGCATTCACATTCTTGGCCTTGGAGGGAGCACCGTTAAATATCATTAGCAGTGATTGCTGATTTATTGATTATTGCACATGGGTTATATTATGTGTATGTTAAACATTAAACACAGTGGAAACTTCAAATAGTTTTTAAAAAATGTAATTATAAAACCCCATTCTCCTCCTGTGCATGGCCCCAAACATATCCTACAAGTTCCTAAAGTAAATATGCGGCAGATGATGACTGTGATTTTCCTGCACGACTGATGCCCGTGACGTTTGAACCCACATGCAATGACACGTCTGGCCGATGGCATGCTCACAGGGCATCATTAGGCCATGTCCCAGGCGTCCTACAAACAAACACAGCAATGCAGGTCCCCTTTTATCACGAGGAATGATTTTATTACCGAAGCAGCTCATAGTTACCGAGATGTGAGCGATTATGGCCTTGGAAAAGGGATTGTCTTCTTAGTCATAAACTCCATATTCATTACAGGATTTATTTGTGAGTCTCTGAGTAAGGAAGGGAGGTTTATGAAAGCATACAGAATTTAAAAAATTTCAGTATAACTTTTTAGCTTTTAAAATGTGAGGAAGTTGGTTGTATTAGTTTAATGATGCTTGGGAAGACTGAGTGACAGGGTTTACATATTATCTATCCACCCATCCATATATCCATCCCCTCATTAATCCATCCATCCATCTGTCTGTCCTTCTCCAACTGCTCATCTCACACGGTTTTCATATTCTCCATCCATCCAGCCATCCATCCATCCTTTCATATTCTCCATCCATCCATCCATCTTCCCCTAAGCACTTATCCACGTCAGGGTCACAGGGTTTACATAGTATTATCAGATCAATCCACACTCCTGACCCACAAATCTCAGCTCTGCGCGAATCCTGCACCCCCAGCGGTCTGGGCTCTATCTGGGGGGCTGGGGTCCTGTGAATTGCCATTCCTCCCATAGCTGCTCTGTCTATATGCATCAAGTGACCTTTTTCACACGGCTTAGCGGGATGACCAAAAAAATGTTCTCGGAGTAATGAAAGATGAAATGGGCCAAAAAGAGCGTTTAAGAAGCTGAGTCCCTGGAGGAGTCTGAATATTTACTGGCAGTGAAATAACAGTCGTCTTTTATCCTCCCCAAGCATAATCAAAGGTCTGGCTTAAGTTACTGTATATGACAGGATAATTGGTGACATGCCATCATTATTCACAGCGAAAGGGGTCGACTCTGCATTGAAGCGTGTTCTCTCGGGTTTCACGATAGCCAAGAGGATAGCAAAGAGCACATCCAATAGGAAGCAATCACGGCTGTTACCTTTGTGGGAGGTGATGCCTGGCCTGCAAAGTCATACTGCTGTCTAGCACAAGGATACAGACCACTGTGCACCCAATATACTGCATATGTAAGGGGCAACAGGGACTGTGGTGATGATGATGATGATGATGATGATAATCATAATAATAATAATAATAATAATAATTAATAAAATGAAGGAGAAGATTGACGATGAAGATAAATCGATGGGGAATGAACTTGCATGCTTTTAATAGCATATATAGTATATATTATATTGATTTGTATGAATAAAGGGGTTGAACTTGTCATGTAATTCACACGTCTTGCACATCTTTAGACAAATTATGGCATCACCGAGAATTCCTTGGAGTGCCATAGGGCAGAGAGAGAGAGTGAGAAGTTTGCGGAAAACACTTCGGGGATCCAGGTATTATCAATATCGTTTTGAGCAGATTCACAGTAAAACATGTATTAAAGTTCAGCATGAGAGTTCAGATTAACAAGCTCGGGTTTCCAAAGGCCACCACTAACTACTGCCGCAGTCAGACTTCTGTCGATTACATTTCCTAAGAGGCTGCTGTGCCTCTTATGGTGGCAGGGAATGAAATCCCGTGACTCCCAGCCTGCTCCGGGTCCCACTGCTTACTCATGTTTGTCGGTAGTCAAAAGAGAAGCGATCAAAGCACTTGCTGAACAGTTCATCTTTTGAGTTCATCTATTATCTAGCAGTGAGCGGCGGAGGCAGCGTTCCTGACGCTCCGGATTCCCTCCCAGCCCCATTCCGACTCCCTCGGACAGCGCTCCATCCGATACTCTCCTTTTCTTGTCAGCCATCCCGGCTGGGATACATGTGCCTCGCATTGAGGGTTTGCCAGTGAGATTTTTCCCTCTCCGTCGAGCCGTGTATTCCGACCTGCTCCTGTAACCTTAGACTCTGAATCGCGGAGCACCTGCTCCTTTATGGGCATGAATGAAGTGATCCAGTGTATAACCGTCGGAGGGGACGGCACAAAGGGGCTGACATTCCACAATCATAAAGGGCAAAAGAGGCACAGACCCTAAGCTTGCTTATGCTGGGCCAGCTGAAAGGACATTACTATGATTGTCCTGAGTAAGTCATAGCTAGTCAGGAAATAAAGAAGTCAGTAAACATAGTAAAAAAAATAAAGGTCAAAGAATGACCTCAAACATCTACTTGTTTGCTTGGAGGTCTGACCCCTCAGAGACGTCACGGCCCGGGACGGTGGGTGTTTGTGAGGAATGTCCGCAGGGATGCTCTCCTTATTTGGCCACAGGTATTGGCGATTAGGCTGCGGGGAGGATGCTGACCCTACAGATGGGTCTGATGGCTTTTTTCCCCACCAGCCATTGGCAATATCTGCGGTATAGTGGCTCCTATGGTAGAGTGGAAGACGGCTCTTCTCTGTAGGCCCCCACTTGCTTTTAAGTAATTTTTTTCAGATTTGCATAGTGAAGAAAAACATCCATACATACATCTGCCCGTCTAGCGACCGCTTATCCTGGTCGAGGTCACACGGGGGGGGCCTAGAGCCTGTCCCAGGCGGCATCGGGCACAAGGCTGGGGTCCACTCTGGGCAGCATGACAGCCCATCACAGGGGAAATGCACACACACAAAATAACACACTACGGGCACTTTAGAAAAGCTGGTTAGCCTATCAGCATGTCTTAGGGCTGTGGGAGGAAACAGGCGAACGGGCAAGACTGTGAAGGGAGCTAGTGACTAAAAAAATGCGGAGGCCGTCAGCTTTAGCCTCTCAAACTGCTGGAGTGATATAGCTTTAGAATGTTTCTATCACAACATAATTCTACAAAAGAAAGTTAAAATGAACAACCTGCTAGACTTCTAAATGATTATAATTCTGTTTATCTTGTTTTAAGGCAAACCAGCACTATCTATTTTTGCTCATCGATATTTTGTGGTATACTTTACTTCGTGTGTTACCGAGTTACAGTGTTGTTGAACTTGTCCTTTCACCACAAAAAGGCTACAATGTCTGGCCACTAGGTGGCGAGAGTGACAGGTTCACCTATTTTCATATTCCAACCAATAAAATGGAACCCCGTCATTTTCCGCAAAGAGAGGACATGAACCTAGCTGCATATCGTTCCTGATATCTGCAAACATTTCGTGAAGATCTCTGACTAAACATTTATTTATGGAAAAACGATTTACTGCAGGTCTGCGTAAAACTAACACAGGCTACCAGTGAATGTCATCTAATGTCATCAGGTCCTCAGCATAAACATTTTTTCGATGTGAAAAATGAACCATATATTGAAGATGTACACACAAGGAACAATCGATGTTCATGTCACAAGTGGATTCATCCAAATATATATGACATAAATCACAATGCAGATATACACTTAACAAACTAAATTGGAACGTACTGCGCAGGTAACAAGTGGAGAAATCCAGATAAACATGTAGCAAAATGAGAAATTCGGTTACAAATTATAACAAGTGTTGTGATTCTGATACATGCAGGAAATGGAAAAATGGTGACTTCTCAGTCCAAAAATGTAACACATTAATGTGTCACATCTGTAATTTGTTATAAATGCTCTGTTGATAATTATAATCAATAAACAAACCTGAAAAAAATATAATGAGTCGAAAGAAATTATGTTGCCTTTTCATTTCTGTTAGTTCAGTTATGTAAGTATTAAATACTAAAAATATTAAATACGGGCTCATTACATTAAGATGAACAGTATTAATTATTTTGAAAACAAACTCAAAACATCTTGCAACAGAGCGACATATCGCATATAATGTATTGCATGACATTTTGGCTGAATTAGTCAATTTTATTGAAAACAAGCGGAGTTTAGTATTTGTAAAAGCATGCCGAGGCTGATATTAAAATAAAATGTTTATAGAATCGCATGCAAAGAAGAGAATCCCCGAAGTGTAAGGTGACCCTTTCTATGGACTTACGAAATCATGCTATGTTTATCCTGGAGAATTTTTCTCTGTGTATTTTCCCTCTCTCGCTCTCTCTCTCTTTCTTATTGATAAATAAGCTGAAACAGCAGAATTAAAACGTAGTCTCCTTCACAATTCTGCAAAGACCGTGTTTTACAAAGCTTGTTTGGGCTTCTGGGCGATGCACCCTGATTCCGCAGGAGCGCAGCGCCCAAAGAAACGTTTAAAGACTGGAGATAAATATCTGGGCGACACGGCGCATACAAAACACCCGTCTCTATCGCGGCACAAGATCAGTGTTGGAAATATTTCTCTTATGTTCAAAAGATGGTGCGGGACGGCGTTTAATAAGGGGCTGTCGGTGTGCTTTTCCTTAATAATCTCCCCGATAAGAGCTGGCTTTCATCTCGCTGTGCATGCGGTTTCCCGCTAACCCTTTCTTGGCAATAATGTGAGCGATAACAGCGAAGTTTTACTTCCGTCTAGGCTGCCATAGGATGAAGAAACGCCGAAAAAACGATGATTATTTTATAGAATTAGAGACATCCAAAGAATAAAACCGTACGTGTTAGACGTACACGTGTTAGGTCAGATCCATCATTCAACAAATTTTCAAAGAAAACCAGACATTTTTTAGACAACCGCATAATAAAACATAAATCAATTATTAGAATTTTTGTCACAGGCAATTTTAACAGTCATAAAAGTACTTTTAGTTTAACCTGAGATTATGGGGATAAAAGAATATTTTAGTAATGAGTACACTTTCGAGTCTTTTTCTGAAGTCTCTTATTACGTTTGAGTCAGTATAGTCTTTAGACAACTTTCTGAGTAATTTGTTAATTATAAATTAAAAACTTGTGGTGATAATGTTATGACCTGTTTTTTTTACCGTCATGAATCCCATATTGAAAGCCGTTACTCGTAAGTGGTAAAAGGGAATTTCCCCCCGTGAAAAAGCCATTTCTTTATAGACCGAGGCATTAAATATGCAATGTATTTTAATTGGGAAATATACATTACTTCTGTACGGATGAAACACACAAGAACGTCTGTCTACAACTGGAGCGAAGCCGTTAGTCGTCTTGTAGACATGTAACCCAACATAACGTCTTGTTATGTTGGTCTACATGTGAAAGAAAATTCAGAAGAGTCTCCAAAACCCTTTTGGTGAACATCGCTATACAGCTAGGCAGCTGCTTCCTGCACGAACGCGCGTGGCGAGATGATTCTGTATCTGTTCATTCATTCATAGACAGAAACCGTCACCAAATCTCGACTCGTGCGATCATATGACCCACGGTGTGGCCGCTTCTTCCCCAGAGCATCCCAGATGCCCCGGGCAAATGAAGCGAGTCTCTGATTGGTCAGCTGATTGAAAAAGTGTGTTGTATTTGGATCTGTTTCATGTGAATGTGTTAATTAGACCCCTGTGTTTGATAACTTAATGTTTAATTTAGTTTGCACAGGGCTGATTGCTTGGGCTGAGTTTGTCTTGACTGTCCTGTTCATGTCCTGTGCATGCAGGCCAGGAGAAAAGCTCACAAACAAATTCAGAGTCTTACCATCTGTGCTTCTCGATATTTTCCACATTTTTCCACATTAGTCATGCTTAAAGAAATTATTTGGTGATATAATCTACCAACATTAAGCACACTTGCTGTGTTGTTTCGTTTGGTTTTTGTTTTGCAGGTTTGATGGATGGTAGCAGATTGGAATCTGGTGTCTATACTCTACTATGACTGCGATTCACCGGGTGCCTCACATTGGCTCTGGTCTCTAAACGCTACTTAAAATGTAGCCCATAACTTATTTTTCGGCCTCCTTAGCTGTAAATCTTCCCACGTCAAAAATGTTTCCTCCACTCAATGCCTCAGACCCAACAATGGGTCAGGATTCCGAACCGGCTTTTCCGTCCACGTGGCTTCATAACGGGACACCCAACCAAGGCGACGTCCCCTTTAAATCAAGCTCATAAAGATTCCACGTGTCAGTGGATTACACGTTTGCATGATTAGAAGCTTGGCCTACATAAACAGGCAGTGTCAAGGTTTACATTTTACCGCTTAAGTGCGACCAGCTGCTCAAAGCGAACCCCCAGAGGGGGAAAAAATGTAGTTAATCAAGAAGATGGAAAGCTTTTTAAAACTGTTCCACTGCCCCTTTAATTGAGATTGATGGACGAGCCATGCAACTGGGTGTCTATTATAGAAAACCTTACCACTAAACAGTATTCAAAATTACAAGATTGACATGGACCCAGATAGGAATAACAGTGAATAAGAGCGTGGATTTATATTGTGTACCATCATCTCGGCCTGAATCCTAACTGGTGCACAAACATGCGCTAGGTCGGCCCTTTATTTCCCGTCGTTTGGAGGGTGACTCAGGTGGGGAGCCCTTATCACCCCTGCTCTGTAATTAGGACAGAGCCTCTCCAAGGGCAGTGGCACGGGGAATGCAGAAGGCCTCTTCCAAAGAGCACTTCTCATTTTGACCTTTGCTTTTAGCATGCGAGTTTACACAGAGCGCTCATCTCAGTCGCTTTCATGTTCACAAACAGAGAGAAACCTAAACAGCCTACTTAAAAGGTCTGTCAAACTGATTAAAGAAGGGAGAATAAAAATGTACGAAGGTCAATGTGTTTAAAAGGAAAGGTACACAATTTACTATAGGTGGAAAACAGATGGAATTATCGGCAGCAGAGAAGTGGTAATAAAAGTCTCCGTCTGCTTCTATATGATGCTCAAACAAAGTGTGAGGGTGTCCCACATTGTCTTGCCAAAAAATCATATTGGTAACAGTATTAAAATGGAATACACCCAGTAGAAGTAGAGAGTGGACTGTTCCACAGTAGAAATCTGGAATTAACACAGTTTCAAATGACCATTACTGCAGTTTCGGGTGTCAGTCATGGTTTCAGAAGGAGCTCCTGCGGACCAACAGCTAACCCACATAGACACCTATAAACCCACCAGGTTGGGCCAATGCACTGCAGGGCGAAAAAGCACGTGCTTCTCACTGTTATGTACATGGTCTGCCATGAATCAGTTTACAGTCTACGGTGATATAATTATGTGAAATTGTACGTGTGAGAGGAGGATGTTCAGCTCATTCTGTTCACCTGGAAGCCGCGGTGATCATAAAGCTTAATCTGGTGCTGACTTGATAGTGGTAAACCTACTGCTATCCCCATAGCCCTTGTACAAAGGATATATCTACCATAAGCAGCATGTATTTCATTTTAAGGTGGAAGACTAAAAACAGACAGGAACTGAAGTTATTTTTTAATATGTCTAATCACAGCAGAGCTTAGGAAATCAGGTGGGTGCCCTGATGTTCGATGCATTCTGGAATTGCCCAGGAATGTTGTGACTTAGCCGTAGAATTATTAAACCTTCACATTAAAAATCTTTCTCTCAGGAATTTTGTGAAGGCTACACACCAAAACTGAGTTTATATGACATTAACATTGGTAGACTGCCATTGTATGCTTTGATTGGATAAATCAAACGGCAAATATTATGGGCTTTACTGTACCTGTTAAACCTCTTTTGTGAAGCAGTGCTTTTTATTTGCATTTCATATGAATACTTGTCACAGCCGTGGTCCTGCTGTGAGGGCATTTTACAAGGTCTTTTCATTTCTGATTCTTTTATGGGCACATTTATATGATTCGGGAACATGAATTTGTATTTTTAATTTTTTTTTGAGGGTTTCCCCTTTCTGCCTTTAAACATGAAGCCTTTTATTTGCAGCCCTGTTAAGAAAATGGAAGGACACTGAGTGTAATTAATCCTGTAAGACAGATATAAGTGAAAATAAAGTACAGGAGGCCGTGTTTTGGCAACTGGGGGGCCACATTGGAGCTGAGTGGTTTTCATGATAATAATAATCAAACTCGTAAACCCAGCTGTGTAAACATTTTAACTAAAAATATATCATAATGCTCAACAATGTAACTGCGGAATATGTTTCGCATCATCAGTGTAAACACACAAGATGCACATTAATTATGGGCCTTTTCCATTTATACATAAAAGAGCATCATAGGAAATGTTATCGGCCTGGAAAGCAGTTTATCTTCTGCTTCCTCTTTTTGTGCCGTTTCCGATGAATCTGCACCGACCATCCAAACTTCTTGTTTACGATCATCGTTGACAGAAAGCTTTGGAGTTTGGAGAGGCTGCACTCATGGACCCCGGCATTTAAAAGTCAGCTTTGATAGCTTGAGACAGGATGCCCATCAGCTTAGAAGAGCTGTCCATGACTGACCCCAGACATCCGACGGAAGTGTACGCACCAACAGGCAGCAGTGATCTTGGCAAATCTGAGCAGAGCTATCATTCCTGGACATCAGTCCTTCTCTGGACCTCTTCAGCAGCATTATCGGTAAACACTCTTAGCGATTGGTATTAAACCATGGACGTTAACGCAAGTGCTGTGCTATACATGACCTGAAAGGCAACAGCCCTCCAGTAATCATGCACCTGTTGTACTGAGGTCAGGATCTGACAATTAAACTATTTATAGGTTCATTTTTTCCTTCCTTCTGAAGTCTGCCTGATCTAACAGAAATGAGACACAGGGTGTCATTAGTAATGCTAGCAAGACAGAAGACTAGTGGTGGAGAAAGATGTATTGATTTTATAATTAATTGCGATCATGGTTTTGACGATTTCATAACAATTCACAAAATTCCTAGACCAAGCTAGTTAATATTTGCCTTTTCCCTGTGACTTTGAAATTACTTTCACTGAATTCTACCTGTATTGGTCCTCTTACTGTATAGGTGGCACTACTTTCTCTCTCACCTATAGGAGGGTTGCGTAATCGCCTCACACCGCCTTCTTGGTGCATTGCTAGTCATGGGCTGAATCCTTCTAAGGCTGCATTTGAAGACCGAAAACGTCTGCCCCATTTCAAAGGCTCCTTCAATTGCGGTCTAGAAATGGAGTTGCGAAGGGTTCACCCGATGGATCCTTCGTAGCCCAACATATCCCATGATTCATTGCGCTGATATAAAGTGGGCGTGTCCCAACTAGGCGATGGAGGCGGTGCTTTGTGACTCATGGGTAAGGGAGGGAACCACTGGTGGCGCAAATAGGAAATTATCCGTAGGCCAGAGCGTCCCATTTCACAAGGCTTTCTGCTCGACCTTTGAAGAATGCAGAAGACTTTAAAATCTTATATTTTAGTCAGATGTAAATATTGTGTTTGTTACTTTCATGACGGATTTTCGATACAAGAGAGTGAAAGGGCTACTTCTTAGAAATACAGTCACCCAGGGCCAGAGCTCACTTGTTAGTTGTGTTGCTAGTAGTAAAGATCACGGTTAATGTGCCCGAACTAACCACACATATGCAATGGAATGTGAGTGCAAAGTTCAGCCCAGAAGCTGCTAGTGTGGAGGAAGTGGATCAATCTGCCTTGTTCTGGAGACACTTTCACTGGCGACGTCTGGAATGCGTCTGATGAAAGATGGGCCGTCTCCCCAGATTGCCACTGAACAGGGACTCGGTGGTGCTACCGCGAGACCCCAAAGCCCGACGCTCTTCCCATATTCAGGGGGGAACTCGCTGTCAGACAGAGGAGTTAAAGCCCAGGACAGGCTGAGCGTACAAAGGTGAAATGTGTTTGACTCTGAGGTCTGTGATTTTTGAACGTCCTGCTGGTCACGGCATGTTCTGAGTAGTATGCAACATGGGTGGAAACAAATACGCCTACGATGTATGATTAAGTGTGTTACATTTGGGAATAAACGGTGGGCAAGTTATTTCAAAGAGGATGGTGGTGGTGTGGTGGGGTATTTGCCAAGCTGGGGGCACACCCTCCCATAGAGTTGGCAGATACTGTGACTGATACTGTGAAATCACTTAGAACAATGTAGAGGGGTGGTGTTTCTCCAGGGAAGAGGGCTTTTGTCATTCTTCCCACAGGAGGGACGGCATCTGCATGCATCCCATGACGACTCACAAGAAGATTTGTGACTTTCAGTCCCTACAGTTAAGGCCATGAATGCTGCTGTATGCTCATTTCTTTTTTGTTATGTTGGGTGGCGAGCTGAGAAGAATGATCAGGTGCAGGATATGAAGTCAGGGCAGCCGTGGCCTTATCAAGGGTGAGGGGCATGCGTGTCACATGGGGGGTGCTGCAGTTAGGGCCACCTTCCACCCCCTCCGCCTCCATCACTCCAAGCTCATGAAACAGACCAAGCACGCTGCTTCCTAATCCTGCCAGGGAGCTCGACAGGGGTCACGGACTGCCAAGCTGTGACGGAGGATGGTCGTCTGCGGGTCGATGATCAGGCAATGATCAGGATGGAAGAATCGCTGAACTCGAGTATCATCACATACCCAGAGTGCCTCAGCCTGTGTGCCAGTGTTTCCCAATCCCGTCCCTGGGGACCGACAGTTGGTCCACATTTTTGCTCTCTCCCAGCAAAATTTTGCGTAGGAGCAGAAATGTGTACTGTCTGTGGGTCCCTGAGGACCAGATCGGGAAACACTGCTTGTGTGCGACCCCAGTGCTTTCTGCCATATCCTGTGATGGCGTAAAATCTGCCTCTAACCCAAGGCACTGACAGATGAGCTCCAGACTGAATACGAAACATGAATGTTGTGTCTGGGTGTTCGCTGGCTTTCCCAGATCCAAAAGGCTTGTGATCCCTCCTGAAGCAGGTCAAGCCCCCGACAGTGGCGGGTACTGCAGATGGCTTTATATGTTTAACCCCGCTGCTCGGACGGATGATCTCTTTTCACTCAGGGGTGATAAACAACTCCACAAGTTAGCATACTGTGTTAAGCAGGGTGATTTCACCACTGGGCCCATCAGCAAGGCCTTCTATCCCCAACTGGTCCAGGGACTGTCTGGTGCTGCTTTCTGAAAAATGTACATAGTTTTGGATAAAAGTGTCCGCTAAATAGATTAAAATGTAAACTTGATGGGATTTCTTAATAAGATTGGCGTAATGATGTATGCTCATTTGTAGTACAATTTAAAATTCTCATGCATTGAAATGCACTTACTGAAACAGCTGCATTTAACGCTAATTTATGAACATTGATATTATTATATATATTAACAAGATTAACTTTCATACCAGCTCATTCTGATCTTCAATTTCTGTTATTGACGGACACCCTCTAATGCAAAATACAAATATAAAAAAGCAAAAGTTTGCTTTTAAGGAAATTTGTTTCAGCAAAGTGATTAAACTTTAGACTTACTACTATTCATCTCAAATTTTAGTATTTAGAAATGATTTCGGGAGATATCAAAGTTAATGAGGTTTATGACGCAGTAAGGTAATCAGTAGTGTGTAAAAAGGCACGGCGGTTGCAGAAGACGGTAAGGATTCCCGCTACAAATGTAATCAACTTTGGTCAGCTGGCTGGCATGAGATTTTCAACAGGTCTGCACACACGTTTACATGTACGTAACAGTTATATTACCTTGCAAATAGCCTATATGGTTTGCCAACTGCATCAGCGCTTTTGGTTTATAATGGAATAATATATATTTGCCGTAGGATTCCTTGCGTGAGCCTGAGCGTCACGCCAGACGCGGCAGATCGAGTCCTCTCAGCGCACCCCGTATGTAAGCGTGAAACGTCCGTCAGTCACATTCGATACCCAGACCGTAATAAACGTCTCGGAATGATTCGCGTCTTTCGCTGGATTGGTATTGGTGAAAACTTGTATATTCAGTTGAATAGCAGCTTACGTTAAACCCGGTGTGCGAACTCCTATATTTATGACGTATGTGGTACGTGGAAACTATATTAAAGCAACAGATTGCCATTTACGTGTCATACGAAGTTGAACTATTTATGATACTGTAAATTGATACTCGGGGGAAAATGGTGATATGCACCATTGTCCTGAAACAAAATGAATTCGCGAATCTCTCTCCCTATCTGCCCACACACTAGCACCTCTCCCTGCCAAGCTGCATTACCATCCCTCTATCAAAGCTGTCCCGTAGTTTGGTGCGGCTTTTCATACGCTAATATTCGGGGGGGTCTTGTTGGGTAAACAGCGCTGCGGCGCGTATCCAGTGTCGCCGCTTTCAGGCAGTCTCTCTCCGATGCAAAGACATGTTGTTTTGGCTTGTCAGCTGAAGCACACTGCGTACGCTGGAAATAGACATGAAAAACACGGCCAAACCACACAAGCACATTAAGGCGGATCGACTTTCGCTTTCCACTCACTTTCTCCTCAGAGCATCAAGTAGTTTTGATAGATTGTCATTATTATTTAATTCTGCACTGTTTTGAATGGACTCGGATTAACACATTTTTTCATTTGCATGCAGAAATCTCCTCGCATTTAATTGAATCCACATGTCTTGCCCTGTGGCAGCACAGCGCTGATAAGACATTCGCACCTTTGCTGGGGCAGAGCGTATGTATTATTCATGCCCTGATCCACAATAGAGGGCAATTCAGCCGAACTATAGCCAATTAAATATAACAATGGGAGAAAAGACTCCGTCCAGCAATTGGCACTTCTTGATCAATAATTTGAGACAAATTAGTCATTCTTTGTGTTCGAAAGTAGGACTTTAAATTTGAAATAACACGTAAACGCTTTGGACACATGCCAAATAGGCCTACCTGTGGAAATAGGCCTACATGTCAAACCACGGTAACCTAGGGCAGCAAAAACTCTCGCCGGGGTTATTCATAGTTTTAGTTGCATAACAGTTGTTTTTAACAATATGTCTGCGAATATGTTTGGAGTAGTTCACGTTAGGCATCTTGCTCAAAGGTAGTATAAGCCACAATTTCGTGGTTTTAAGTCTTTTATTATAGCTGCCTGCTATATCAATGCAGAACAAAGGAACTACTGAATGGTTTAAACACATTTTATTAGAAAAATCTATATATACCCCACTCAATTTAAATGAATTTATTACAAATTAAACGAAAGGTGTGGTTTTTAAACTATTGTAATAATGTTTATAATAATTATAGTCTTTGTCTATAGATGGAGGTACGTTTAATACACACGTTACGGAGCATACAGTAGTATCGGGAAATGACTGGCATTAACCCTGGGGTCTCCCGTAATAAATGTTTGCCGAGCGGGAGGGGGTCCTTCACAATGAATTTTGTCTAGTGGCGGGGTGAGCTGGGTCCCCACGATAAATTTTACCGGCCGGCAAACCCAAAAACTCTCGCCGGGAGAACGCTCGGTATGTCAGATGGGGAGTTCAGGTCCGAGTGGCATTTGCAAATTAGATGCATCAGATAGATTAGATTTCATTAAAACTGCACCAGACATTCGGGAAATGTACTGGTACTTTGCACCTCCGACGTGCAGTCTCGGCTGCTCCACACGTTGGCGCCCTGTCTCTATTATAGGCTACCTCTGCAGATCATTCTCTTTGTACTAGAAGAAAACATACAATAAGCTAAAGCCGCGAGTGAGTATGTTTTGCTTCATATTTGAGCTGCTTGTAATGGTGAGCCGGTCATGTACAAACAAGCATCGGTTATCGATCCCTGCCAATCGGGACAATCCGTCTCAGTATCACAGGCCTAGATGTTTCCAGAAGTAGCCTAAAGAGCATGCAAGGCTGGTGATAAGGCAAGTATGTAAAAAGTTAACAGGAAGAAAATACTGTAGTGAGTGTGTGTCGGTGTGTTTGTGTGTGTATATATATTCATCAACTGGAGAAGGCATCATTTTTATTTTATTATTAACATTGCGTTTTATTTCTTTGTAGTTCATTTTGTGGCTCTGATAAACTGGTTTGTAGATGACGATTTGGATTCGGAGTGTGGGGCTGCATCTGAGCAGGTATGCGCCTGTGTAAACCTTTACCCCGGTGTGTAATAAGCCCAAAGCCCAGGAGGTGGTATTGCCTCGCCGTAAGACAGTCGGACAGCCTTGGCTTAGTGACATCACTGGGCAGCAAAAACTCGTCAGTGGGAATCAATCGAATCATCTCATCCTAAGTAAGAGAGACGCTCAAAAAACTTCACTTGTCAGGGGACCAAACGAGCTGAATGTCAGGAAACTCCCCGAAATTTGCTTTTACCACTGGCTTCTGCTTCAGATATCCAGTGAGGTCACTTTTAGCCTAGATCGGTCCTGCCCGTTTTGTAGCTACTCCTTCCCCCTTTTCTTCTATAGACAAACTCGCATCTACAAAGTCAGATTACAGCAAAGTCCACAGCTGCTGAAAATGTGTGCAGGAGGTGGTCCATGCCGTGGAGGGGTTTCTGCTTTCCGCAGGACAGCTGCGGGGAATAACATGAGCTGATGTGGGAATTTACTGGACAACAAAGCGACAGCGACGGCCGGACGCACTGCTTCCTCGTAGGTAACAGCGCATTAAATCCTGGTTGCTGCTCAGCAGTCGCGAAGGATCAATAATGGAAATAAGCTAAACACTTGAACTGCATTTCGCATTTAAATGCGAGACCGATTCTTCTTTTCAATCTTTTTTTGGACTACGTGGACTAACTAAAAGTCCCCTTTCTGTCGTAAAATACGATGAAGACTATGATGATTACAAAGTATTTCAACAGATCTGGCTGACTTTTCTAAGACTCATATTTGGAATACATATAGAAAAACAACAACGCCGTCCTAAGAGTCTATAACGCGCTTTTGTTGTGGATATCGTGACTTAGTCTTGGACGCTTTTCTTAGGACAGCTTGCTATGCTTGTGGACTTGCGCCGTACAGCCGAGGCGGATTGAATTGCACACCTGTGAGCGCGATCTGATCTTATATCAGACACGGCAGCCGAGCGTCATGCGGAGGATCCGCACGCGCGCCGCGCCGCCGCACTCTGCACTCCGCGCGAACGCCGCTCATATTAATCTCTCTCATCACTATATTCTTTCATGCTTCATAAGTTCCTAAAGCTGTAAAGGCGGCCAAATGTCTCACCGTCTTATCTCTGCGTAATTGAGCGTTTTTGTATGCTCTTTCCTTTTCCAGAAATTCTTTTGATTTTTTTTCTTTGTGTGGGTATTTTGTTGTCATATTTTGACTGCTTTAAAAAAAAACTCTCCCCCCCTCGTTTTAACTCTTTAGCGTTCTGGTTTGCCACCCATTGCATTTTTTTTGCCAGCAGGTATACTATTTCCACGTCTTTTTGTTCTTTACTTCAAAGAAGCATGTCGTCCTTTTAACCTCCTTGCCTTAAATGCTTCCTATGGAAGAATACTGTCCTCATGGCCACGTCTTGCGGTAAACAGCCCAAAGCCCAGGCTTTAATGCACCTCATATGACTGCAGCCCTCGAGTATTGACAACTCCGCTCCAGGAACAAATCGATCATGGTTGCCTTGGTCCGCGGACTCATGGTGCTGATGCTCGGCCAGGTGCTACTCGGAGGTTCGGCCGGACTGATCCCGGAGGTTGGCCGTAGAAAGTTCAGCGAGTCCAGCAGGCAAAGCCCGGAGCAATCAGAAAGTATCCTCAACGACTTCGAGCATCGTCTCCTCAACATGTTTGGACTAAAGCGGAGACCTAGCCCAAGCAAGCTTGCCGTAGTGCCCCAATATATGGTGGACCTCTACCACCTGTACTCGGGGAATCGGGAACAGAACCTAAACCGGCCGAGGAGTGCCTTGGGGAAACATTTAGAGAGATCTGCCAGCAATGCGAATACTATTAGGAGTTTTCACCATGAAGGTAAGTCAGTCCGGCGCAGCTTCACCAGGTTACACAGTAAAACATTACTGTACAGTAACAACATTACTATAAACGTACAGTAGAACATTTTGGATCGACATAGTTTATAGACACAATTCAAAGTCAATCAAGTTTTCCTTTACAATAAAGCTGCATGAGATGTGTTCACAAACAACCTTTTCGGTCACTTGGAAATTATGATCACACGGTCAAAGATGATCATTTGAGACAAGCGTCATTTTTTGCGGTCCGACGTTGCTTATGTTGTGGTATTGTATTGCAGGAAGGTCCGTTTCATATGGTTTGCAAAACATATACAAATTAAAATGAAGACCCCCCTCCCGCCCCCAAGTTGTAAAGAAAATTACTTTGGTTTAGTCATGATGCTTGATCCCCTCATGAGGATAGCTGGACGTTTCCATGCTCTGAATGTAATGAGTGCCTGTAAATAATTTATACAGTTTATGTTGAGCCTGAAAACAATTTTCTCCGCGCACGGACTGTAGTTTATTGTCCAACTGGAGATAGGGCACCAGTGCACCGGCAGTGATGTTCATAGCATGGTGACCGCAAGATCACATTTCATTACATAAATTTGGACTTTGTACCCTTTAAAGTAACATGGAGTTCTTCTCACTGGAGAAACCCGTAAGGGTCGAGTATACGGACAACATCATGTTCAACGCCATATTATTATTAAACGCTGCCTTTGTTATAAAGACGGTATTTTAAGACATTATAGCCAAGTTTATGGAGTATTGATTGTTGTCGTTCTGAAAACAATAGAATAACAATTAAATAGAAACTCGCAAAAATTGGTTGCTGCGTTCAGCTAATTATCCAACAGGGTAGTAATTCGTCCGCGAAACATATATATATATATTCTCATAAGGGTATTAAAGGGTATTAAATGCATAGTCGTTCTGTTATTGCGCGTCCTATTATGTGGTTACATTGTTTCCTATTGTGCGCCTATTATTAAATACGCCTATTATTGTTTTGAAATTCAATATAAGAGATAGTTTTTTTTAACGTTATAGCAGTCTAAAACTGATTTATATGAAACAGAGCTGCTAACACACCCCTCACCGTATAAAATCCAAATTTTTTATCCTTGTTAATCATTTTAAATGTTTAATGTGCAATGGTAAGCATTAAATCATAGTCCTCACTGAGAGGTGTTTGCAGCCGATATCGAGTTTCACTTTCATGCACACGGATACTGTTTTATTTTTTTCTTTCCTAGGAAAACTTTGTTTTGTGCAGAAAATGTACAGGCGATAGCTCAGTTTCTTTTCGGGTTTACATCGCTGATGTAGCTACAGTCTAACCTCATCTGAGCCCGCTCTCTTCCTGCAGGTTTGTGCTCCAAGTTGTCATCATGGTTTGCCCATTCCTGGCAGTTGTGAGATACGGTCTAGAACAAGTCTTAATTGTTCCTAAACTGCAGGTCACGATCTGTTGAATCACATCGTTAATTCTGTATCTGGGTCATTGAATACCCTACCCGGATTAGTGGTGGAGAATGACACTTCGTTTTAAAATATTTAAATTTTTTTAAACCAGAGCGCTGCTTTATTTGTATGATAGCCTGGAAGGCTAAATTACACTTCTAAAAGTCTTCTAATCAAGTATTCAAGTAATCAAGTATTGACAAATACCCTTCACTCATTAACCTGTGCCAAATGCTGTGGTGAACATATTTGTGCACCACCAGTTTGAGCCAAATAGCAATTTGCAGGTATACCTCTCACCACTCAGTGTTCTTTCAGTCCATGTAGGGGATTCCATGTACATGTCCACTGTTTAGATGTCCTTTTCTACATCCTGTATTCTACCCAACTTCTTCAGCTGATACTTGGGCCAATTACAATGTCCAGTTAGGGTATGAAGAGAGTTTCTATAATAACCAGAATCCAAGTGATTAACAACCAGGCCAATTGTCTTTGATATTTAAAGCCGGTAATGTATTATTAGGACTAAAATTCATTTTGAAGTGATTTTTAATGCACCTTGTCACCAGTTGGTCCTGTATATGTTAAGTGCTAAAATATGAATTGGTTAGTATAGTATTGTACACATGCACTATGCTGGAGTTACATAGATGAATTTCGTTTGCTTTGTCTAGATGTAAGTTGACCATGCAGGCAGCACTGTAGGATGGTTCTTAGGGTTATTGGTGCCAAGAACATGTGCCTTTCCCACTGAGATAACATGTCAAATGATTAGTGAAACGTGTGAACTCTTGTTATCTGCAGTCTTGTGTGGGGCGTAATTCCTGTTCACGATTAAGGACACCGATGTGTGGTTCACGCATCGTAGGCATGCGCCAACGTGTTCAGAGAACGGTTTCCCTTTGAGAGAAGCTGCTCTCAGGCTCACTCAGGGAGACAGCAGGGTTTTCCCCCCCAGACAGAAGAGATGAAAAGCCCTTTCCTCCTTTTTGTATTCTTTGTGTCTGGCTATAGAAATGGGAGAATGAAGAAGATGATTTTTCAATTTTTTTGCCTCCCCACTCAGATCAAAAAAAGTTCCCTTTTGTGGTGTATTGGGCACCGAACTCCAATGCAACAGTTTGGTCGGGGTCTGAGGGCCTCAAGGTCCTACGTCTAAATCCATGCAAGAACACACAGCCTTCTCAGCATATATTCTGTTTTGTGCAACTTACCATGGTTCACATAGTGATTTTTTTTTAAATACCTGAATGCATGCATGAAACTTGTGGCTTATTTAGCACACACACATATATGTGAGCAAACATCTTGTTATGGGTGTTCTTTTGTGGACATTTGCCAGTGACTGTCACCTTAGAAGATTTAGCCGATGCCGTCGGTCAAACAAATTTGTGGTTAACTTTGATCTCAGGTTTTGCCAACATCTTTGATGCTCAGTCAAGTCCCCTTATCCTTTATGCCACCAGAATCCATGGAGGCACTCTTCAGCCTCGAGGGGAAGACCACGCAGCAGTTCTTCTTCAATCTGACCTCCATCCCTGACTCTGAGCTCGTCACGTCAGCGGAGCTGAGGATTTTCCGGGACCAGGTGATGGAGTCCATCACCAATGGCAGCAGCGGCTACCACCGCGTCAACATATATGAAGTTCTGAAGCCTGCACTTTCTTCCAAAGAACCTATCATGAGACTTCTGGATACCAGGCTGGTGCAGCACGGCCTGAGCAAGTGGGAGAGCTTCGACGTAAGCCTCGCCATCGCAAGGTGGACCACGGAGGGGCATTCCAACCTGGGATTTGTGGTGGAGGTGGTCCACCTAGACAGCCAGAGCCAAGAGGCAAAGAGGCACGTCAGGGTGAGCAGGTCTCTGCACGGTGACGAGGACTCCTGGCCTCAGATGCGGCCACTCTTAGTGACGTTCAGCCGTGACGGGAATGGCAGTGTCCTTCACACGCGAGAGAAACGGCAGGCCAAGGGCAAACAGAGGAAGAAGCACAAAGCCAGCTGCAGGAGGTACTCCCTCTATGTGGACTTCAGCGATGTGGGCTGGAATGACTGGATCGTGGCCCCGCCGGGGTACCATGCCTTTTACTGTCACGGAGAGTGCCCCTTCCCATTGGCCGATCACCTGAACTCCACCAATCACGCCATAGTTCAGACTTTGGTCAACTCCGTGAACACGAACATTCCCCGGGCATGCTGTGTGCCTACAGAACTGAGCCCCATCTCCCTGCTCTACCTAGATGAATATGAAAAAATTATCTTGAAAAACTACCAGGATATGGTGGTTGAAGGCTGTGGGTGCCGGTAAAACGAGACAAACATCCCTGACACTTTATTTCCCAATGAAGACTCCTATTTATACATATATAGAAAATGAAATTTAAACTGCTATTTTGAAAAAAAGAAATATGAATATATTTATGTCTACAAAAGTTGGGAAAATAAATATCTTAATCAGAGGATTATTCCTTTTGATGGTTTTGAAAAAACATTTCTGATGTACATTTTCAAATGGGTGCAATACCAGTCATGAAGTATAATGCTCAGATTTTTATTGTGTATTTATTTCTATTATAACCACTTTTATGTAAATAAGTATTATATGTATTTATGTATAATCACGATAAAATATAGGATTGGAACATAATGTCCAAGGAAACATAGTTGACTTAGGTCTGTCCATTACTTTTATGGAATTGTAAAAAAACATTCTGACTTATTTTAAACATTAATTTAGGCCCTGTTCAAAACAGATGTATTGTAGAGATAAAACAGAGAAACATGTTTGCGAATTACATTAACATAGGTAAGCATCCAAGCGTTACTTCTCCACATCAAAAGGTTATGTTCTCTGTACACCTTCAAGCTGAAATACATCTTTAAAATATCCAAATTATCTGATTTACATAGACTTAACTGCGTAAATTTGGGTTTGGGGGGTGAGGTGTACAGCAGTAGTGAACCAGGCATGTCAAGCTTCCTGGCGCCCTAGGCAAGCTTCACCAATCGGCTTGCTAAGCGGGCACCCTCTCAGAACATGGCGCCCTAGGCGAGCTTCACCAATCGGCTTGCTAAGCGGGCACCCTCTCAGAGCATGGCGCCCTAGGCGAGCTTCACCAATCGGCTTGCTAAGTGGGCACCCTCTCAGAGCATG
>JAODKM010000038.1:15235952-15251186 GCA_026780845.1 Petrocephalus sullivani
TCACCAATCGGCTTGCTAAGCGGGCACCCTCTCAGAGCATGGCGCCCTAGGCGAGCTTCACCAATCGGCTTGCTAAGCGGGCACCCTCTCAGAACATGGCGCCCTAGGCAAGCTTCACCAATCGGTTTGCTAAGTGGGCACCCTCTCAGAGCATGGTGCCCTAGGCGAGCTTCACCAATCGGCTTGCTAAGATGGTACCCTCTCAGAACATGGCGCCCTAGGCAAGCTTCACCAATCAGCTTGCTAAGTGGGCACCCTCTCAGAGCATGGCGCCCTAGGCAAGCTTCACCAATCGGCTTGCTAAGTGGGCACCCTCTCAGAGCATGGCGCCCTAGGCGAGCTTCACCAATCGGATTGCTAAGTGGGCACCCTCTCAGAGCATGGCGCCCTAGGCGAGCTTCACCAATCGGCTTGCTAAGATGGTACCCTCTCAGAACATGGCGCCCTAGGCAAGCTTCACTAATCGGCTTGCTAAGTGGGCACCCTCTCAGAGCATGGCGCCCTAGGCGAGCTTCACCAATCGGATTGCTAAGTGGGTGCCCCCTCAGAGCATGGTGCCCTAGGCGGCTGCCTATGTCACCCAATGGGTTGACGGTCATTGGTGTTATGGGTGGGTCGTTCTCCTGAAGATCTGAAGATTGAGACAGTGCCAGGATGGGCAGGTTAGCCATAAGTAACGTGAAATAGATATCATGCACTAATATAGAGAAGATGTGAGAGGTAGGTGAACGCTCAGGTCCTGGTCAGTAATGGCACTGGTCTTGGTACATGTGTATCTTCTCAAAAAGTTCTCGGTTTAACCTGAAAGGAGCGCAATGCTTCGGTGAGCACCGTCCGGGAACCCTAACCCAACTCTTCATTGCTTCTGCTGGTGGGATGCTGGCTTTTCACAGATCCCCCCCCCCCCGAGTGATTTTCTTTGGGTTACTTAGATGACAAAGTGCAATTTCTTTCCAATGCTGCTAATGTAACACAGTCGGGAGCTTCGCAAAAAAGTACATGGGTTTGCCGAGGTCACGTGCCGAGAGGTCACTTCTTGGAAGTATTTTGGCAGCTAAAACGCACGTGTGACTGTGTTGTGGACACCTTTCTCTGATGTTCATTTTTGCCTAGTAGCGTGAGAGGAATTAAAAACAAACACAAATAAACTGTGAATGCAGGAGCCTGGTCATGGGAAGTCTAATCACTTACCTGTCCTACTTGTGGATGATTGTGTTTCCTTTATTCGTGTCAACACCACAAGTAAAGGGAATATCAATGTCATGTTTAATATATTATATCTCTGAGCCCTAAATATAGGGTCATGTGCTGAACATGAAATCACTCGACTTCAAACCCCCAACGCTGAAATGATTTTCAGATATAAAACCTGTCAGCCCTATTCTGACTTTATTCACACACAAACCACTCAAACAACAGGTGATTTAGGGTGACAGGTGGTTGAAGTTATTATATGAATTATGGAGAAAAGAGACTCTTAGATTATTTTGACTTTCTGAGCGCTTAAATAAATAAGAGTTTATCACAAGCTAAACTTAGTAATTAAAATAAGTGCACGTGGGGGTTGAGTCTCTAAATGAAGGTGGCTATCAAGGGCAGGCACAATTGAATAGTGAGTCTGAGTTTGAGAATGACTCAAATAAATACGTTTCTACGAATGCTAAATACACTGAAAGACGGGAACGAGCCAGAGAGGATTTGAAAAAGCGACCTTCTCTAAATATACGTATTTTGATGTGCATTTGCTTCTGAAGCGTGGAATGTTGATTGCTACATAGATGCATGAACATGCTTGCAGAAAAACAGCCTTCTGTAGACGTTCCTCGTCTGCCCGGCTGAATCTTTCTGATGTTTTCCAGCGACCGCCGTGCAGCAACAATAACAGGACCCAGGAGTTGTTTGTCGGGTGGCGAGTGGGGCTTTGGCATCAGCCCTCCTGAGTGAAAGATGCTGTTGTTTCAGTGAAATGCACCACATATACTTGAACAGTGCGGTCTTGGCAGGTCGTCTGCTGATCGAATGCTACGGACAGACGGGCAAATTCCTCTCTTCAATTTTTTAATAGTTTGTTGGGCTGACAGGCGCATAAAAAAGACACACAACCACAATTTTAAGATGGCTTGCATTCATAACAAACTAATGAAGAGATCAGCTTATATATATAAATTATGAGGTTTATGTCCCATTAAGAACTTCTCTGGTCCTAAATACATACTCGGTATGCAATTGTACATACTCCAGTGCTTTGTCAGAAGGTTTTCTTGGAGCAAAAAAATGCTGCATTAAACTGACACACTTCAGCTCCGTAAAACTACAGAATTTGCTCATTATCTTGCCCGAATTCATAAGAAACATCTGCAGCTGCTGGGATACTTAAAACCTGGCTGACTCTTACACATGCAGGACCTTTACAGGAAAAATGAGAACAAATCTCAGACACGTTTGGGGGGGGGGGCTTTTCTTTTTATTTGCTCTGCATGCGAGCCCCCGTCGGATGAATTTTTTATTTATTATATATTTATTTTTTGCCAGAGCTGTGGAATCATACCGTGTCACATTGTGAATGTAAGTGTACGATGCAGCCACTAGCAACAGCTTTAGGAAAAAAATAAAGCATCAGCCGCACACAGATTTGAATCATTGCCATGTAAGTTCATCCATCACCTCGTCGTTAAAATCGCCCCACTGCTCCACCTTTGGTCTGTAATGCAGCACACACACACAGACCAAAAAAACAGATTAAAATTCTGTGCTCATTAGTTGAATGGCACGCCCTGGACCTATACCCTCTGGCACGTGCTCGCTTACGTGACCCCGGGAACGTGTTTGCACTGACCGCTGCTTACCGTAAATCCAGCAGGAGTTGATTTTTGGGTAACAGGGTGTGATGGGGGGGGGGGAATTTGTACCAAAGCCTCCTATTTAGGTCATAACTGCAAGCTTGGGCCCCCATCTGGACTGCGTTTGCACTGGAGGGGTCTGACCACAGCGCAGGGAGAAAATAGAGCCGGCTGCTTCGCTGCAGAGCCGGTGGCCGGTGCCTGCTCTGTCGCTTCGACGGGGAGCGAGGCGGCCTGACCGCAAACGTGAGCCTTAAATGCGGGGCACAGAACAAATAACGGCGAAGGATGCAGGAGAGCGGGTGCTGGCCGGAGGAGAGGGAACACGCGCGCTATTCGCCGGCGGCGTGGCTCGCCGCCACAGCTGCTCCTCTACGTTCTTCATTAGTGTGTGATGAGTTTCCCACACACACACACACACATTATGTTCCTCTCTACAAGCTCCTCCTCCCTTTCATTCCATCTATTCCTCTTTTAAATGGCTTACATACTGCAGCCCTTCCTATATTTGGTTTCCAAGGTAACATCACTGAAATTGGGTTGTATCAACTATGGACACCTTAAAGCGTCGCTATCCGAGCCTTCAGTCCTATGGCTCTCCTGAAGATGTGGACCACCAGTTACAGGAGGCGGCAGGTACCCTGATTACGTTAAGGATGAAAATGCAAATGCATGCTGACAATGAATTAATGATACATACAGAAAGCAAAATATGAATTTGGTTTCAGCCATGAATACCCCTTCTGGGGAAAACAAGCCAGTATGGAGTTGACACGTGGAAATAATAGCCTTTTGCTTGCTTCGGCCCTTGTCGTGTATTTTCAGCTTCTCGAGGCTTCCAGAGATCAGCTCGCCGAGTGCTTATTTACATTCCTTCAGATGATACGCAGTTACACGCCACTCTGCCCCCTGCCGGGCCTCCTCACGGTCCCAGTCGCCGAAGGACCAGCAGCTGCGCGCCATGACCCCATTGCTCAGGCCAGCAAGAGCGAGAGGGACCTTTCTGACCTTGAGCCGGTCAGGCCTGGCCTCCAAGTGCAGTCTGTGGACACAAAGAGGCAGAGGACTTCTATCCCGAAACACCTTCTGCATATAACTCACTCAGCTGTTTAATATTAGTCATTACTCCAGTGATAAAGGCAATGGAGAAGCACATTAAACTTAAAAAAAGGTCAAATTCATGCCCTGCGCTAAGATCAAATAAAAGCTTTTAATTATTATGCAGAAAACAATATTTGTAGCTTTATGGATTTTTAATAATGATGTATCTGTCTACCATTTTAAACCATAGCCCTTCTTGTGTGTGCATGGCATTTTATATTTATCCATTTGACTCTCAGTACCTGGTTATTTAATATGGTTATTTAGTATGGTTCTCTGTTAATAATAATAATAATAATAATAATAATACATACATTTTATAGGCACTTTTCTAGACACTCAAGGACACCGTACAGTAAATAAAAAAAGTACAATAAAACAATAGTGTTCTGGTCCTCTGTCCCGGGATATCTCCGCAGAAACACCAATATCATTCCATATGGTGTCATTTATAAAATGAAGCTGAGGTTCTCGACCAATGCAGAGCCTCCTCTAAAATACTGTGCCTTCTGCCCGCCATGAAGACGCTCTGTCGCACAGCCTTGCATCACAGCATGGCCTATATTTGCACTTGGTTGCCTAGCTGGTGCCTTTTCCGAAACAAGACAATTTACACACTTGGATTGTTCCATTTCAGTACTGAAGTACTTCTACCTTACCCCCCCCCCCACCGAAACTTCAATTGTAAACTTACAGCTTACAAGTTTACTTACAGCTTACACATCCTTAACTATTATTCTACCTGCTAATTTTGCTTAATCAACTGTTTCACCATTATCATTTGATAGCTCAGCAAGCTGGAGCAGGCCACCCCCAGGATGAAATTATTTGTCCACAAATGGTACAGGGGCAAGATCAATATCTGATTATCCTTTTTTCTGCTCAATGAACCAGAATCGCTCAGTCGTCAGGCTGAAGGTCCATTGTCTGAAGCTGCGTATCGAATTCCACATGCTGACAATCACAGTGTTGTAGCAGAGGCTGTCATATTAAACCGTGTATGTTTTGACATGCTTCCATGTTGCTAGGCAAACGTTAACTGTCAGCTGTATCAGGGATTAACTGTAGTTTTTATATTTCTCCAATCTAAATGCAGATCGCTGGTCTCCTTGCGTTCTCGTGGAAATATCAAACCCATTGGTGGAGCAAATTCTTGCATCCACACTCTGCACTGGGCAGTCATCGACTAAGGAGGATTGTCACAGTGCTTACAACTTTCTGCTATATCTTGCACTCGCCTTTAGGAACACTTTTTCCCTCATCACCCAAACCTTCAAGGACTTGACTCAACACGTCCGTCATTTCATCATATTGGCACTGTACTTTGGAGCTGTCTTATGAGGAAGATGGACAACAAAGTATCAGCAGCCCGCCACCTTTATTCACATCAGCAGCACATAACACAGCCCAGCGCTTGCAAACTTATGACCTCAGATTTTATCGACTGCTGATTCTCATCCTTATCTTCCCCGGACGCCCTTTTTCCTGCTAGCTGTAAACAAGCTTGTTCTTGAAACCCAGAGCTGTGGAGTCATCAGGGATATTCCTACCAAAAATCACTGATAACCTGAAACTGCGGGAAAGTTTGGGTCTTCTGTCCGTCTGCCTTGTAGCTGAAGGCACTTATTAGCCACGTCAGTCGCTTCGCTTCAGCAGCGCCAACTACAGACACACCTCTCCCTTCATGTGGGAGAAGCACATATTAGTCACCTTGGAGTTACTCAGAAAAGAAATAAACTTCTAATTTCCTTCCACCCAAATGCTAGACCGGAAGTAGCGCATCCATATACAAACTGATGATGCAGTGCAAGCACCCAGCAGTCATCGCCAAATTCCGTTCTCTACAACAAAAGCAGCCTTTCCACCTGCAGTTCAGAATAGGTGATCCAATTGAAGCTAGGCAAGTTTGGGCCTGGGCAGTACTTGGATGGGAGATCAACTAGGGAAGCTGGGTTTCTGCTGAAAGAGGTATTGGTGTGGTCAACATGTTAGCCCATCTTGTGGTCTGTGTGGATCTCTGTGCACTGACAGGGACACTGTGCTGAAAAAGTCCTGCTGTCTTTTGGGTGAAATGTAAAACCAAAGTCCTGTCTCTCTGATGTGATAAAAGATCCCTGGGCATCTCTTGAAAGAGTAGGGATGGTACCCCGATGTCCTGGCTAAATGTTCCAACTGTGACCCTTCTAAACCTGGCCTCCTAATCATCCCCTCTATCTAACTGGTGACTTCACTCCTGCCCTTCACCACCTTAGCTACTGTGTGCTGAGGGTACTGGTGCAGAATGGCTGCCGTTGTATCGTCTAGCTGGGTGCTACACTGTGGTGGTGGTTGAAGAGGCTCCTCATTGATTCTGTAAAGTGCTTTGGGTGTCTTGAAAAGTGCTTTATAAATGTAACAAATGTAACATTTCATTCATTCATTCATCCTCCAGTTCATGGCAAAACAGAATTAAGGACACCTTTCCCTATGGAAAGAGGACCAATTAATTCAACATAAGTGCCAGTTTATTAGCACATATACTAAATTGCAAGTACAATTTTAAAATACAATCTTGTTTCCCATACATTTTCTTTTCTGTGTGTGCAGGCATATGCCCTGCAATGGACTGGCATCCCATCCAAGCTACATCCTAGCACTGCGCTTCATGGAATAAGTTTCAGCCGTCTGCTATCCTGTACAGGATAAATATCTTTAATATTTAAGTTAATATTATAGTGCATGTTGTTCTGCATTATTTAGCAGGGCACAATTGTGCTTTTAACTGAATAAAAGTACTGCGTTGGATGTTACTGGCTCCCAAATGTTACTATTGCGCTCAGAAGTCAGCAGACAGCTACACCAGCATGGTAAACACAGGTCAGGTAATTATTTGCCTCTTGGATAATAACATGTTCTATTTATGTCTACAGCAACATCTATTTTTTAAGTTTCAGTTTTAATCCATGACAGAATGATTTGTGAAAAACCAATAATTTAATGCAAACTATTGAGGAGAAAAATTTGTTTGGTGCTTCTCTCAGGCTAAACGGCATCACATAAAAATAATACAGCCCGTGATTTTAATATATGTATTGTTTGGCATCCATCTTTCATTAGCTCATTTGGTCTTGTGACTGGACCTCTTTCAGATCATGACTGACCAGATTTAATCATCCAACATATGTAGTTAGGCTATGGTCATCCATCTAAAATTCTTTCTCAATCAAATACTTATCATGAATGATACATTTTCTGTTTCTTTAGAATTAAATTCCTTGTGTGATTTATCCATGTTCTGGCTCTGTATGACCATGACTTCCTCTAACTCATCACCTATTATTTGGAAAATGATAAGCCAAGCATCTATAGTGATCTACAACACTATAGAAAGGCTGAATAGTTTCTTGGAGATTTAATATTGGCTTCTCCCAGTGAGAATGTCAGTTCCTTAGTTGTGGACACAAATCATTGTCAGGCACACAGCTGGTGGTCTATCTGGGAAGAATTCCTTGCTTTTGAACCTTCCTTTAGAAGAGATTATTGCAGCAAAGCCAGGGGCCATAGGCAGTATTGGTGTCGTTGTTCTGTATGGCTGAAATTCAGCCCAGCCCTTTCCGTTCCACTAAAGCTACATTATATTCAGTTTTGTGAGCTGTCAAGGCGCTTTCCAACTTCTGTTCAAGGACATACTATTGCATTTTTTTGTTTCACAATTTTTGTCAGTTAAAATGGAAATAATGGCGTATGGTTTCCCAAGAGGATGTGTTTTGTAATAAAATACTCAACAAATATATATTCCGTACAGATCTGAGGTTCAGAACAATTTTCGTCATTTAATCTCAATGAAATTAGACCGGACACGTAAATGTGATTTCATATATCTTGATCTGGATCCTGTGAAAAGTGAACAAGGGGTATCCGAATTCGAGCCCAGGAGTCACAGAAGGTTTTTTTTTGTTGTTGTGTTGTTGCTACAGATGGTTTTGATTTAGTAATTGAACTTCCCATTTGCTTCATTGGAAGAGCGATGTAATTTCCATCGGCCAAACAGCTGAAATTCCCTTATTTGAACTTGGCTGCAGCTGCTGGAGGCTCGGGGGGCTGGGGGGGGGGGTGCAACACCTTTGACTTTGATCTTCCTGAACACATTCGTAACTACAAGACATGTGACTAGCCCAAGCCCAACATCATCTGCGACTCAGCCATGTTTCCAGACAGACCATCATTAATGCTGACCACATTGATTCTTTGCAGGACATCTCTCCCCTATAGTTCTTGGATTTCAGGACTGCATATCTGAGAGTTCCCTGGCTCTTATCCATTAACAAATAAAAAAAAACAGAAAAAAGAAACAAAATCAAGGCAAATTTTTAAAGAGAGGTTGACCCAACATCTGTCGTGAAGTTATATCTCAGTCATTCCTTATTGGAAAGTGTAAATTCTCTGTTTTGCTGTGTTTTCTTCCCCCATGGAGCTGCTATAGACAGCAAATCTAGGGTGTGACTGCGTGAGACCTGAGATCTGTGCCCACAAATTATGGGTTCTAACCTCCAATCCTTCTGCCTTTCCTGTCTCTAAAGAAGACAGCTGTCGCAGTCTGCATGTTCTCCCTTTGGGTCAAGAGGTCCAGGGTGAAATTCCACTTACGTTGTAACTGTACAAAAGTAAAACAAATCTGGTGGTTATTCATAGCTACCAGATTCTATCGTCAGCTGCTTAATTATTGTATTTATGAGCACGTTTTGATCCTGCAGAACGTCGGCGTACGTCAGTGTCCTGAATGAAACGCGTTCCGCTTTTATTACCCGGTTTCGCAGATAAAGGCCCGAACAACAGCTTTTAAATTGGAGAAAGCAACGTGATACACTGTGAATACTTCAACATCAGCCCAGTCTTTGTCATGCAAGAAACAGACGTTTCTATTTTGAGCACGAGATTGTGAGAGGCGTCCACGCTCCAGCGGCCCCTCTCTGCCCCGACAGTGTGAGGTGTCAGCCTGGCCTGGGACTGAATAGGACAGGACACTTTATAAGTTAATCCTGCGCTGGGGTTGGCTTTTGAATAATTTATACTGTGTGGCTTTTTTCAGTGTTCATTATCTTCCCATTACATCTTCTCCGAAGTAGAGGGGAAGGTCTAGCAGATTTAGAAGTTTAGCCAAGTCGTTTTAAAGTTCTTTGCAGGTCAATGTTGGTTTTATGATTGGGTCAGCTCAGGTTAAGGTGATCTTCCAGTCATATTTTGTTATATTTCGGGGGCAGTGCAGTGAGGATGCAGAATAATCAATGTGAAATACTAATGCACTGCCAGCCCTCTTTTAGGATCCTTTACTAATTAAAAAAGCATAAATAATAGCCTTATAATTACACTGCTATGCAAATATATTAATTCTTCTTAAAGATAACATAGATCACATGACTGCAGCCTTGGGAAAGACACCTATGTTCAGTGTTGACTTGTTGAAATATACAGCCACACTTGCGCAGTACAGTGTACTGTATGGGTCACTCTATAGTTGTCTCATATGCATTAACTAGAGTTTCAGGTCTTAAGGTAGACTGAGCAGTGCTTAAATTGAGAGACCAAGCCCAGTATTATATATGTTGAATTCTAGGAAATACCTCCCTGGACAGCATATACATTGATAGGCAGGGTGTTCAGAAATGCCGTCCGCGGTCTCGGCGTACTCGCGGCCAAGTGTTTTAGCTAATCCCACTGAGCGAGGCACTAGTGTGAAGACTGGGACGCAGCCTAAGTCAATAATCTCATTTTCAGCCAAGGCACTGGGCCAAAGGGACAAAGGCGTGAGATATTACAGGCTGGTCTTTGTTACCTTCCTCGAATAACTGAATCCATTTATATATCAGCGGAGAATTAAGTGGAAATCCGGAGAGTCAAATCTAAGCTATGCTAAAGTATGAGGAAAATATACCGTGTGAAGACAGTAATACTGGAAATGTTCACCCAGAGGGTGATGGAAAAACTAGCTGGCACTGGAATGACATCATCAGGTGCCTGCCCAAGCACAGCGTGGCATTATGGGAAAAAAAGATGTTTTTTAAGGGTCAGTTTTCTTTGAAAACTGTAGCATGGATACATCACAAGAAACCCAGAGCATAACATAATGTAACAGGAAGTAGGTCATTATGAACCTCGTTTAAAGAGCAAACGCTTAAGTGCCTTAGTAATCTACATGGAACGTTTTACTCATATTTAGCGTTTAATTATGCTTCCATTGAGGTCTAAAAGTCCCATACAGTTTGTCCAACTGAAAAAGTAGCTCTACTTTAAAATGTAGGGAATTTCTGCCATGTGAACCAGTAACTTGCGTCAACCAATTATAAACAATAAATGTCTCTTTGGTTTTGTCCCGGTTCTGCAAAAAGAGTTGAAACACACAATAATTACAGTGTGATACATCAGCTTAGAGGACAAGCAGTTGCTGTGGATGTCAGCCTGAATATATGTCAGTTTTATTTACTACTTCTGACCTTTATATAAAAACAAATATGTTATTTAATTTTACTAAGGGTTGCGGCATGGTACTGCCGTGATTAGCGCTGTTGCCTCACCCCTCTGGGACCAGGGTTCGAGTCTCCACCCGGGCTTCGTGTGTGCCATTTGAATGTTCTCCCCGTGTCGTCATGGGGGTTACTCTGGTTTCCCTCCACAGTCCACAAACATGCTGAGGCTGATTGGAGCTACCAAATTGTCCATAGGTGTGTATCCCTGTGTGAGTGAATGGTGTACAAATGTGCCCTGCGGTGGGCTGGCCCCCCTGTCCTGTTTGTTCCCCGCCTTGTGCCCATAGTCTCTGTGATAGGCTGTAGACCCCCCGCGACCCTGAACAGGATAAGCGGTTTCAGAAGATGGATGGATGGATGGATGCCCTTGCAGCTACTGTAATATCTGATCTGGAGTGTTGTTAACTGGTTAACCTGCATAAAACGTGATGGAGTCAGCTAAGCTTTTAGAATGTTCTGGGCACCCAGGGAATGACAGAGGTGCATTATCTGGAAATGAAAAAGCTGAGACTGATAGCATGATGTAAACAGAGCATGCCGAAAGTAAGCGGACATTTATCGCAGGAAATGATACTCGATGCTGCTAGAGTGTGTCACACAGAAAGAGTCGTGTATCCTTTTTGCTATTCCAGCATATAACTCTCTTATGCAGTAAATATAACAGTATCAAATGTAGTCCACAAATAGAGACACAATGCAGACGTTTGAGAGCCAAATAATACTGATTATTGCTAAAAAAAACAGGCAAAAAATGACTGTGAGTCAGTAAAATAATGAAAAATGTGTTCAGATGTATTCAGGTTCTACTTGTGAATTACATCAACAGGTTTCTTGCGAAACTGGATCTCACTGACTGACAAAGACGTAGAATAGCTAGTGCATTTTCAGGCGTCCCTTTGCTTTGCGTTAAAGTTACAATATCAATGTCACTTAACGGCTTCACTGCAGCTGAAATCACTGGTGGCACTGTCCTTTTTCTCACAGGTCGCCTTGGCTAAGAGGTCTCTTAGAAAAGTCCCCCGGCTAAATGTAACATAAAAAAACATTAATGTGTTTCCAAGACAGGATATCATTGGTCAGATTCCAGCACTTCTCTCTGGATGAAAGCTAAAAATAAAAATGACAGAGAAACAGTGTAAACTGTTTACAAACGCACTGCAGCGTAACACGGAATTTCAGGGTTATTGCAAGACTTTACTGATTGACTTTCTTCATTGAACAGTTTAAATACCTGATTTTAGGGAATGTCCTTAAAAAAATTTTTTGTTACAATTAGCAAGGCCTTAGTATCCGCTAGCACACGAAAAGCCTCTCCAATCTCCAGAAACAGCCTGCAATTGCCATAATACATTTTTTCCCAGTTTTTCCCAGAATCATATATAGGGCACATAAAAACATCTTTATGGGCATTATAAGCATCCTCTTGTGAGCTATAAATTACCATACCTGGTGTGGATTTCCAAAGAAAATTGGTCACATCATTTTATATAATGTGACCAATACTTATCATGTATGTATTTTTGCAATGGGCAACTGTAATCATTTAAGTGTGTTTTTAGTGGAAGGATTGCAAATCTGAATACTTGATGATAAATTTCTTCTAGAAAGAAAACACATTACACGGAAAACACACGGAACACACGACTCACACGCAGCCAGGATGGTTAAGCCCGAGAAACAGCAAAGGAGCGTCAAAGGCACGATGCCGGTGTGTAATGAGCACTGTGTCGAGCGGCATTCTTTGCTGGCTTTGAACATGTTTGTGCAGGATGTTACAGAGCAACAGCTCGGCCTGGAAGGCTAGCAGATGGTATCCTGTTGTATAATTTAGACATTGGAATGGAGGAGTGCAGGTTGGGCTCAGCCGTGCATTAGGGACACCGTGGGGCAGCTGTTTTTTCGGGGGCTTTTGGATAGGCGGCTTTGAGTCAGGATTCTCTCTCTGTCTCTCTCTCTTTCTCGCTCTCTCTCTTTCTCTCTCACGATGGCGAGCCCTCGCCATGCTCGGAGAACTACCTCCAAATAATAGATGGGATGAACTAGCTTCTGTTTACCCTGTAATTTAGGCCCAGGAGCAAATTCTTTTTTTTTGTGAAGTCTAGAGAAATGAAAAAGAGTGCTGCATACATCTGAACATATTATGTAATTATATGCAGAAATTTGAGCAAAGGTGAAAAGAAAATTGTTAAAATATGTGATGATTGTTATAATGGTAGCTCCCACCTGGTTTAGCGTATTATGGTTACCCCTATTGTTATTATCACTGAGAGTCGAAGTCGCGTTTACAGATGAGCGGAGGAAAAGGAGCTGACTCCCCAGCCTGAAGGTTGTTTGTTCAGATCCCGTGTTGCACCATCGAACACAGTTTGTAACTTGAAAGGTCCGGTTGCGTAATCGTTTAATCGTGTACCAGTGACCTCGGATAAATGTACCAAAATTAAGGTGTGCCTCAATTTTTTATGTTAAAGAGAGGCTATGTGCAACCAGTTTAACTCAAATTAGCAGATAGCCCGCTGTTAAACTGAAAACAGCTAGATGAAAATGCCAGAGAGCCTGACACTCACTGCAGAGACCTGAAGATTTAATGTGATTCGTTCTACTCTGACCCTGCCCGGGGACTGGAACTGGCAAAGTTCCCCCTGATGGGATTTCCAGGACAGTACAGGAACAAACACAAACATAAACACGCGCAGGGATAGCCAATCGGGGACCAGATGAGCCTCAGCAGCATATCTGCCAGGCTTTGGTGGTATATAAATGAATACAAGGCCATCTTCTTTCAGTGGGATTCTTTAGTCATTAGACACCTCCTATCAGCACCATGTCTAATGAGGCTCCCTAACGAGAGAGCCTGTGTATCCATAGTCATACTGCAGTTAGGTCTTTTTTATTAGCTGGATGCCAGACGCGTTTGTTTTCGAGGGAAGTTCTTAGAGATACGTCCTCTGTATGGCCCGAGCGAATCTGCAGAGCTATGGAAGGGATTGTACAATGGGGTAATGGGGTCCTGCCTGACCCATTAGGCCAGAAAAACATACCTGTCTAGTTTTCACTGACAAAGAGAGAAAACAGGGTGAAAACACAAACAGAAAAAATATGACAAACGTAATTCAAGTATAATTTCCCCTTAACATTTAATTACATTCACAGACCCACGTAAAGATGTTTTTTTTATTTTTTTCCATTTTGCCGCTTTCATTCGGTTCCAAGTCATGTATCCCCACAGGCTGCCTGTTGACAGTGTGTCCAGGACTGGGGAGGTTTGTACTGCATCAGTCCGGAGAAATTCCACCCCATGTGTATCAGACAGACACACCAGAAAAATGAGGGGTGGGGGGGGGGGGTTCGCAGAGGACTGAAGGGTCTCTCCAAGCCCAGGAATGCTTCGTTTTGTCTTTCTTTATAAACACAGAACACGTTCTTTAGTTCGCCACAGATGTTTTCTTTTTTTTTTGGGAGCATTTTAAAATATTATTACTGTATGACCGCCGTTTTTTAATGTGATGATTTGAAAGTCAGAGAACATGGAATAAGAAAATCACTTCTCGAGAAATATCATTTGAAAGCGCACAGACATCCATAGAGCAAATATTGATGATAAATATCGGATGTCAATTAAGTGTTGGTGACATATGCACGTACGTACGTGGGGCGTTTCAAACGGACGTACAAACGGACAGCCACAGCAAACTCCGAGTATTGCGGTTCAAGTGGACATTGGATCTATGTATCTCTCCTTTCTTGTACTAAGTTGTTTCCTTATGTAAAGTATGGGTCCTTTAGAGGCTCCCTGGGTGTGATGAAAATATCTCAACATCCGAGAGTCATGTATTTTTTCCTCTATTCTCAGAAATTACATATAAGGTATATTTGATATACAAGGTAACTGGCATGAGGTCAGACTAGTAAAAGTGTTTTTAAATCTGTGTTCTGTCCAGTAATGTAGTTTAAAGACGTGTAGCTTGTCTATTCAGTGTTGACTTAAATATGAATAATATTGTGAGTTTTATTCTTTATGTTCATTCACAATTTGGGTTTGTCTTGACATACAAAATGTGCATTACTTTGTTACTTTTTTGGATATTTTTCTGAGTATGAATATGTGTTTTCATCTAAAGAGATGCCGTTCCTTGATTTTTAACGAATATCACTTCACAACACCACACATGGCACGTAAATCTAAACAACCAGTGAACTGTTAAAGCCGCTGTATTTTTCTTAGCTCGGTTAGGAAGAAAACATGGCTATCCCATGATATCATGTGCCATCTAGTGAACTTTAAAGGCTGTTACTGACAGCAGATGAAAGCACTTTACGGGAAGACACTGTGAGGTTCGCCTAATGAGCTTTAGAGGATGAAAACAGACCCCATTGGAGTGGAGGATATTCATACGCCATCTCATCTCCTAAGCTGTATATTAGAGGAGACACCATGTCCAGTGTGTTGGTGATCGCAGTGGGATTTGAATTAACCTACGTAACTCCTTAAGCGCCACAAAGCCCAAAGCCCCCAAAACAGATTTTCCTAATGAGGGGAGCGGATGCTGTTTAATTAAGTGTGGAACTCGGGCAGCATCGGGGGCACCGTGGTGGGTATCCCTCAAAGGCCATCACAGCTGCGTCCAAAAGACAACGGTTCCCTCAAAATCCTTCTTTTAGTGACTGGTATTTTGACCTCTTTTGTAGAAGCTTTGAACTGTTAACCGGCCCCCCCCCGCCCCCCCCCCCCCCACCCCCCCACCCCCCCTCTCCCCCCCGCTCGCCAACCGCCCTCCCAACCGTGCCCGCAA
>JAODKM010000038.1:15251286-15264742 GCA_026780845.1 Petrocephalus sullivani
CAACACCATGCCTAACTCTCAAACCCCACACTAGCCTACTCCTCAGCCCCCCCCCCCCCCCCCCCCCAACCCCCCGTCATAACAGGCTCTTGCACTCAGTTGAAGGCTGCCTTACAGCCCTCGAACGAAAATCTACATTTCATGCAGCGTTCGCTGCCAACATGAGCCGGGTCAAGACAACAGAAAGGCTTCCAAATCAGATAAACTGCTGCAAACAACTGTGCACATCGACGGCATGTGGGTTTGCCTCCCTGAATGACTCAGCTATTGACGCATGCACACAATTACAATTAGATAACTTGGATTTGAGATGCTTGGCGGGCGGAGGTGGCTTTCCTCTCGTGTTATGTGGCATGCCGCTCTCGTGCTTGTATTTCAAGGTGTACGCTTGTTTGATCTTCGTTTCTCCTTTAATTGTGAAATCTTCGAGGGCCTCGCTTTCGCTGCTGTCCCTGTGGCCGTAGTAGCAAAAGGACTCCGATGTAAAGTACATTGACATTTATTTAGCAACACATATTTTTAAGAAGGCAGGGTCAGTCAGTCCCTGGAGCTGGGTCCAACGGTGAAATCACCCTAGATTTGAACTGGTGACCTTCCCCCCCCATGAAGATCTGTTCCAGTTATAACCCTAGCCTCCATTACCTCTGTGCAGCTCTGGTTAAAGTATTTGTTTTGTGGCAAAGCTGCCTGCAAACTCCCCCTGCAGCTTAAGGTAAATCACAGATTCGCTACCTACATGACACTCCTCTGCGCAGTATAAATTTCAGCGAGGTCGCAAGGCGTCTCATTTGCTTTTTGACCCTAAAAGGTTTGATCAGAATGTTCCTGAGAACTTGCCCGCGGTCAGCTGTGCACATATGCTGTCTGAAGCTCGCGTAACAATGAGTGTCACACAGCTGCATTAAATGGAGAGATTTGCCCATTCCTGTGGTAGGCATCCAAAATCAACAAAGAGCGGTTATGTTCCATGAGATTTTTCCGGCTCCGCCAATGGCCTTGTTTACACAGTGGGTTCGAGCTCTATGCAGATCGAACTGATTCACTTTGGACGGTTATAACTCGCCTCCTTACAGTTTCATTTAAAGCTGAGACTCCGTTGCAATGAGCCAGAAAAAAGGCACATTTTTCAAATTATGTTTTCCTTTTTAAAGATCGTTGCAAGAGCAGATTTTTAGAAATCTTTAGATATGAGGATTGTAATTGCACAAGCTTTTTGGAAGTCAGGCAATCAGGCGACCCCCCGCTGTGATATTAGATATATATCCTATCACAAGCAAAGACTGTGCACTCTATATTCTGCAGAACCAAAACAGTTTACTATAAAACATGATATCCAGAAACATATAAAGACACCGGTGTGGTAACCCGCGAGGGAGCTCAGTGCATGCTGAGGCCTAGCTTTTGCTTTGCTGACAGTTTTAGCTTCCCAGTGTATAAATCCTAAACAAATCCCAGGTAAATAAAAGAGTAAAGTCATTACAGGGGCTGAGTTATTGGAAGCCAGGAACATGTACAGGGGTGACTAAACACCTATTTATTAGCTCACTGGGCCTGGTCCAAGAGACCTTCAACATGGCAGACAACATCAATTGTTGAACATACATATAGCACAGAACATGTCTAATGTTGGACATAGAGAACATCCATCCATCGACTTTCTGCCCATTTGTCTTTTTCAGGGTCACTGGGGGTCTGGAGCCCATCACGGAAGCTACGGACACAAGGCAGGGAGTGACTCGGGATGGGGCACCAGCCCGTCGCAGGACCATGGTTCGATTTACAGGGGGTACTGTACCCCCTAGTCAAGACCCAGACCCCCCCAAAGAGACATAAATAGCAGTGTGTGTGGGGGGGGGGGTCTTATGAAGTTTTTTTATGAAGGCAGTACCCCCCCAATTATGGAGGGGTAATTCGCACTCTGCGCAGGACATCACACAGATCCTGTCTTACATTATTTTCACACTGTTCAAACATGCTTACACTGAACACATGGACTAACTTTTAATCAAAACATACAGAATATGGCTTTTAGGCCCCACTGGATGCTCATTTAGTCTTTTTGAAATTAATTTTCCTTTCAGATGAGGTAGAGATAAGAAAATTAAGAATTCCTCTCTGTTGTAAACTCGCATGTTCAAACTCATGAACACGCATATTGTGACTTAATCTGATCTGCAAATAAATTGTGTTTTTGGTAAATCAGATAATAGTTGATTATTTAAACACAGGAAATATGAAGTACAGGCCAGACATAAACATTACTGCATTGTTGATCTTTTCATCTCTGAAAGCTGCCGGCATTTGGATAGTTTGGAGTTCAGGAGTCTATGTTTCTTTGCACCCAACAGGAATTATTAACATAGATTAATCTTCTTTATCCTTATTTTAGAAAAAGGATCTACAATGAGAACTTTATGACTTGTCCATAAACACTACAGGGTTTGTCCTTAGTGTAAATGGTCATCAAATTGCTGGTAAAATAACTTTAGGCATTTAAACAAGTGTCAAGAAATTTAACCAGAGGATTTTTTTTTGTCAGATTTGCCAAAGCTGTGAAGTTTGCATAAACACAAACTCTATGTGTGCGTGTTATGTGAGAAAATAATCCGTCAGTCATCCATCCATCCATCATAATGTCATAAGACATTCATATTTAATTTTCTTTATTTGGTTGACAATTAAATTATGGAATACATAGTACAGTAGTACATGCAGTAGTGCGCACACGCATAAAAAAATAAAGGTCACAAGTCCACAAGTCGCTCTTCTGTGACATAGCAGGTGGGCAGCAGCACCCCCCTAGGTGTGAAAGGGAGAAGCTTTGTTATGGGACTGAGTAGGTTATTTTATAAGCAGGTATGGGGGAAAGACCTCACAGGAAGTGTATAACCAGAGCATCCCAGCATGCCTGTGTTTATCCTACCTCTCATTTACAGCCTGCTTGGGCACACTGACCTGTGTTTAGTTGTTAGAATATTATTATTATTATTATTATTATTATTAATAACCATAGTCAGTACAGATAAGAATCACCTGCTTTCAGAATTCATTTAAGCAACAGTAACTATATTGTTGATGGAAATGCACTACATCAACAGCTGGTAGAAACAAACAGCTAATCCCACTAAAATAAATTCAATTAACAGGCCAAAAAACCCTGACATCAACTGTTTGCTGGTTAGGGTTGTGTCCGAGTACAGTAATATTTTGTACAGCTTCACAATCTATATATAGTGGAGTTTGTGGCCTAATTTGACTCTGCACAGGAAACCTCACCTGACCTGGGCCTGGAAAACAGGGGCTGATAATTCTACAGCTGATTCTCACGTGTGGCTGGTGGATCACCGCTACTCTTAGCTGGTGCAGTGATTCATCTGGTTAATTCCTATGTCAGTAAAAACCTTGTGATCAAGGCTCTCCTAAAGTAATACTATAAGTCCCTGTGTTGTGTTCATTATTGTTCATTTGTTGTTTATTTGACATGCGTTTTATTGCTGTGTAGTGATCCTACGCACTGGAGCGAACCGAACCGTTTTTCATGTACAACGGTGCAACGACAATAAAGAATTCCGATTCTGAAACTATGATGAAGTCAAGCGAAAGTCAAAATTATTGTTTCAAGAGATTCTTTATTGGGCGTGATGCTGCGGCCCAAATTGCAAGGGCACCCTCATGCCATCAGCATCCCAAGCAGGCCAGAAGCTAGCAGGACTCCTTACCTTAGAGGAGAGGAGATTCATGCACACCAGAGCTTAAGACATGATGGTCCATGGTGTTGGGGGTGATGAGGTGCAGGCAAACAGAAGCAATATGTACCATGAGAGAGCGAGAGCTTTGGTTGGTGCACATCCAGCACCAAATACACACTTATTTAATTCTCTGCGGTTTTATAAATGTGTTATCTATTTTTTAGCTTTATTTCCCTACCCAAAAGTGACAAAAAAACAACATTTCCAGAATAATATTCCTTTCTCAGTGGTGCTGACACTTTTATTTTCTTGGTTTCTTGCTATAATTTTGGAACATGGTCTGGTTTTCTGCACAAACAGCCAGTAGTGCATAAAACTTCGGGCTGAGGGGAGTAGACAGCCGCGACGGCAGAGGCAGGGGCAGAGCTGGCCAGTGGAAAGCCAAACCGCCGACACCATTTGCCAAGAACTTTCTTTCGAAAGGTCTCCCTCGTCCATCTCGGAAATCAAACGCACACATTGTTTTCTATCGCAGCTTAGTCTTGGCCTTTGCTGGAACTCTAAATGGTGCACTAGGATTGATGTTCACAAAAGCACAACAGTAATAATTTGCTGTTAATCCTATGATTAGGTGTGTTTCTTCAAACACAGGTGTATGGTAATAAACGTTATGGAAACGGCAGTGTGAACTTCCGATCATATCTGGCAGCTGTCACGTGGGATCCAGTGTTCTCAGATAGCTCTGGAGATATTGCATATTGTTACAGTGATTTGCAGTTGGCTGGTAGAATGCAGTGGTATGCAGCATCTTGACATTTTGATAGATCTCTTTTGAATGCCTTATGAATCAAATATTTTACGAGCCTGGATGTAACCACCAAAGAGAACCTAATCAAAGGCAGGAGAGGTACACAGGATATGAACCCTGATATATTTAACTTGATATATGTGACTGTCTGTGTTCTAGAACCTGTAAGCTGTGGTACCCCTGCTTGGGACTGCCTAGGTTCCAGAACCTTAAATCTATTTTACTCCCATTTGGGGCTGCCTGTGTCCCAGAATCTCTAAGCAGGCAAGTATCTAGACATCCCTGGCCTCCTGACAAAATGTCAGTGGCCCTGCTTTGGGTTGGCAGTTTCAATCGCTCACTTGATTTTGCCAAGCGGGTGGGGGGGGGGGGGATTTCAGGGGCCCTACAAACTTCTGGGCCCCTTAAATCTGTCTGAATCTATGCCCCTCTGACACCCCAGCCTCTAAGCTCCAGTATGTCAGTCTGAGATGGTCCATGTCACAGAACTGTTAAGAACAGATAATATACTTTCTATGACAGGTTTGAGAAGTAACCTGGGTTCCCTTTTTTATCACTCAGGCCCATTATAGTGAAGACACTTTTGAGGTGAGTCCGTGTGTCAGCTGACATCTGTCTGGCTGGACGACACCACTCATGTTAAACCCAATATGAGGGCTTCGGTGCTCTGGCCTTCCTTACATTAAACAGTCCAGAAAGAGACAGCTTCATTAGATGATGAGAATTTTCCTTTCCTCTGTGTAGCCACACAGACACGGGCATTGTGCTGCACAGAGCAGGAAAACTGATTTTTTTTTTTAGACCGTCCCACCATAAGTTCTGGATCTGGTCACAAAGGCACAATGGTGAACTGTCGGAACAGCATCTTCTGAATGGAACAAGAGATCAAGCCAGGATTCAAGGCTTGGAAAAAGCGAGCAGGGACTGCCACCTTCCCCTTTGAACCTGATCTTAAGCCTCTGGCTTTGTCCACACCACACCCATGCAGCTTTCCCTGCCTCTGGAGGCTACAGCGAGGAGGAACTTGATCACACTGAGTCTCTCACACATTATGAGGGCTCAGAAGGAGGCCTGGCGTCAAACCCGCCTGAAAGGGTAGGACATGAATACACCTGGCTAATACAGAATGCCCGATGGGAGCTACAAGTACAGTATGGTCAGGGCATATTAAACTAAATAATGGTACATGTACAGTGAGGTTTGGAGACATTAAGACAAATAATGGTACATGTACAGTGAGGTTTGGAGACATTAAGATAAATAAAGGTACATGTGCAGTGAGGTTTGGAGACATTAAGCCAAATAAAGGTACATGTACAGTGAGGTTTGGAGACATTAAGCCAAATAAAGGTACATGTACAGTGAGGTTTGGAGACATTAAGACAAATAATGGTACATGTACAGTGAGGTTTGGAGACATTAAGCCAAATAAAGGTACATGTACAGTGAGGTTTGGAGACATTAAGATAAATAATGGTACATGTACAGTGAGGTTTGGAGACATTAAGCCAAATAAAGGTACATGTACAGTGAGGTTTGGAGACATTAAGATAAATAATGGTACATGTACAGTGAGGTTTGGAGACATTAACCTAAATACAGGTCTGGATTGTCTCATAAGGTCTCCACCTCCATTCCCACATCCATGCTGGCCTAAGATGCCAGGCAGCCTTCCGTCTACTTGCCTTAAAAGGTAGGACTCTGTCACCTGCTCGGTCACCATGGCAACACGTACTCTTCCCATAATCTCAAAGAAACACATGAATGGCGTTCTTTGAATCGGCAATAAACTGTGTTACACTCTGTTCCCTCCCACTCCTTGAGGCTCTTTAAGCTTCACTAAAGGGGTTCCCACTGTCAGAAGAAGGATAGCGCCATAACAGGAGGCATTGCCCTGGAGCCGGAACGTAGAACAGGACTGCCAGCAGCTAACGCATCGGGAGACACCAGCCAGTCGGGGCCACCGGCAGCTAACGCATCGGGAGACACCAGCCAGTCGGGGCCACCGGCAGCTAACGCATCGGAAAACACCAACCAGTGAGGGTCACCGGCAACTAACGCATCGGGAAACACCAACCAGTCAGGGCCACTGGCAGCTAACGCATCTGGAAAACACCAGCCAGTCGGGGTCACTGGCAGCTAACGCATCTGGAAAACACCGGCCAGTCGGGGTCACCGGCAACTAATGCATCGGGAAACACCAACCAGTGAGGGTCACCGGCAACTAACGCATTGGGAAACACCAACCAGTCAGAGCCACCGGCAGCTAACGCATCGGGGATACACTGGCCAATCAGGGCCACTGGCAGCTAACGCATCTGGAAAACACCAGCCAGTCGGGGCCACTGGCAGCTAACGCACCAGGAAAACTGGCCAGTCGGGGCCACCGGCAGCTAACGCATCTGGAAAACACCGGCCAGTCGGGGTCACCGGCAACTAATGCATTGGGAAACACCGGCCAGTCGGGGTCACCGGCAACTAACGCATCGGGAAACACCAGCTAGTCTGAGCCACCGGCAGCTAACGCATCGGGGAAACACCGGCCAGTCGGGGCCACTGGCAGCTAACGCATCGGGGAAACACCAGCCAGATAGGGCTACCGGCAGCGGACACATCGGGGAAACACCAGGCAGTCGGTGCCACCGGCAACTAACGCATCAGGAAAACACCAGCTAGTCTGAGCCACCAGCAGCTAACGCATCGGGAAACACCAGCCAGTCGGGGTCACTGGCAGCTAACGCATTGGGAAACACCAGCCAGTTGGGGCCACTGGCAGCTAACGCATTGGGAAACACCAGCCAGTCAGAGCCACCGGCAGCTAATGCATTGGGGAGACACTGGCCAGTCAGGGCCACTGGCAGCTAATGCACCGGAAAAACTGGCCAGTCGGGGCTACCTGCAGCTAACGCATCTGGAAAACACCGGCCAGTCGGGGTCACCGGCAACTAATGCATCGGGAAACACCAGCCAGTCAGAGCCACCGGCAGCTAACGCATCGGGGAAACACCGGCCAGATGGGGCCACCGGCAGCTAACGCATTGGGGAAACACCAACCAGATAAGGCCACCGACAGCTAACGCATTGGGGAAACACCAGCCAGATAGGGCTACCGGCAGCTAACGCATTGGGGAAACACCAGCCAGTCAGGGCCACCGGCAGCTAACGCATTGGGGAGACACTGGCCAGTCGGGGCCACTGGCAATTAACGCATTGGGGAAACACCCCCTAGTTGGGGCCACTGGCAGCTAAAGCATAGGAAAACACCAACCAGTGAGGGTCACCGGCGACTAACGCATCCGGAAACACCAGCCAGTCGGGGCCACCGGCAGCGAATGCATCAGGCAAACACCGGCCAGTCGGGGTCACTGGCAACTAACGCATCGGAAAACACCAACCAGTGAGGGTCACCGGCAACTAACGCATCGGGGAAACACCGGCCAGATAGGGCCACCGGCAGCTAACGCATCGGGGAAACACAGGTCAGATAGGGCCACCGGCAACAGATGCATCGGGGAAACACCAGCCAGTTGGGGCCACTGGCAGCTAACGCATCGGGAAACACCAGCCAGTCGGGGTCACTGGCAGCTAACATATTGGGGAAACTGGCCAGTCGGGGCTACCTGCAGCTAACGCATCATGAAAACACCAGCCAGATCGTGCCACCGACAGCTAACGCATCGGGGAATCACCAGCCAGATCGGGCCACCGACAGGTAACGCATACGGAAACACCAGCCAGATAGGGCCACAGGCAGTGAGCGCATCGGGAATCACTAGCCAGGTGAGGCCACAGGCAGCGGACGCATCAGGGAAACACCGGTCAATCGGGGCCACTGGCAGCTAACGCATTGGGGAAACACCAACCAGATAGGGCCACCGGCAGCTAACGCATCGAGGAACCACCGGCCAGATCGGGCCACCGACAGCTAACGCATCGGGGAACCACCGGCCAGATCGGGCCACCGACAGCTAATGCATACGGAAACACCAGCAAGATAGGACCACAGGCAGCGGACGCATCAGGGAAACACCGCCCAGTCGAGGCCACTGGCAGCTAACGCATCGGGGAAACACTGGCCAGATGGGGCCACCGGCAGCTAACGCATTGGGGAAACACCAGCCAGACAGGGCCACCGCCAGCTAACGCTAAGGCTAACCTGTGGACCGGATTTAGTAACTGTGAGCCCTCCATTTCCCCTGAGGCAGGTCGGCCAAGCTTACGATCGAGTGCCTCCCTGAGCAGGTGGGCCTGGGTCAAACCCAGCATTGGCGGGGGGGGGGCTACAGGTTTGTGTGTTTACAGGTTTCTAATTTATGACTATACATAAATTATACAACAACAATTCTGATTTTAATTTAATTTAATGCAACTTTTCTTGACTAAACATGGCATATTCATTAATGTGCGCTGCAGGGGTCACACACAGAACCAGACAATGCTGGGTTATCAAACTGCAATAACCGGTAAATTTATTATCATGGGCACGACTGTGGGGAGAGTCCAGTTCTGTCTCAGACAGCACCTCAGGACTTCCAGCCACCAATATGCCATGGCGTATTGATAAATATGAAAAAAAGGTGAGCAGCACCTCAGTGAACTCTCTGCTGCCATTTGCTCCTCATGCCAGTAGCCTCTATCCTTCTCTGTCCTGGCCAAGCTTAGCTCCAAAACCATGAATCACATCATTTCCCCGAAGGCGACGAATGATGCCATTGAATCACTTACATTTAATTTCTCTGACATTTCATCTAAGACGACAGACACAGTTTCTGCCAGATGCTTCGCAGGAGGGTTAAGTATCTTCTTCAAAGATTCCGGAGAGGGGCCCTCGCCTGGCAGGTCCAGCACGCTACCTGTTAACCTGAACGGCACAGCTCTTGTTCCCAGTCCTGTATTGGGCTCAGGAATCTGTGGAATCTGAGCTAGGTGAGACACAAGATTCGCATTGAGCTCTGCCAGACCTACCTACTGCCTGGCATCCAGCTCTGTCCTCGGATTAACGACGGTAAACTTTTCACCGACTTGGACTAGGAAAGTATCTCAGACTCTTGCCATCTGGCTAGAGAAATACAAAAGACTTTTTTCAGTCGCTTTAGTGCCGTATTACTAAAATTTTAAAGCCAATCTGATTTGGCGATGTGCGTGGAGTAATTATAGCCCCCAGCCTGCGCGTGACGGTTGTGGTTCCTGAACACCCTTATAGCTGCGGTTGAGACAGGGAACTCCCACCAGTAGCTTCAGTATTAATGGAGCCGTATCAGATGTTTGGCATGATCAGTGTTGCGCTGCTCTGTGAACTTGTGAACGTGCCAGGGAACATCCACACAACGTGTGCTGGTTTCCACTCCACCGTCGTGAGAATGTTGTGTTGATGTGTTTATTTAGCAAATGCTTTTATCCAAAGGAATGTTTTTTTTTTGAGAAGGCACGGTCAACCAGTTCCTGAAGTGATTGGGCCTTACTCAGGGGCCCGACAGTGACACAGAGCCCGACCTTGGGATTCCGACTTACTTATATTTCTTATGAATAGTTGGCAAGCTAGTTTATGACAAGTACAAACATCACTTAAACACGCAAAGGAGTATGGTATTATGGCATAGAAGGTCCCACGCCCAGCTGCTCACCCATGCAAATTTGTACTGGTTAACTAGCTAGTTAGCTACCATCAAGTGTGTGTGGTTGCAAATTGCATGTCTTTGTTTCTATTGTGTCCCAGAAGAACATGCTGTACATCTCTACAGAAGGGACACATAGCCAGAAACATGGATTCAGTGTATCTCATAGGTTTATCATATATCCGGCCAGTTGCCATATTTTCTGGAACATTCTAAACTTAATGTATCGAGTCAATCTCAATTGCACATGTTCATAATCATGTATAATGCTGCATGTTTTAGAAAATGCAAGATAGAGGGTTTAATAGCTTCCTGTTTTCCTGTTTACGGTGCAGTTAATTGCGCACCAATTTCTCAGGCTTATAAAATAATCTGGTCCTCGAAATTGGATTTTCAGGATACTCCTTTAGTACCTACGGTGATGAGACATTTGCGTGAAAAAAGACGACTTATTCCATTTGATCTTTTTCTTTTATTGAAGGTAATGACCTAGTTGAGGAAAACCTGACCTAAGGCTCTGACTCAGACATACTGTGCCCTGAAATGCTGGTATAGCAAAGTGAGATAACGCAGCATGCAGGTTCTGCTGCCGACGCTCGCTAACAGCTAAGCTCACTAATTCCTCATAGTCAGCTGTGTTCACATTGCACAGGATAACCCCGTGCTGTCTGCCCAAACCCCCAGCCTATGTCTCCTACGGTCCAGATGCACACACTGGATCACTGGACCAGGATAGTTAGGCCTCATTCCACAAAAGCCTGAAACACACTTCACAAATAACCGAACATTGCATACAGATGTTCCCTAATGAAAGACGGCCCACCGGTAAAGATCAAAGGCTATTTAGTAATTTTGCATCTTTTCGTAGTTTTATTTGTAATTTATAGATTTTCTTTGTTTGTTTTCTTTAAAAACGTTTATTTAAGTCTATATTGACTGTTTTTAATCTTCGGACCAAGTGTGCTAGTATGAAAGGGTGTGTTTTGATTTCTTGACACAGGGGTGGTACCAAGCTTGGGTGGTACCAATCACGGGTGGTATCAAGCTGGGGTGGTGCCAATTAGGGGTGGTATCAAGCTGGGGTGGTATCAATCACGGGTGGTATCAAGCTGGGGTGGTACCAATCAGGGGTGGTACCAATCAGGGGTAGTACTGAACAGGGGTGGTACCAAGCTGGCGTGGTACCAATCAGGGGTGGTACTGAACAGGAGTGGTACCAATCAGGTGTGGTACTGAACAGGGGTGGTACCAAGCTGGGGTGGTACCAATCAGGGGTGGTACTGAACAGGGGTGGTACCAATCAGGGGTGGTACTGAACAGGGGTGGTACCAATCAGGGGTGGTACCAATAAGCATCTCGCCAAGGAAACTAAAATAGATGGGGGGGGGGGGGTGCATTCACCAGTTGCTTCAGATTTTTCCTGCAGACTTTTTTTCTAACCAGAATACAAAGGCTATCCTTGGCTCAGATCTATCTCATTAAGTCTCCAGCTGCAAGGGCCACAGATTCAGAGAGCTGGTGTCGCCTTCGCTGCCAGGTCCCCCTTGGGCAAATCCTGCGCTGATGACCGGCTCTTTAGCGTGACGGCCTCTGTGAAAGGGGCCACACACGGAGCGAGGAAAATTAGATTTCTGCTCGCAAAGTTTGTTTTTCAGGGGGTTTATCCAGCATGGAAAGAGGAACGGTTAAAGTATGGGCCTAGAAAAGGGACGTACTGCTCAGCTGGTACGGTAGGGCGACCCAGACCGGAGCCACTTCTGATCTTCTCAGTGTGTTTCAATCGGGATGGGCAACAGCGCCCCCCGCACGTGACTATCCCTGTTTCCCCCAGAGACCAGCCCGATAAATACTCCTCGACCTCCATGTTTAACGTCCTCTGAAAGAGCCGTTTAAGCAGGGCAGCAATAAAAGGGCACATTGTAGCCCAACCCATTTTGCAGTAAATATAAATTACCCCCATGCCCCCCCCCCCCCCCCCCCCAAGGTTTTACGAGCAGTGGAAAGAGCAACAACAGAAATAACCGGCAAGTTTGGGGTCACAGAGTCACAGCTTCAGGGTTCCGCTCGTGCACGCCTCCTCAGGGATGTCCAATGGGCAGGAACATCGTATACCCCAGTTGGTCTCCCTCTGATGGCTTGGATGGTAAGACCCAAGCAAGTCACCATCCAGAAAACTGTGTTTGTTTGTTTTTTGGACCTTAATGCACATCTGGACTGACACAGGTATTCCTGTATTCCTGCCTGTCGGACCCAGATGCTTGGCCCGGCCTGATGGACTAAGGGTTGGATCCAGATGAGAGAGAGAACAGAAACTGCTCAGGATGATGCTTGGCTTCCCGCTATAGCGGCCGTGGCGTGTCGCGTTCGACATGTAAAAGCCTCGGAGGTGATAATGAGCAGTTAAGGGACGCGTGCAAGGATATTTAATTTCACTTTTTTAATCATAAAAAGCCAGCAAATAATCTACAGCGATGATCTCATGGTGATCTGGCGAGCAAGCCCGCACTGTAGCACATCCATTTCCAACGCATATGCAGAAAACATACTGAACTACTAAATAATACATGAGAAATAAATTAAACTTCAAAATAAATAAATTTACTTCAGAACACGTCAAGGGAAAGTGCCAAATCTGGTACTAACAGCACCATCTGACCTAGATCAATCTTATAGTCCACCTCAGTTAACTTCTGATTTGCATCCAAAATAATAGATTTATTTAGCTGGTGTTTTACCGGGGCAGCGTGTCACCTGAACACGTCCCCGAAAGGTGATGTAGCAGGACAGGGACCTGAAGGACTTGCAGCCACCACCTGCAGATGTTTACATGAGGCTTCCCTGACAGCCTGCTGGAGAAGACGACTGGAGGACTGTTACAGCCCACAGATCCGGGGGGGGAGTAAGCCCAGGACCCAGGCGGGGAGCAGCGTGGTGGATTTAAACCCAACCTCCGTCACTGTAGCAAAAACAAAAGAAGGATTGTCTTCGCCGACCTGTTTCTTGTCCTGCGAGGAATCGCTGCTGGCGATGTCAACGCACATTTTTAAAAATATGGGGGGAAAAAAGGAAAAAAACCTGGACAGATGAAGTCTAAGCACTATATGATGTCCAGCTTTTCTGTGTCTTCATATAACATTAAATTACTCATAACTCACTAAGGGTGATTACTCACTGGCCCTTTGACAAGTTGGTTACATTACTGTCATGTCGGACGGACCCACAGACAGTTATAGTAAACTGCTCTGGGTAAAGGGAGCTCCAGCAGCCAAGTCCATCCCAGGGCTGTGTGGAGCATCCCTTCCTGTCAGCTGTTCCTCCTTAAGTCCATCCCAGGGCTGTGTGGA
>JAODKM010000038.1:15275146-15286795 GCA_026780845.1 Petrocephalus sullivani
GTAAAATGGCTTGTAGTTTCTGTTACCGTACAATAGTTTGTAGTTTGCAGTAAAATAGCTTGTAGTTTCTGTCACAGCACAATAGTTTGTAGTTTGCAGTAAAATAGCTTGTAGTTTCTGTCACAGTATAATAGATTGTAGTTTGCAGTAAAATGGCTTGTAGTTTCTGTTACCGTACAATAGTTTGTAGTTTGCAGTAAAATAGCTTGTAGTTTCTGTCACAGTACAATAGTTTGTAGTTTGCAGTAAAATGGCTTGTAGTTTCTGTCACAGTACAATAGTTTGTATTTTGCAGTAAAATGGCTTGTAGTTTCTGTTACTTGTAGTTTCTGTCACAGTATAATAGTTTGTAATTTGGAGTAACATGGCTTGAAGTTTCTGTCACAGTATAATAGTTTGTAGTTTGCAGTAAAATGGCTTATAGTTTCTGTTACAGTATAATAGTTTGTAGTTTGCAGTAAAATAGCTCGTAGTTTCTGTCACAGTACAATAGTTTGTAGTTTGCAGTAAAATGGCTTGTAGTTTCCCTTACAGTATAATAGTTTGTAGTTTGCAGTAAAATGGCTTGTAGTTTCCGTTACAGTATAATAGTTTGTAGTTTGCAGTAAAATGGCTTGTAGTTTCTGTTACAGTATAATAGTTTGTAGTTTGCAGTAAAATGGCTTGTAGTTTCTGTTACAGTATAATAGTTTGTAGTTTTCAGTAAAACGGCTTGTAGTTTATCTTTCTTGTCCCAGAAGCTTCTATTGGTAACATTGATGTACCTAATGATTACTACATGGCTGAGAACTATTATGCTTGTTTGGCCGGGACGACCCACGGGTAGGCGGGGGGGGTCATTGTCCAAGCTGTGGGTTGTGCAGAACAGCGACTACTTTCATTGACATTATTGTTATTTTCTATACCTATGTCATTTTATTGTCTAAATGTGTGTATCCAGCAACTGCAAACCTGCAATTTCCTTTGGGATTAGTTTCTATCATCAATACATTTAATAATAAAGTAAATGTTTTAGATGGCATTTTGACATTTCAATGTTAAAAAGAGGCATACATCCTGGAAACCACACTGGCCTACGCAGGAGGAACCCAGACAACACAGATAGGAACCGACATGCAAACTCCACACATAACTGGGGGGGGATTCAAAGCCCCAACCCTGGAAGTAAGCAGCAGTTGTGCAGCCCACTCAGCCATGCTAACGTCGAGCTTGATATTGCATGATTGATATATAAATCAGAATTGGTCTTGTAAGCTGTCACACTCTGTCTGAAGTTCTGCAGAAAGATGACATCTCAGGCTGCCGGCTCTCTGGGCCAGACGGAGCGTGTGCCTTTGACACCCCCAACCCCACCCCCCCCCCCACAGCTGACCACAAAGATGGGGCAGCTGGTCCGTGAAACACCCCTAATCTCCGCAAACAATGAGCTCCTCTCAGGTACAGGACGCGGCCACAGCCCGGCCTCCCACCCCCCAGTGAACAGAAACGCACCCGTAGAAGGTCGTGGGTCACTCTCTCAGGCTAATATTTACTGTAGGAAACAGGCTTCCATTGATGTTCTGAAGTGTCATTATCGGGTGATTAAAAAAGTAATACGCATAATAGATAGTGCTGAGTTATGAGACGGTTTAAAGTAAACATTTGGTTCAGGAAAAAGTGAGTAGAATTAAATGACGCTTCATTTGCCATTTGTATAAGTACTACGGCAGATAAGATGGGATGCGGTATCTGCCACATCTGCCGTCACACACTCCTTATTGTTAAGACACACACTTATGGGGGGCGAGAGTGAAACCTGGGGTAAGCCATTGGGTCAGTCGGCCATCCAGCATCCCTGGAGCATTTTTGACAAAGCTAAGGGTCGTGCCCAGTGACGATGTGGTATTCGAGCCGGCGACCGGGTCATTACTGAACATTAATTCTGTAGCTAGTTAATTCAGACTGGTGATATAAGTTAAGGCGTTTAAAGGCATGCCCTATAATTCTATGCTAGAAACATGTCCATTAGAACTAGTATCAAAAATACAGTTTGACAGCGGCTGTAATACGAAGGCCTTTGCATGGCACTTTGCTACTTAACAGAAAGACAATAACATGATCACTGCCTTTATTCAAAGGGCCACTGAGCAGCAAAACCATTTGTGAATATTTCTAACTAAACTATTGCTAACTAATTGTGTAATTATTAGTCTTGTAATATAAGAAGAGGCTCACATTTCTTGATCTCATAAGTCAGTTTTTATGGAAAATAATAACTGTTTTTTAAACGATTAAGCCGATATAGCTGCCCCTGTCATTCCGGAGCCCTTGGAATCATCGTAAATGACCCTCTCTGTATGGTGCCCCAAGTTACTGCTATTTTTATAGATAGTTGTTAGGGTTTCTGTTTGTCTTTTGTCTTCTATGGGCTACTTTAAAATGAGTATAGAATCCCTTAGGAAGCAGGCCGCCTTCTCTGTTGTGAGCTGAGCACTCTGGGTCTGCAGCCTGTGAACCGAGAGTGAACAGTGTGCGTCCTTTTAACGACATGTGCGTTCACATGGACCGGGAACGTGGCGACACTCTCTGCACCTAGCCCCTCGGAGGGGCGTGGGTTCATTTCAGGAATGACATGGGATAGCTTGTGGAGAGTGTGGCATATGACAAGTGCCATTTATGATCATAAAGACTCCAAACATTCCACGCCAATATGCTAAGGTCACACCCACCTGATTAACCCTAATGGGTCTGCATGTGCGCCCCACTCCGTGCTGAGGTTTGGCCCTGCTGCATCTCCCAGACTAATCTTAACAGATTAGTGCACACAAAACTTTATTGGCACAAAACTCTGTTAAGATGTATGCACAATGTGGTACAAGGTTTAAATGATGTTACTTTTGTTAGCGTGTTTATTATTGCTCTCAAACAGATGAGCGTAAATATACCCCAGTGTCCGCACTTCTGTAAATCTTACAAGTTTACTCTGCTGCCTTTGCCTCTGTTGTTCAGCCCAAGCAGCAGCGTAAGCTGCCAGACCTACCAGGTACAGTTTGAAACAGCTACACTGTGTTGAAAGCTATGCTTTATCTGCAACCTACAACATGCTGAAAGATTAAAGACACTAGTTTAATTTTTCCTGAAACTGACAAGTGATCGAGAGTGATATTCATTCACTTGCTTTGCCAAAAGCCACTGGACCACATGACGCTGCAGTGAGCCAAATCCAATCAGCCACATGTCCATATTTATCCATAACTCATTTCTCAGAGATATAATGCTGTTACATAATGTGAATAATGCTGGTATAACAACAAATAAATCACGCCATCAAGATGGGACAAGATAAGATAAGACAAGATAAGGTGAGATAAGATAAGATAAGATAAGGTGAGATAAGATAAGATAAGATAAGATAAGGTGAGATAAGACTTTCTGATCCCCATGAGAGGATATTTCTTTGCAAAGTATCACAGAAGGAATAAATTCAAGAACAGTTTACAAAGAAATAAATATAAGTTTATTTATATGGCACTTGCAGGAAATGTGGTTTGATAACGTTTTAGATCTATCAGGGTGTATCCTGTTTGATAAACACTTGCTAAGATGGTATTCTGATTCTTTGTGTCCTGCAGACATTTTTAAGCATAATAGTTTGGTGCACCAAGAGTGGTACGGTGGAGCTGCCAGGACTGACAAAGCGACACTCTCCAGTAAAATAACCAAGCCAGTCTTTTATTATATGCTCAAGTGTTATGGCCAAAGAACCGAAACGTGACTTTATTATAACCTTAAGCGTTATGGCCAAAGAACCGAAAAAGGATTTTATTATGACCTCAAGCGTTCAGATATTGCAAATTACTGCCAAGCATTAGATATTTGAGCACTATTTTTCAAGACTTAATATACTAACTATTCCTGTCTAGTGCCTGGCCAGTGTTTTTTTTACTATCTTAAAGCCCTTTCAGAGACTCTCCTCTCCCCCACACCCCCCCCATCCCACTTTTCCTCACAGTGAAGATTTGAAGTTGATTCTGAGCAAATTGCATCGGAAAGTCCCGGAGGCAGCTTCACATACTGCATGTTTGATTTTTATAAAGGGGTTTCCCTGTTCCCCTATCAGGAATCCAGTTGGATTAGAGGGTTTCCAACAAAGAGTCAGGTGCTAATTAACAGCGTCCTGACAAAGTTTGTTTTCCTGCGCTGGGCCGATTCGCATAATACATTCATTCAGAGGCATGTGGCCGTGGAAATGTAATCCCTAGAGAGTTTTTGTGACCTTTATGAACTTCCAATATTTCCCATTTCGCTGTTTGCCTTTCAGGCCTTGCCAGGAATCATAAATATCCGCCCGATGCTCACTGTAGCCGCGTGGATTCGCACAAAGAAAATGGCTCTCATTCACAGCCCGCCTGCAAATTAACTTTGATGGGGGGGGGGGGAACGAGAGAAATCTTTAAATCTTCAGCTGACGCTCTATTTCAATCGCCCCCATCGTTTTATTTGAGGCCCATTTCCCAAAGCGTGTAGCTGTGGGGTTTTTCTCTCGAGCTGCTGGAGCTTTTGACGTGTGTACGGCAGAGATCCTACAGAGGCAGATCTATCTGGCAATCAGAGTGCAAACACTGCGACTTTGTATCTGCAGCTGTCAATGCTGCCGCATAAACAGGCTTCCGTGGAGTTTGCAAGCTGGGGGTATGAGCAGAGCATGAAGCCACTTGCTGCAGAAGCACTGTGGACACCTACCACACAAACAGCATGCTATCTGAGAGCGCTCAACACTGCATTTTACATACATTCTAAATGTTATTTGTCAAATAGTCTAATTGTGAATTTCTCTGCACAAATATACACTCACTACCCAGATAAATACCTGAAATGTTTTCTTTTACTGTCTAAGACTTTTGCACAGACAAAAGAATACAATATTGACCTATATTTGGATGCTGCATTACGGCGATTGGCATAATTGTTAATAGCATTACATTTTATCCTTGACATGAATGCACATTAACATCTGGTGACCAATAACATTCGTTCATGTTCTTATTGTGAATAAATTGTAATTATTAAAACAGCAAAACAAAATTTTATTGACAGCAGTTGGGCAGTAGCTAAAGTGTGATCCCGTTACAGCTTCCCGCTCATGCCGCTGTGACACTCAGGGGGATTTATGCCACGAATTCGGGCTTTGGACCGTAGAAAGGAGCAGGTGCATTAAAACCAGACCTCCTGTGGCAACATGCGTGTTTGTATCGGGACACGTGTTGGAACCTGGGGGGGGGGGGGGGTCCCACGGGTTTCACACGTTTAGAGGCCCTGAGCCTGTTCAGGCATTTCCACAGAAAGTCCCACAATTACGATATACTTGTGTGTGGCGTATCGTACAGCTTCCATGCAGCATACAGGTACATTCCCTCATTGCTAGACACTTGACAAAGGTGAAATATATACTTATACACTTTCTAGGGAGGATTTTAATTCTCCAAGTTAATATTTCACCTGTATCTCATTGTCAAAACTGGATTGTTATTAAAAACAAAGTTCTTATTCAAAGGCCAGTCTGGAGGATTACACGCAGTACAGACTCCATAGTGATAAGAGGGTGAGAGGAATACTGGAGACATTAAAGTTTGTTGCAATATTAGCCTAGCTTTCATAATGTGGAATATCAAGCCAGTATCTCAATAATCTGAAACATCATCTCGGTTTTCACAATATGGAATACTGGGCTGGATCTCATTTACCTGGGATGTGACCTGTCTAGCAGTCATAATGTGGTATATCGGCACCTCAGTGATGTGATATTGGGCTATCCCTCATAATCTGGAGTATTACATTTACATTTCAATAATATGGTTACAGATACTTTTGTTTGACATATGAGTGTACTGCTGTAAGTTCAAGTGGGATTTTTATTACGCACACCTGTTGTTTAAAGAGCCGGAACTGTGAATAATAATAGGCCAAATATTAAATAACGCAAATATTATTATATGTGTGCGGATCTGCTCGGAACGTGACATGACAGCTATCTACTGCACCACACTGCCATTTAATTTACCAGGAGGTCCCTGAAAGGGCATCTATTTCATAAAACTACAGAGAAGGGATCAATTACTGAAAAAAAGATCCTTTTACAAAGAGAGCCCCAAAAATGTGCTAATTCACTTGGTGTTTTGACAGAGGAACATAATAATTACATAACGACACTTACAGAGTTGACTGCTTTGTAGCGATCATCAAAATCCGAAGGCTTACCCGGAATGAATAGCACATTGTGATGATGTTGGCTATGCCAGGGAATGTTTTAAGTTCCATTTAATCTTTCTGAGAGGCCACTAATCAAAGACGCATGTTTCCCAGGTCAGTGGGAGTTTTCGGTTTCCATAAATACATCAAACTCTTCTGCAGATGTTGGATGTTCATATGGCTTTTTAAAAAATTTGCACAAAGTTTACACAAACAATTTGTGCATTCTTCAGAAAAAGTTTCACTCCAATATTTAGTTTGTTTAAAATCATATATGATTTTACAGTTTTGTGCAGACTTACATTTTCCAATGCAAAATAACTAGGAATATTTCAATATAGAAATTTACATTTTGCAACATTATAGTGCTACTGAAATTATGAGGGAGCGTTCCATTATATCTTAGTCACTGTACATTCTGTGTAAGTTTCTTTGTTCGTATAAGTTTGGCCTGTTTCTGCAGAGGGTGGAAGATCCTGGGGTGGATTAAACAGGAGACCTGGCATGCCAGATTAAATCACGTGTTGACGTTGCTAATTACCACGAGGAATCTTAATCTTTTGATCTTTTGAAGTCCTCAGGAAAAAAAGTTTCCTGGTCTGCAGATGTTCAACTGATATTTCTCTGCATGAAAGATCATGTTCATTTTTTATGAGCCCGTGAGACACATTACAGGATTGTTAAAATCGATTATATCGTGGACATGCCCCGCTAGCCTCAAATTATGTGTTCAACTTAATGAGTAGCATGTGCTTAATACTTTTTAGTTTTTTTAAAGCCACCAAAATTCTTCTGATGTCCTGTTCATATCATTGATGTTCCCTTTTAGATGTGTCCTATGTGTTTTTTATGAGCAGTCGTACAATTTCGATGTGTAAAAGGTCGACTTTTATTAGCTGCTTTTTCACCCTAAATTACGGCAACAGGAAGGCAGGTGTATTTGCGCCACCACGTGGCAAAATGAAACATTAACGTCTGCTTTATTTTGGATTAATTGTTTAGAATATTATTGTTATTATTATTATTTTAAAACATAATTAAATTACGTCTCGTGTTTTGTTTAAAACGTTCCGTGTCATAAATAATACTCCTTTCTGGCTGAATTTCACAGGGTTATCGAGTATAGCTGATTTATCGATACTTTGCAGTATATTGTTTTTTCCTCGGATGAATAGAATAACACCCCACCCCTGTGCTTTATCATTTGAATTGCTGTTTCAAATACATTTATAATAGTACTTTCACCCTTACTTCCCCCATGCATGCACCCATCCGTATAAACGGCCACTAGGGGGTCACCTAAATGCACTTTGAAATCTGTATTACTCGGACAGAGAAACGTTTGTTCGGTGCAAAAGCTTGGTTAAAATAATCTTCGTGTTCTGTTGCATGCAGCGGCGAAGAATTGCTAGTTTTTTTCTTTGTAAATATAGTGCAAACTTTTTTTTTTCACCGACGAACGCTGTGGTCTTTTACACAAAGTATGTGAATTCACAACTGTTTCATCTTTCCGTGCCTCGTATCAGTGCCAATCAATTTAGGTAGACACGTGCCTACCCATTTATTAAAAATAATGTAACGTGCAAATTAATTCTTCCACCAATAACATAGCAGTTAAAATAGCAGTTAACTTGCAGTCGGCGTAATCTGGCCAATGAGCAAGCTTCCTGCGTCAGATCGCGTCCCAATCGCCTCCCCCATGCCACATCCTTCCTGTTTCCTGCAGCTAACTCGATCGATCCACACATCGTCACTGAGCCAGACAAATAAATGGCACGGGGCCGTATGGAAATATGGGTATGGGAAATGTCGCACAAGGAATCGCCACTGGTCTCTCAAACTATACAGACAATGACATATACATTTACAGGCAATGCACAAGCAATATATAGATTATATACAAGACAAGTATTATACAACAATAATGAGCCTCATATATGGGAATTAGATTGTAGTGTATCAGCATTATTGAAGGCTTGTGTCCAGGGTGTGAGGAATCTGTAGTGACTTTCCCTGCCCGTTATGTGGTTCCAGAAGAATCCTGGAGTCGTGGAGGGTAGGCAGAGGAACGCCAATGATTTCCTCTGCTCTCCTTACTGTCTGCCGTATGATGTCCTGTCTGCTGTATGATGTCCTGTCTGCCGTATGATGTCCTGTCTGCCGTATGATGTCCTGTCTTGTGGCTTCCCTGAGCCACACCGTGACAGTTGTACCCAGTGTGTCTCATTGACTAATCCTAATCCTAACACTTTAGCTGACTGCGGTGTAGACGTGTCTCAGCAGTTTCCGCAGTACATCCTCTGGACCTTTATAAGGATGGACTTGATGTCGGTCTCCCACTTCAGGGCTTGGGAAACGGTGGCTGACTCGGAACTCTTGGTTATTGTGGCAGGGGGACAGCGCTGAGGGGTCTCCTGAAGTTCACTGTCAGCGCCACAGTCTTGAGCATGTCCAGCTTGAGCGTGTTATGACCGCACCAGAGCCATTCAGCATCCTGCCGATATGCAGACTCGTTGACATTTTGGATTTGTTTGATGTGTTACGGTGGACAGAAAAAGAAATAAAAAACTTTGACTCATAAAACAATGAGCCATGAGTGGTCTAAATTGCACCATTTTACAGCAGAGTGTCCCTGTTACTGCATCACTACAGGACGGGCTGACCTGCTGGCTACACCAACACCTCTTCCAGCAGCAGCCCAGCTTTCATAGCTGGTCTCCCGTCCAAGTACTGGCCAGGCCCAGATGGATTACTTAGTCTGAACTGCAGGGGGTATGGCTGCTCACATCTTCTTCACATATCATGAGTGCATCCTGAATATTAGGGGGGTGCCCCTTTCAAACCTGCAGCGGAAGACATTTAGATCATCAGCCAGGTATCTGCCTCATCGGTGGAGGAAGGTAATTTGTGATGTCTTGCAGACCTCTCCAAACACTGTGCTTCATCTTTTCAGTGTGGCCACACTGCTCGCCTTCGCATTATGAAAAGTGAGCCTGAGTGTTTTTGTTCCGAGCTGGTTATCTGGTCTGCCAGGGGTTGCAGGGCCTCATTCCCACTGGCCGGCGAGGGATGTAAACAGCGGCCAGGATGAAGGAGGAAAAAGCCCACGGTGAATAAAATAGGGCAGCGTCCCGAAGCTGCTGTCCACGGCACCATCCTGCCCATATATTTTGTTCAGGGTGTCGTCTGCCTGCACTCTGTAGAGGACAAAAGCCAGACAAATAAATAGCACAGGGCTGTATGGAAATATGGGTATGGAAATCAGGAAGGTGGAGTAAATAAAGGGCATTAATCAGACCCAGGCCGTGAATAACACAAGACAGGACAAAGTGCAATTTCCATAAGTGCCGGAAAAGCACGTACACAAGGCTGCTGGTGAAAACGCGCAGGCTGCGGAAATATTTCTCCACAGTCCAACGGATGAGGAATTTTTGCGGTTTGCTTTACATCTATAAATGGATAAATGCCGAATGCAGTTCGCACACAAAGCATCTGCTGTCTGCTGTGTATAGTTGCTTGAATTACTGAATGTTATTATCCTGATTGCTTTAACTTTCAACTTTCCAGCCCGAAACATTCACGCAGGTGAGACGCTGCCTTATCTGTGGCCAGAGCGGGGGTCTGGCCCCCTACAGGCACAATAGTTTTGCCTGGTCAGTTTCACCTGGGTTAATTTTTAAACTTAGCGGACCTGGTATATCTGAGCTAGCCACTCTTGTGTACGCACCTGCAATGCCATGTTTTAAAAAAAAAGCATCTGTGAAGCCCAAACTGAGGTTCAGGTAACATATTCAGGTTCATTCTCATTGGGAAGATAAAGTCCAGCCTTATTTCCAGGTTAAACTGCCACTTTAAACCACAACGAATAGTATATGTGGGATACTGGAAGCAAACTCAGAAAGAAAAAAAAAATTTCAGATATAACCTGCAATCGGAAACAGTAATTTAGTCACTGGGATACATTGAATGCGCTGTGATCTCACATCATTTAAGTGCAAGAGGCCCTGAACAAATTCTCGATCCTTATCAGCATTCGGTTAGTGGCTCTGTGGGGCTGGAATCATTAACAGGTGGGGGAAAGCAGCCGCCCTGCCCCCCCCCCCTACCACCAAGGCTGTCCTGTTTGTTTGCTTTCCTAATTAGCCAAAGGTTAACCGCTGGCGTGACCTGAGGAGTCACCTAGCAACCAGGTCACCGGAGGGTGACCTCTCTCATCGGAGAATAAGGAGAGCTATCACTTAAAATATTTAATTTATTTGCCAGTAGGAGTTCAGGGCTATTTTCAGGCCCCTGAGGAAAAGCACCAGGATCGCTCGAGCGTGAGTTTTGCAAAAAAAAAAACGCTTCCCATGGAGCCAGTGAGATATTGCCAACGTCATATACTTTCCCAAGTCACACTCTTGGTGGTGAACAGTGCAACAGTGCATGTCATAGCTGGACACTTCGGATGCTTGTGTGGCAAGTAGATAGAAAATACTGTCATGTAAATCTTTGTCTTTGATTTCATGTGCACTCTGCTTCGTTCTAGGACAGGCCATTTTATCTATCGTATGCTTTCAGGGCAAAAAATTGGATGGTGCTTTGAGTTTTAAATGGTTTTCATTTGAACGTAAGACTACGAGGAGCAGAAAACAGGCTTTAGCCTACTGTAGGGTTATCTGGTTTGTATGCTGACCGTGTGTGGATCAGACGTGTGCAATCTCAGTGATAACACCTAGGGATGTATCACTACAATGCGGTGATTTAGCGATTCCTGCGACTTCGAGTCCTGTGGTGGACGGGGAGAAAAGGGAACTGGCAGGACGATGACGAAGAATTAAACAACATAAGCAGCCCATGTAATTGCAACACTGACTATCTGAAGAATGAAACAACAGCCCACATAATTACCACACGGCCTACGTGAAGAATTAAGCAACACGGGCCGTATATATAATCGCGGCACAAACCGTGCTGCGTGTCCAAGCAGCCTCGCTGCCGTCGACTGGACCTTCGTACTCGTGCAAAGATGGAGAAAAGAGAGAGGCTGCGATGCACAGTAAGGCTCTGGAAGAAAAGATGTGGATAAGAGAGGAGCCAATCGGAATAGGAGAGCTGAGCAAACACAGTATGACCCCCCCAACAGCAGAATGCAGGGGAATGATGATGATGGTATAAAGATGAAGCCTATGTCACCTTGACTTTTAACAGTGGGTCTACAGAACTTTGGGTTGCGCTGGGTTCTGATGAACGGCTCACAAGCGGAATTATACAGAGGCACATATGTATCATGTAGGTTCGTGACCTTGAGGAGCAACTGGCTCTCACCCAACGCAACAGTGGGTTAGAGGAGCTAGTGAATACGCCTTTTAGGGAGATGGTGTGTACGCCACCAGCGGGGAGGAGGGAGAATGAAGAGCAGAGAGGTCGAGCGAGCTGGGT
>JAODKM010000038.1:15286895-15303472 GCA_026780845.1 Petrocephalus sullivani
CGGGTAGTTAGAGTATGGAATAGTCTTCCTGATAACATAGTGCAAGCTAAATCCTTAGGTTCCTTTAAATCAGAGCTGGATAAGATTTTAACAACTCTGAGCTATTAGTTAAGTTCTCCCCAAGCGAGCTTGATGGGCCGAATGGTCTCCTCTCGTTTGTATAGTTCTTATGTTCTTATCAGCTGTAACAAAAAGGGCCACGACCATACCCATCGAAAATGAAACTAAATAGTGCGCCACTGCGACCAATGGGGAGCAGTATAGTACACCGCATAGCACGCCATTCCGACCAATGGGGAGCATATAGTACACCGCATAGCATGCCACTGCGACCAATGGGGAGCATATAGTACACCGCATAGCATGCCACTGCGACCAATGGGGAGCATATAGTACTCCGCCTGGCTAAGAAACCGAGCTGCACACGTTAATATGCCATTGGACCACCTTTAGCTTTGACTATGGCGCAGCAAGCCGATGTGCGACATCTTAAAATTTTTCTTCATCTAGATTCGCATTCATTTCTCGCTAAGCTCCTGTGTTGATGATAGGTGAGTTGTACCACTCCATAAATTCTTCTTGGGCACATCCCGAAGACTTTGAATGGGGTTATGGTCAAGATTCTGAGGAGGCCAGTTCATGTGTGAAAATAATTCCTCATGCTCCCTAAGCCACTCTTTCACAATTGGAGCCTGATGAATCGCGACATTCTCATCGTGGAATATGCCCTTAGGGAAGAGAGAATCCATTGATGGGATAACCTGGCCATTCAGTAGATTCAGGTACTCAGCTGACTTCACTTTATTGCTGCATAACGTTGCTGAGCTGTAATAATGATCCTTTTAAGTACTTGCTGACAAAAGTCACAGAATTAAACTAAATAATATCACCAGGCAATAACTTGCCAAGACACAATAGCGACTCTACTGACCTTCACAGAGTCCCTGCTGCACTTGCTAAAGCCCGGCTCTGCCTTTTTAAATAGCATGCCACTTACCACTATGTAGCCACAGACTGAATGTTTTGCAGTGCAATTACATTAGGTTCTGTGACTTATTGTAATTTTATAATATAATTTGATCTCATCGCTGTTACCATATGCTGTACTCAGAAATGGTGCTGAACTAAAATCTGACATACTGTATTTAATTGGACTCAAATGGTGATAACATTACTCAGATGTAATTGCAGGGTAACACTTCGACTATATTGGCTTAGAATATATCGACTAATTATAACTACATTTTCTTAATCCTTAAACAAAATTATTCTGCAATAGCCCAGTTCATGCAAAATAGCACCTCTGCCTAATTTTGGCCAAAGTTTTAACGAAATACCAGCCTGCGGCAGATTTTGTTAGGCCTGTTAGTTACCAGTCATAGTCCTTAGTCCACGGGGTATCGGCATCGATATAGCGTTTAAGCTATAATTTTCCAAGATTTCCACTCGTCTGCCAAATAAACACAATTTCCCGTTAGGTTAATGCATCTGCACACTTAGTCTTGTCTGATCTGTAACCAAATCACCAAAGAATATTCAATTAAATGTATAATCGGAGAAGCCTGCAGCGTGATTAGGTAACTGTCACCTTGGTTAAGGATCAAGACGGGTCTCTAATTTGATCGTACGGTATACGCATAAATATTATTAATCATGCGATCCCGCATTTTGTCTTTAATATGCGTATATTAAAAGCCTCAAATTAAGATCTTTAAACATAAGTCAGACTCATAATTAAGTTGGCTAAGTTGTTATGTGTGAGGGGAGCCGTGAAAACGGCGCTATAAAAACGCGCATCCTTTCGGGGGCTGCCGGAGCAGCGACGCGCCTGCAGCATTTGGTCACGAGGTGGCGCTGTACGCAGCGAGCCGGAGCGCCGCGCACTGAATGCGGTACGTGAGTCAGTGTGGCGAGCCAGTGACTTTATCTGCTCCGTCCCCCTGCCTCGCCGTCAATAGCGAACCGCAGAGCTGCCTTTTTCATTCTCAAACAGCACTGCTCCGGCCGCATGGCTCTGCAATGAACCGAAAGCTGCTGCTTGGCAAAATATAAAAAATAAAAAAAACTCCTCTTTGGCTTCAGAACAAGGAAACTACACAATTCCCCCCCAGATCTCGCTGTTCTGTTTTGTTTTTATTTTATTTTATTTTTTATTTTCTTAGTGTACATGTGTAAATGGCAGGGGCACAGCCCGGAGTTCACGCCTTGCAGCTCAAACCCGTGTCCGTTTCGGAAAACCTGAGGAAAGGAAACAAATTCATGAAATGGGAGGATGTGAGTACGGCCGCCGACGCGCACCTTCGGCCGGCGAAAGCGGCCGGGACCCGGTAATACTGGCAGGAATCGGTGGACGCGTCCCTGGAGCCGGGGGGAAGCCGCGGCGCTGCGCTCGGCGCCGCGCAGTAACCCGTCTATAAAGCCCGTTAATATTTAACTTATTAAGAAGTACTGTTATAGTGCGGCAAGCGCTTTGTTTTGCCAAATGCATTACAAATGTCAGGTCTTAGGCAGAGAGCCGGAGTGACTTAACTGTTTGGAGTGCAGAAATGAGAGCGAAAGGGTTTTATTAGGCTTTGCACTTTGCCGTTGCAGTGGATGGGGGTTCGAGGCTGGAAAACCCCCGCCGGGGCTGTGGGCTTCTGAAGGGCGCTGTATAAACCTAATGCGCTGTTATTATGTGTGACTTTAAAAATATTATGCGGGAAAGGAGACGCTTGGTGCTGGCACCTGCCTGCCTGCTTTCCTGCCCGCCTGCCTGTCTGCCTGCCGCCTGTCTACCTGCCCGCCTGCCTGTCTGCCTGCCTTCCTGCCCGCCTGTCTGCCTGCTTGCCTGTCTACCTGCCCGCCTGTCTGCCTGCTTGCCTGTCTACCTGCCCGCCTGTCTGCCTGCCTGTCTGCCTGCCGCCTGTCTGCCTGCCTGCCCGCCTGTCTGCCTGCCCGCCTGCCCGCCTGTTTGCCTGTCTGCCCGTCCGTCCTTTGTGAACTTTAGCTCAGGTGCTCTGGGGCATTTTGCATTTTAAAGCGCCGAATGTCGTGCGTGAGATACCCGAAATACTACTTCATTGTCGAAATGCCCCGTCTTTGCAAACCAAACGAAATGCACACCGGCCTATAAAACTTGTGTTTTCCATAAATTGGAAAAAGGGGGGGATATAGGTGCGTTGGGACGAGCGCGTTTTAAACAGCTTAATGTGGCCGGAGCCCCGGTGTTGGTGCGCGTCCCGCACCCCTGTCTGCCCGGCATCACCACGCGCAGCCGCCTATTCCCATGGCATGTTTTAGGACGTTTTAGGACGCGTTAGGCTGCTGTGGCTGCAGGGTACCACAGGGAGCTCTCTTTAAAGGTGCCTTTACAGTGTTAAGACGCTCCGGGCTGGGAGCCTCCGGCCGAGTTAATTTCACATTACAGCCGCAGTGATATTGCATTACTTTAATGCAAGCACATTAGTCGGATGATAAGCATTTGGTATAATCGCTGTAATTTCTATTAATTGACTGACCTCCTGATTGTGTTATTGCGTGCACTGACATCTTGCATACCTGCTTACCCCGTGCACTGTCACTGTCACGCCTGTCCCAGGGTTAGGGGACACCCGGCTTTCACACGACACCTGTTCGGATGAACTTGCCGAGAAGTGTGTCGGACGGCCCACGTCGGCATTCGTCTGCCCCGTGAGTCACATGCCTGTGACACCCCGAAAGCTTTGCATCCCGGAATACGTGCGGCTTTTCGGGCAAGTCGCTTTTCATAAGAAGCGCGCCGTCGTGTTTACATAGAGGGCGGGGTGGGAAATGATGTATTCCGCTGTTTTACCTCGCTACTTCATTTAAAGTGCTTTGCGAATCCATGTATATAGTGGTCATGGTGGACTAAGAGAAACCACCAACACCAGCTCATGGTTCGATGCATGGTCTCATAACCGTGCTGTAGTAACTTTGAATGTTTAAGTGACGCTGGGGCTATTTTAAGGAAGCGGCCTGTTTGCTGGCTTGGCATTAAAAGGTGTCATAACTAAGGGAGCAGACTGTTAGGTTTGGGGGTGGACCAGCAACCTGACCTCCACGGCCGCGGGTTCGAGGCGGTGGTCACTGTGAGTGTGGAGCATTTTCTCCCTGAGCTTGTGTGGGTTTCTTCTGGGTACTCTGGTTACCTTCATGTTAAGTTTAGCAGAATAGGAGTCTGTGGATTGTTCTCCATGTGTGTCGTGTGAAAGCCGGGTGTCCCCTTCCTCATACCTGGCACAGGCCCCAGGCTTACCATGACAATGTACTGGGTAAGCACTTATGCACGATGCCAGTACAGCCAATAATGGCTAAAGAGATGGGCACAAATACATCAAAAAGTATTTTGTTTCAGATAAAAAAATACTTGCTCATTAAATGTAACAAAATAGAATACAAAATACTGCTGTGAGAAAATATTTAATTAAAATACAAGTAATTTGAAAATACAAAAATACATGTAAAATGCATGTACATGATGAATGTATGTACCATTACGGCCGTAGTCATGTGTAGTATTTACAAAATAAACTACTTTTCATGACTTTAAACAGAATAATAATTTTAATAATAAGTTCACAACGAGCAGGCTGGGCCCAACAGAATGTGTTTCGGGATTTATTTGCTGCTAACCAAAGACTGTTATCGGCTATATTTAAAAGTCTGTAAGCCTGGTGTTGAAGGTTCTTAAAATGACAGAAAATAAGTAAAATAACATATTTTATTAATTATTTAATATTCAGCAGCAGGGTAAGCTCTGTGCCTGTGATCGGAATGTCGCCGGTTCAAGCCCAGCCTCTGGCCGTCTGTGGGCCCTTGAGCAAGGCCCTTAAACCCCAGCTCCCTGGGCCCTGCACAAGTGGCTGCCCTTCACGGCCAAGCTTACTCTCATGGAGAGCAAGGCTGGGGGAGGTGAGAAGTGAATTTCCCCACGGGGATCAATAAAGTATCTCAAATCAAAAATCAATTTTTAAATACAAAAATATAATCTCTCAAAGTATTTTGTTTCAGATATCAGATTTTTTCCATCCAACAAAATACAAATTACAAAATACTTAAAAGTAATTAAATACAAATTTTAAATACATTCAATTGAAATATTGCCCATCTCTGTGTACAATCAAGAAATCTGGTCAATAATTATGTATTAAAGCAGCTATGCTAAATGTGTAGCATCTGGTTATTGTGTGTATATAGATAGGCATTACAGTAATGCTGTGTCACTGTGATTGTAACACAGCCTATAACATAAAATTATCTGTCAGATTAAGATATGTGATACATAGCATGGCTTGTAAATTGAACTGTGTTAAGTTCTGGAGTAATATGCATTTTGGCAGTATCTCTGTTTGATCTCTGATGCCCAGATAACAATACTGGTCTGTTGTAAGTAAAATCCTGGGTGCTTTCCATCCCTGGGCTTGGAAAGGTCGATTCCCAGCTGGATATGGGATTTGGTCAAAGCACCAGCGCTGCGGTCTGTTCCTACTGGTTCTTGCAGAGCTCCGAAAATAGGTACAACTGTTTTTTTAAAGTCACATTCAAAGTGGTTACTGCCCATTTCCAGCCCCGATTCAAAAGACCAAACACGCTGAGCAAATGAATAAATAAAAGAAAAGGATAGGCATCAGAATGAAAAAATAATGCTTAATGAAACTTTTTCAAAGGGAGTAACTTTTATCAATAATACATTGTATTCAAACTGGAGACTGTGTATGAACTGGAGAATATTATAGTTTGTGCATCAGCATGTAGACAGGCCGCACGCAGACACGCCCAGGAAAGCCAGTCCCTGTTTGTGTGCTTTGTTATGCTTATCGTTTTAAGGTCTGCCTTTGATTCTGGTCACATCCTAGGTAGTTTTCAGGTTTTCCCATGTGATTCATGTTTAAGCTGATTAACAGTGGCAGAGTGCGTGAGCAGAGACGCACTCTGCACTGGCATTACAGGCACCAAGGCTGTACCTGGGAATGACGCCTGAGAAGTGCAGGCCGCTGGAGGGATAGAAGTCTGAGAATCTGATTACCCTTTGCGTAATATGAAAGTTTTCCGAAAAGAGGGGAAACAAAGACAAAAGAAATGCTGACTATGCCCGGGCCTGGGACTGCCGTCAAAGGGTTGGGGGGGCACCACCCCTTAGCTTCATCCTGATCTTCTTTTTAATGGTGATGGTTTAAGTTGTAGAATTAATAATGATTACTTTGCAACCAAACCTGCCTTAAGGTCTGTCTTTTGATAATTCGTTTTAGATTTGACTCTTATTCCTAGTTGTCCTTATTGTTGTATTTTGGACAAAACAGTCTAATGCAATCTAACAATCTAATCTAATTTTGTGTTTGATCTGAGTTGTACAGGTGCATTTTAGTTTGCTAGTTCACTGATTTTATTATTTTTCTATACTGCTTGTCCTATAACAAAATGGAGATGGAGAACATTCCAGTGAACCTCGGCAAAGACAGGGCGTTACTGAAAACCTGCTAATAAAAACCAGAGGAGAAAGTAAACTCTCAATCCAACCGTGTTCTGTCCGCTTATCCCGAGCGGGTCGCAGGGTGGCCTGGAGCCTGTCCCAGACAGCATGGGGCACAAGGCAGGATTAAATTCTGCATTTTTCTATGTGCCCTGATGACATATTTATGAGGAAAGAGCCATCATGATTGGGCAGGGGAATAATTTCAGGTGGGACAGCGAAATGACATGTCTGTAAATTGTTTCTGTGAAGACTAATACTCAGTCTGGTGTCCCTGTAAAAGAACCTGTTAAAACAGCCAGTCATCCATCCGTCCATTTTCTCCAAACTGCTTAAAGGATCACTGTGTAAGAAAGCAAAGTGTGGTCTGACATAAGTGGCAGTTAAGTTGGGGTGCCATTGATTCTCCGCAAGACTAGTCTCACGGTCTCGCTCGGTCCAAAGGAATGCGGCGCTGACTCGTCCCCTTCTCCCATTCTGCAGGATTCTACTGTGGTAACCCCTGTCACCTTACGGGTCGACCCACAGGGGTACTTCCTGTACTGGATAGATCAAAACAAGGTAAGTCTGGCCTTTATTTGGTCTTCCGGGGGTAACTGCTTGATGGGGAACTCTATGAAGACTTCCAGAATGTAATTAAAATAAATTATACATAAATAATTACTTGTAGTTTTTGTGTTTCTAAGTTTCCCTTGTGCATGTGTGTGTGTGTTTGTGTGTGCATGCTGGTCTGTGGGAGAGTCTTTTAATGGACTGGCATAAAGGTCATGGTTATTGGATTTGTATGTATGAAATGTCCACTTTGTATTGCACAAAGGAAGAGTTTAATTCCAGAGGAAAGACTGAACTCGCTGGCAGTGTTGTTGAGGGTGATCCCGTAAAACCTTTGTGGACTAGGGAGTCAGGCTCAGGCCTTAAAGTGCATAAAATCTGGACATCCAGGCATTGCTGTAAGGCACGCAGTGAGAAAAGCATGGGGAAGGGAGAGAGATGGTCGTGTGTCCTTCACGTAAAGTGGAAAGCATTATGTGGTAACGACAGAGCCTGGTAATCCTGTCACGGGGGACGAGACGAGATGGCCGGGTCCACTGGGGGTTCTTGTTTCGGAATTAAGACCGCCTTTTTGCGTCGCCTAGCTGGAGCAGTCGCAATCTCGTTCCCATTCCGTTCAGGAAGGGCAGGAGGATCTGGTGATCTGGCTTATTGAAAGCATAAGGGTAGACCGATTGTGGAGAGATGGTATTGGTGCTGGTGGAGATCATGGTGGTAGTGAAGGTAGTGAGCATAGTTACATCGCATATGATATGATGCTCTGAGTAGCTTGGGCCTGTACATGCAGGATTTCTTTTTGGGTGGAGAGATGGTGGAAGTAGGTATGCTGATGAATGAATATGTCAGGGGTTAGTGGGCTGGGGGGTGTGGGGGGGGTAGCAGCAGGTGGAAGAAGGTCCAGTTCGTAGTGCTGTGTGAAGGGATGAAAGGACCTACCACGGATCAGTCAGAGTGCGGCCCGGTGGCAGGTGTTCCTGAAGGAGGCGACCCGGAGGTGGTCTGCTGATCTTTATGACAGAGGGAGGAGGTTCAAACACTTGTTTAATTTTTGGATACATTTCTCAGATTTCAGGCATGTTGGGTAGGTGTGGCAGCTTGACGGTCTTGTCAAATTCCGGTCTTTTTTGCTCATATAGCACCCCATTTGGGTCGACCCGTGTGTAGGACAGAGGGGGAGTCTGGCTGCTCTGGATGGTAGAGAGGAGAGGGCAGAAGGAGGAGGTGAATGTGGATATGGGAGGTAGGGTGGTAGAAAATTATGAAAGATGATTAGGAGTAAAGGTTTATTGGGCTTTATTGATCCCATGGGGAAATTCTGGATTTTTTGTTCCATTTCGTGATGGCATGTTTGGGGTGGGTACAGCTTCTGGTTGGGAAATGACCTTAATGCTGGGCTGCATTAAGAAGGCCCGGCTAGCTGTGTCATGGCCATAAAGTGAGCAGACGCCATGCTTTTCCTGTGGATGTTGGAAATTGGTGTTGAGAGCCTTCTGGTATTTATCAGTCTATGGGGGGCTTAAAAATTCCTGTGTGGGAAAGGACCTTTGGAAAGATCAGAGGGACGGAACTGAGGGAGAGAGTCGCGAGTGACTGAGGTGGACGGTGATGCCTTCAAAGTCAAACTCATTGGGAGAAGGTTCCTGGCCAGGGGAGCAGACCTGGAACACGGCAGGTGATCAGCTGTTCAGGTATATGAATCATATTAATAGCAGAAATTGTAATTTGTGTGGGGAGCAAAGGCCCAGGATGCAGACTAGCGCCACCTAGAGGAGCAGACTGGGGTGGAGAGCAGCATGGTGTGGAAATGTGACGGCAGAAGGTGTAAATACAGCAGATTTACCAGCTAAAAATGGTCTGGTTAGAGAGACATGAGGATACACCCTGCCAGATTTATGTTAGCTGCACTCTTTTAACATAGATAACAAAGCAGTGTGTTTAACATGGACGATTGGGGCTCAGCTAAATTTACTGTGGAGAGAAAAGGGCTTTTGCAGCCCAATAAAGACCACAGTGCAATTTGGATCACTGCCTGGTTTAACTCAACAGGAACCAGTAAAGGTGGTTTAGGCAGTAGGTAACCATGAGAACATGATCTTCTCCCCATGAGCAGATCCAAAGCTTTATTCCTCTCTTTATTAATCGAATCTGCTATAATTGTCCACAGCGAGGCATGCCAATTATTCACAGCTGGTTAGCAGTAGACACTGTGACCTTACACTAAGGAAGCGTTTCCATCCTCAGGGCCCCCTCAGACGGTCCACATTTTTGCTTCTTCCAACTCTTCTGTTCTGACAGGGTCTCTGTTGATTATTTTACAGATAATTGTGGTTAGGGTGTGATTTCATGTGTCAGAGAAATCCAGTGTAGGAAGATTTAAGATATTCAAAACCCCCGAGAATTCCTGTTTAGATATTCAGCTCATCCACATTACTCAGCTGGAGTAGCCGTGGAGATAATCTCACGCTCATCTCCTTCAGGACAATCTGGCGGGAGGATCTGGTGAGCAGGCTTATCGAAAGCTCCGGAGCAGGGCAGTTTATCATAGGAATTTACAGACCAAATCGAACTCTGCTAAGCTACATTCTGCAGATGCTGGGAGTGCGATGCTGCCCCTTCAAGCCAGAGATGATTGGTTTTTCTTAAGATGCTCAGAGGCATCGCCAGGCTGTGTGGCACACGTGATCCCCGCCTGCTCATCTGAAAGGAAAACAGCCAGTGGAAGATCATCATCAGCTTCCTGTCAGCAGAAGGAGTGTATTCTGGTCAGACTCCTGTAGCTGGGCTGCATTAAGAAGGCTCAGCTAGCCGTGTTACGGCCATAAAGTGAGCAGACGCCACGCTTTTCCCGTGGATGTTGGAAATTGGTATTGAGAGCCTTCTGGTATTTATCAGTCTATGGGGGGCTTAAAAATTCCTGTGTGGGACAAGCTTGCCGATACCAACGCCCCAGCCTGAGTGTGTCTTTGCTGTGGTCCTTCAAGATGGCGTCACTGTGAACGTGTTCAGCATGTAAGTGTGCGGCGTGTGTCACCGGAAGTGCCCTTTGAAAGGGGACGCTGGCAGAGGGGGGCGTGATCTGTTATTGCTGGTCATGAGCATGACGCCGCATTCGGCACGGCCCAAATAAGCTCACCGTCCAGGGTTCAGCTAGGTGCAGAGAGGGCTTCACACTGTGTGGTTCCTTCATAGGTCACGTACTCTGTGTCGACTCTACGCCGGCCTGACGTCAGACTCCCGGTAAGACTGGCAGGTCGACAAATATCATAATTCCACTGCTAGATAGGAGAGTGTTATTAAAATAAGAATACTAATTAGAGCCATAGAGAGAATTTTTATAGAAAAAATTGCCATTTTTATAATTATAAAAGCCTTTATAATTAATGCAGGGTTGCGGACGCAGGGAGAGAGATTTATTAAGCTTTCGCTCTTGGCAACAAAATTAATTTTCTCTTTATGTAAATGCTGTTTGATATGGCTTACTGACAGCCAGGCATAACTTGCTCGTCCGCTGGATGAGAAATGTGGGCAGGCGTTTACTCTGGACGCCTAATGTGTAAACGGTGGACCCCTTGGGTTTGCTCATAGGTAAATATCATGCTAACATAAAAAAGGAAAAGAGCGGGCTAATTAAGGGAGCCCATGCTGGAGAAAATAGGCCAGGTTCCTTTTTTCCCCTCCCTCCTCTATCAGCTGTACTTTCCATTTCTCCCATCTCTTTTCCCATGACTGGCCACTGGCTGGCTGCCCTGTCACCTCGCTCTCACTCCTGCCCTTAAAGATAAGGACCTCAGAATGCTCCTTCGCTTTACACTCTTATGTAAAATAGCCACCCCCTCAGATGCACTTCCTCCCCGCAGCTGTTTGATACATCCACAAACTGGGTGCCTGATTCCAATCTCATAAAGAGGCAGAAATTAGCAGCGCATTCCCCAGAGCTCACCCCCCTACCGCGCGGCCCCCCGACTTACAAGCACCTCTGCTTTTATCTCCCGACTTCGGAGCAGCAAAGCAATTAGTGCCGTTTTAGTTTGGGGTGGGTTTTATGCTGAGAGTGAAACCTCACCTCTCACGGGACAGGCATAACACTGAAGCTGATGTCAGATGCTAGAGCTGATGCTGGGATGGATCGTGGGTTCACCAAAAACAGCAGATGGAGCGTTTTCCTAATCAGCGGGATATGAAGGCAGATTTAGTCTTGAACCATTTATTAAGCATTCCAATGGGTTTGTCAAAAACATACCGACCAAATAAAACTTCCTGCTTCTTATTTTTCCCCTCTTCTCCAGTGGAATTCCTCTAAACTCAAACGGGTAAACTGATACATAAATCTTAGACAGCAAATTCTGAACAATATTAATATTTAAAGAAACAGATTGAGATAAATCAATGAGATGATTTCTGTCAAAGTAATCTTACACTTGCATATCCGAGCCTAACACGGACATCGTTAAAGCCGCGGGCGCTCACCGCCCGCCGGGGTGTTCTGTCAGCGGTGACACCCCGACCTGCTAAGCCATACACTGCCTCATACCCCCTGCACACACACTCTGTCACATACCCTTAAAAGGATCCAAGTCTTAAACGCACAATAGCCATGTATTATAGCCCAGTAGAATTATATTACTTTTTTAGACATAATATGCTCCCCAGACTATGGAGAGCAAACATTAATCAATACAAGATGCTGTCGCTCAGTTTGCACTCTTGGCTTAATCCTTCACTTTTGGAAGCATATTTTACTAAATGATTCTACACCATGATGGACAGGAATAGCATTGTGACTTCCCAGTTTGGCCACCTGAGACTGGGGATAGTGTTTGGCTCAAGTGGGTTAGGATCTTATGTCTGTGATTGTGTGAAGGTTGCTGGTTTGAATCCCAGAGTTGATTTCAGCATTGAGCCCATGAGCCCTTAGAGTAACTCCCAGTTGCCCCAGGACTGGCGGACCTGGCCTTGTGTGTTGCTTTGGATAAAAGCATCTGCTAAAATGTACCGTTTGTCCGCTTGACGTGCTCCTTCCCCAGTCTTGGTTCTTTGGGTTGTGTTCCATTTGTCCATTTGTGGTAGATTTAAGCAGCCTAGTAAGCCGCCACTGTTCCTGGCGAGCTGGACTCTCTGCGTAGCACTGATATTGACCAAAAACACCACGGTAAAAATCTGCCCACTTGTTTGTTCTGTTGGTTCCGGCGTGGATTTTGGTGCCCTTCAGCCAATTCAGACGTGTGACATCACTTCCCGTCGAGCACAGACCCTGTTGCTGCCCTGTTCCCTCGTTCCAATATCACACCAACCATCTAACGCTAGTCAATATCAAGGAAGAACACCCTCGACTATGGACGCCTTAGGCCTGCGGAGTGGTAAACAGCTGCTCACACTGTTGGACAAAGCAACATGATTTTTAGGAACTTGACAACTGTCGGCCTTTTTGTGGATCGGAGCCTTTAGAGGGACCTTGCATACTTTGGGACGTCTGAGCGCTTTCCCTTAAGGGATCTTATGCTCTGAGAGCTGTGACTATTCCACTCCTCAAAGGTATCACCTGGCTTGCAGCTTGTGCTCCCATCATCTCCTCAGGAGAGGGGGTGCTGTGTGGTCCAGCAGGTCCGGCTCTACACCTATGATCGGAAGGTTGCTGGTTCAAATCCTGTGCTTGGCAGAGCTGCCACATTTCTGTCGGGCCTTTGAACAAAGCCCTTAACCCCCAATGAAAGCTTCTCTGGATATATAGGTGGCCTGGTGCATTGGTGCCAAGCATCCTTCTCACCTCTAAGTGTGCGTGCATCTTAATGGAGAGTATGATGAGCTATGTGAAAATTAATGTCTCCCAATAAAACCCAGTTTCCCATAGTGTGCCCTGTTTCCATCTTGTTCCTGTAACCCCAACTGATCTGTCTACTGTTACTTCTGTGCTCAGTTAGTTGCCTATTTTGGATATTTCTCTTTTTTGGGAGGGGCGGGTATTATGGTATGTGCAGCATTCTCAAGCCCATTGCCATGGAGACCGGTGACCATGCCTTCGGTAGGGTCTGCGAGTGGAGTAACCCTGTGACACTGGGATTTGGCAACAAACGGCGAGTTTGTTCCTGGAAAAAAAAAAAATCCCTTTTTTGGGATAGTTGGGGAACCCGGCGATGCACCGGGGCAGGACGAGCCAAACACAGTGAGGAGGCCACCAGGCCGGCAACCTGCAGATACTAAACAAGGCCAGTTTGAATTGGGGCCCAAAAGACCCCTAAATATGCCAGCTGTGGTCATGAGACTCGGGGGTCAGCCGGAGATGATGACCCCACGGGGGATTTATGGGGGCATCGCAGTTTTGCTTGACTGTCGTAAAAGAGAAACTTAAATTTGACTAGAGCTGGACTGAAGCAAGAAGCAGTAGGAGAGTGTACTTTTTGGAGCTGGGAATAATAATGTCTGATTCATGAGCGCGGTAGGTCAGTGGCCCCCACCCACATCTTATAGGGTTTAACAATTTTTCTGGCAAGTTTCTTGCCCCCCCTCCACCCCCACCATTTGTAAAACCACAATTTTTAAATATTAAAGAATAAGTGGTCATTTCCCAGTCTCATTGACTGACAGTTTTGGAAGGTGTACAATAATACCTTGAGACATGTAGTTTTAAATAATTCACCACTTTTAAAATTTTAATTAGTCTAATTAATCTAAATTAGTTCGAAGTAAAATTAATTGAAGCTATACTTTTTTTTTTTTTTGATTTATCGCCACATATTTATCCAGATGTATCTATATATTAGCCTAATGTAGCTAGAGTAGGGTCGCTCAGTGGCTTCCACTGTGACCTCCAGGGCTGTGGGTTCGACCCCCAGGGCCAGTTCAGTTTGCCTGCCTGGGTGCTTCAGTTTCCTCAGGTGGCTCAAAGCCATGTGTTTTAGGGAGGTATTGCAGGTGGTCCAGAGCCTGTCCTGGAGGCTATGGGCACAAGGCGGGGAGCAGCATTGGATGATGGGAAAAAAACTGAAAACTGTCTCTCTGAAGAGCCACTTTTTTGGAGAGACACCTATAGATGTGGTTTCAACTGTAGTCAATCAATCAGTCATAAGTGAAAACCAAGCTGAATGGCTTCAGGATGAATTCGGAAAGGTGTAGCTATGCATGCCAGCTTTTACACTTTCTCTGTTTATCATTTTAGTTTCCAAACTCAGGCTTGAATCTGACATCTCTCGTCGTGGTTTTTGAAAAACAAATTACGTCCATAGTCCGTATGACAAACTATTAAAAAAAATATGAAATTATATTTATGATTAAATTATGAAATGGTAGTAGTAATTCAATACCTTTAAATACATTTATTTTTGTTTTTGCTGTACAGATGAGTATGAACATATTCATAGTGGCATAGATTGGTGTACATTTACAGCACCTGAGTTAATTGTTGTGGTTACACGACTCTAAAGTTGAGAGAGAGAGAGAGTGGGAGAGAGAGAGAGCGAGAAAGGGAGGGAGGGAGAGCTAGAGAGAGAGAGAATGAGAGGGAGAGCTACAGAGAGAGAGGGAGAGCTAGAGAGAGGGAGAGCAAGAGAGGGAGGGAGGGAGAGCGAGACAGGGAGGGAGGGAGAGCTAGAGGGAGGGAGAGCTAGAGAGAGGGAGAGCTAGAGAGAGGGAGAGCTAGAGAGAGAGAGATGGAGAGAGAGAGAGGGAGAGCTAGAGAGAGAGGGAGAGCTTGAGAGAGGGAGAGCTTGAGAGAGGGAGAGAGGGAGAGCTAGAGAGAGAGGGAGCGCTAGAGAGAGAGAGAGCTAGAAAGAGAGAGGGAGAGCTAGAGAGAGAGAGAGAGCTAGAAAGAGAGGGAGAGCTAGCGGGAGAGCTAGAGAGAGAGAAAGAGAGAGCTAGAGAGAGGGAGAGCTAGAGAGAGAGAGCTAGAGAGAGAGGGAGCACTAGAGAGAGGGATAGAAAGAGAGAGGGAGAGCTAGAGAGAGAGGGAGCACTAGAGAGAGAGAGCTAGAAAGAGAGAGAGCTAGAAAGAGAGGGAGTGAGGGAGAGCTAGAGAGAGAGGGAGAGCTAGAGAGAGGGAGAGCTAGAGAGAGAGGGAGAGAGGGAGAGAGAGGGAGAGAGGGAGAGCTAGGGAGAGAGAGAGAGAGAGGGAGAGAGCAAGCTCTCTGACCACACTGGGAAAACCTCAGAGGAACTGCATTGTGGCCAAGAACAATAGCGTGGAGGAACACCCTTTGGAGGAACACCCTTTGGAGGAACACCCTTTGGAGGAACACCCTTTCTTAGCAGCGGCTGCTCTTGGGTTGGCGCAGCCAGGAGTCCGAAGGGAACCGGTTTTTCTCTGGAAGCTTCCTTCCTACTACATAAATGACCATAACCACTGGGGGCAGAGTGTGGCTCTGTGGGTTAGGCCTGTGTGCCTGTGATTGGACGGTCGCCGGTCCAAGCCCAGCCTCTGGCCGTCTGTGGGCCCTTGAGCAAGGCCCTTAACCCCCAGCTCCCTGGGCGCCCCTCAAGGTGGCTGCCCTTCACGGCCAAGCTTACTCTCACAGGGATCAATAAATGTATTACTTATTATTATTATTATTATTATTATTATTATTAGTAATGGGGCACAGTGCATGCCACTTCTGTAACAGATGAGCCTTTGGGTGTCCCCAAGGACTCGGATGCACGTCTGCCATGATGGGTGCTGCTTGGAATTAATGTTTGCCAGCTTTAATGTGGTGAAATTAAGTTCTCTCTTCACATAGAATGGCACCCGAGCAAATTACCAAAGAATAAACAATGTCTTATGAGACAAAATATGGAAAAAAAAAACATTGAATTGTATTCTGTGTTTTGAACAGTTTTGATACCTTTTAAATTGTTTAAATATATTTACAAACCTAATTAAGTAGCTGAATAATGTAAATTAGACAAAGCTTTATTCGTTTATAAGATTCTGAGTTTTAGAGAACCTATTTGAGTAGATTCTTCGTAATGATTTGCATAGCTAGGTGGGAATTTGCACAACAAGCTGTTTCGATTAGTATTTACATTTGCAGGCATGGCGAGGTGTCTTGCTGAAAGAAGCCGTCCCCCGGGCGGAACACCTCGCTCCATTAAAAATATGCCATCCTCTCCTTCTGTAGATGCGATGACCTTTCTGAACAACAGAGCCACAGTCAATCAATTTGAATCAGTCCACCAGCAAGATGGTCTCAGCAGAACAGTAACCAAATCAAATATTACCAGCTGTCTAGGTTTAATTGGAAATTCGTAACAAAACAGTGAGGTGCGTGTAAGTCCATTTAATTATTTCCCTCCTGCTGGAGATGGTATCATACAATAGAAAACACTGTGTTTTTGAAAGAAATCGCATACTTAATTAGATCCTGGCCAAGAATATCCAGCTGGTATCAATGTATCAAACATGCTCCCTTCCAGCTGCTGTAAAGTGACACACACCAGTCAGTTCCATTATATGTGTTAAGCAAACATCCCACCTTTCCTGGAAGTTCTGGGAATCTCCCGGAAATTGACACCACCTCCCTGACACTTAAAAATATCCTGGAGATCTGTCATTCTGCTACCCCCCCCCCCCCCCCCCCCCCCCCCC
>JAODKM010000038.1:15303572-15315010 GCA_026780845.1 Petrocephalus sullivani
TGATTAGAAATATATTTCAGCGGCACTTGAGTTCAATTTGTACACAAGCGACAAGACTTTTGTCAGGGACTGTACATCGGTTTCATTTCACAGCAGCAATACATTCAGCTTTACTTATGCCTCCCCATCAATGCAGTGACATCTTTGATTATTGGCTAGATACATTTGAAATTTCTTAATACTGATTTGAGGTTCCCTGATATATATTTAAAGAGCACTGAGGGTTCAATCTGCACACACAGCAGGATTTTGACTTACCTCCTGAACTTCCACTAATAAGTTGGGCCCAGAAGCTGACACCCACACACCCAGCATCATTTTCATTCACAGTGATCACAGATCACGCACACATACAGTAGCCGCTCTAGCCTAGCATGAGCGAGCCAGAGAGCGACTCCACTAATTAACCCACCAATCAAAGCATGTGGCTCTGTTCCCTGGTTAATTACACACATCATCCCCATGCCAGCACATTCCCAGGGAGCTCATTGCAACACACAATAAGCAACAGGCAAGTGAAAACCTCACATTCTTACATATTACTTACTTACGGGTAGACTGTGTGCATTGAGTAGGACTACACTATAAAAATTTGCAGTGTGATACTAGGGCTGGGCGATATGGCCTAAAATTCATATTGCGGTATAATTTGAACCATTGACGGTATATATTGCGGTATATAATTTGGTATGTAAATTTCAATATAACCGTTTTTGAATGGGTAATATACAGCCATAGCAAATGCACTACAGCAGGAAGTTGTATTCTAAACTGTTAACTCATTTCGAAGTAGTCGTGAATGTCACTTTAAGAATATTTATTGTGCAAAACAGCAATTATAGAAAATATGGAAAACCTTTAAAATTACTTTTTCGTGCTTTTATCACCAAAATATCTTCTAGTAAAAATACAGGTTGGTTTTGTAGACTGTATGTAAGCAGAAAACAAGACAGACACAGAACCAAAAGCTATAAAACTAATCAAATTAGGCTAGCTGCATGACCCCATCCCTATTCGGATGAAGACCATCCAATGTGCACACTTACAGATTGCTCGTGTTACCTCTCTTTGCAATCTCTGTCGCCCGGCATATCTTGCAGATTATGTTTTTCTGCTCAGTATCTGAGACCTTAAATCCAAACCATGTCCATATTATGGAGGTTGCACCAGTCTTTGTAATGAGCTCATCCTATTATTAAGAAATAATTTACATTTAGCTTGATAGTGCTGCCGACGTATCATGACATTATTAATGTATACTTAGATCAATAGCGAACGGTTTTATCGACTATAACTGACATATTAGATTAATCATATGTACATTCAATTTTATTACATTATTGATGTATATTCAGGTCTTTACTGATGCTTTTTAACTGTCAGGGCTTTGTTGATTATCACATCAGCATTACACACACTCGCATGAACACGCCAACTTCAACTTGAACTAACTTCATGAACATTGCTAATGCTTCAGGCTGCATGTGCCTGAAAATGTAAAATTATCTAACTAGCCCTGCAGTTAAATGCATATCAGAACTATAATTCCTAACATTGTAGATTTATCGAGGTAATAATTATTCAGTTCACACTGGCTCAGCAAACACTTTGCTATGGAGCTAAATGCGTAATTCGTATATGTATTTTATATACGTTATACCCAATAAAACATTTTTCAAGTTAAATATACGGTTATAATCGATAAGACATGTTGCTACCGAGCTAAATATACATCAATAATCTCACAAAAAGTGTTGATCTGTGTTACTCCAATACCGAGTCTGAGGCATGCCAAAATCGGAATGAGCGTGGAGGACTTCACTGCAGCGGGATGACATTTTAGTGGAGTGCGGACCGGTATTGAGCGGAGGAGCAGGCAGAGCCAAGAGCCTCCTGGGCGAGGAGTGAAAATTCTCACCGCTCCACTCCGCTCACATGCTGTGGTCATCAACAGCCACTACCACGGCAGGCCGGTGTAATCAAAATCTCTCCCGTTGGCCAAATTTATACCGTGTACCGTTTATACCGATTATACCGCACACCCCTATGTGATACTTGACATCTGTGCAATAAAAATTGCAATAATTTTTTTATTATAAAATCTTGAAAATTAATCCAATATAACCAAATACAGCTTATCATCATCTACCAACAGTGTCTGGGAAATAAGCTGGTGTTATTTCTGCGAGTTCTGCCAACAGAGGCAAAGCAACGGCGACAAAGTGGCGACAACCACTTTTACTTAACGCGATTTCTATGGAATTCAAAACAGACTAATGTCTTTTGGTGACCAGTGCTACTTAAGTGAACCAGAGTGCCCAAGTGGACTGTATGAGTGAGTGACTGAGTGCGCCAGCATTCAGCCACTGGCAGGTACCCCGTCCTGGGCTGGTTCCTGCCTTATGCCAAATGCAATAAATAACATAGAAATTTTGTATTTTACATAAGCATATGTTATATAGAAACAATTATTTGATGAGTCGTCAAATAAATAGATTACTTATTTGGTAATAGCCCTCTCAACCCTCTCGGTTATACTGTCACTATACCACTAATAAAACTGGGCAGGGAACACATGAAAAAGCATTCTTATTTCATCGTTTTCAGCGACTTTGCGGCAGATGTTACTGAGGAGCTGACTGGCGGTACATAAAACCGAAGCACCAGCCATAAAGGCTGCGTCACGTAGCCAATCAGCCAATGAGGGAGCAGGGAGTGCGAAGGGTTAAAACTGCAGTACAGGCTCTGTGCGTCAACAGCAAGTCGTGTGTGACACACTGACGTCCGTCCGCGGAAGCCCTGCAAAGGCGCCTCACGCTCATGGCGGCCACCAAACGACGCAATGGCCGCCGGTGACGAGCCAAACATCAGCCTGACGCACTGCACCGCATGGGCAGCGGCATAGATTGCACTGCAGTGCCTACGCACAAACGAAAGCTGCACACCGTGCCCTTCTTCAGCAGAGACAGTACCCTGCACTACCACTAGGGGGAAGTGATGCCCAGGGAGCACTACATCAACCATGACTGGCTCCCTGCGAGTCTGCAGGCTGCAGTGGTGTAGCCCTCACCTTCAGCATCTCCTCATGGATTCCATAGTGGCCATAGGAGATGAAGTAGGCCTCATCCTCATCCTCCCGCAGCTCAGCGACGGGCCCAGAGGACAAGGCCCCCCGGGCCGGCCCTGGGCCACGGCCAGAATCCACATTCAACACTAAGCTCTGCACCAGGACTCTGCAGGGAGATCCAAAGCACATCCCTAAGGCAATGGACAGTGCCCCGCAAGGAGGAGCCACTATTGCAGTGGTACTCTCCCCCCATTTTTCCCACCAGAACCCCCCAGACTGAACACTGGAGTGCCCTCTGCTGGACACTGGAGAAAAAACATACAGGACAACACCATCAGGATGAACTAGCTTATAAAAGCACATCATACATAACTAGCTTATTCACGATCATATACATGTTAAAAGTACAAAGTAGGGGTACGTGTTATTAATTATGCAGGGCTACTGCAAGGTATCTATACATTTATATAGATTATAACTGGATACCGGCAATTTACTAGTAAATATTCAGCCTTGATTACGGTTAATATACCACTATATGAAACTACTTCCTCCTGTTCAAAAAGTAACAAATACTGCTGTCCCAAAGTAACAAATACTGCCTGACTTTTAGTTACAGGTATGCTAACTTTACTACTGCAATTAAAGCATACAGAAATAAAATGAATACAGGAATTATAAACATAACTAACGAAATTCCAAAATAAAGGCCACAAAGTTTATAAAAGAGATAATATAGTAATAATACAAACTTATGTAGTGTCATTAGGCAGTATTTTTTCAAACAGATAACACAGAACCATGTAACAGCTTGACCCATGACTAGACACCAGAGTAACCATGCACTTTTTACGATCTTTACCCTTGGCTTGTAAGGTCCCCTGGGGCCTTCCCTATCTCCATAAGTGCATAAATACAGACACCATCCAGGAGGGGGCAGGCTTTTATAAACAGCGTTGTTGAGCGAGGGCCATGCTATGACAGACAGATGGCGGCACACTGACTTCAGCCTGTGAAGGTCCTCCAGGGCCCTGGTCAGGGCCTCCTCCGTGCGAAGTGCTTTCTCCTCTGCACACTGGGCTCTGTGGAGGAGGCCAGCAGCAGACTCGGGGTCCGGGGCCATGGCATCCACATCCGGCCCACAGAGCTCCTCGATATCTGCAGAGGCGAATGGCACGCAAGCCAGCGTGGAGTGAAACAGAGGGGGGCGCTATACTGCCCCCCAGCCATTATCGGGAGGGACACCACATACCAATCTGAAGCAGCGGGTCATCCTGTAGAGCTGGTCTCATGTAGCCATCATTATCCCACGGAGGAGAATCTTCAGGCACACTCAGTAGCCCTTCTGCACTGCATTTCTATGGGGGGTACACACTCAGAGATTCAGCTTAAATATCAGTCATACTGAATGTCCTTAGGCAGCTACATTTAAAGGCCTATTTAAAACAACATGTACACTTTGGGGAGTCCTTATGACATGAACAGCACCAAGATATGAATTCTATGCTTTCTATACAATTAGCTCACATACAGTACACATTTTACATTAAAAACTGACTTGTTACTCCATGCATTTCACCTTTTTTTTAATGGCCAAATGTAGCGTAAAAAAGATCAAGAGATTTTCAAGATCAAGATGGTTCAAAAGATGAATTCTGACATACAACAAAGAGACAGACTGATGCAAGAGTCGCCTTTCTGAGCTTTCCAACGACCTGTAGCTGAGCCTGGTCGCTGCAGCAGTAAGAAAACATTACAGCCCATAAGGAAACACTCTGGATTATATATTTTTGTGACCTGGAGTGTAAAAAAAGGAAAATTTTAATAAAATAATAAACATGTGGAAGGTATGTGTAATTCACATGCCAAATTTCGTCAAAATAGAAAACGGCGAAGCGAATGCTATTTGTGGAATTGTGGAATGACCCAATAATAAGAATAAAAATTCCTGTTCCCAGAGACTCCTTTATGCACATTTAATGTATCATGCAAGAATGTGTGTGGTTTTTACTAGCTGAAGCACAGAAGATGTTTTGAAGTTCAAGATGACTCACGACTGCCATGTACAGAAAAGATCTCTTTCCCAGGCTGGACATGCAAGGCATACAGGAGTACTAAATAACTGCCAACAGATTCCACCGTTCTGGGTGCCCCACAGAGTGGGCAATAAAGTCTGAGCCTTAGTTAGAGGAGGCAATTTTCCTGGCAAAAAGTCAGCCTAAAGAAATCATACAGGTGTCTCAGCTGAACAGTAAGAGGTTCTAACGGCTGTGTGGGTCACAATGTCATAGCCCTGCCTAGATCCACAGTACTCCAATCAACATGTGCAATTTGAACACCAAGGGGACAAGTTCTCCACACTCCACCACCATGTTAGCCACTGAACTTTTCTCCCAATGACTATTTCTCACCCTGTGATAATGCTGTTAAGGCAGTTACTTCCACACCATTGAATGAGCTCAAACATTCCTTTTTTAAAAATTCCTTTCTAAATTGTATTGACTAAATGGAATCTTGCATGGAATTTTAAAATACCTTTAGAAGACATCAATACAGCATTCACTAACAATAATTGAGAAAAATTCGAATTTCTTCAAGATATTACACAATTTGATACAGTTCATAAATAGTCTAAATCTATTTCTCCAGCAAAGCAAATACTTACTTCAGATCGTATGTAGTTTATGAGCTTTATATAGCCATAGTCATCCAGTTCTGCAAAGACATTTAATAGTTACAATAAATAATGTGTTCAAAGTTTCAGCATCCTTAAACTCAGATAGTATTTATCGATGTTTAAAAAAAAAAACAACTTACTGTGTCTCTTCACATAACTCGGAATGTCCACATGATGGCCTGAATGACAGTGCAAGAATGTCTCTTGTACAGAACACAGCAACCTAAACAACAATAGAATGTTCAACATATAGACGACAATGCACAAAAATGCCCATAAAATACCCATCCATACATCTTTCAACTACTTATCTTGGATAGGGCTGCAGCTACTGGTGGGCATTTTCAGACCAAACAGAGCAGCACCTATCACACTATGCCGGCGTGCTCAGGAACAGTGATGCGACAGAAACAGACCAATCATTTCTTAATTGTCCATCTCAGTGGATCTCAACTTAGTGACTAGATCTCAAACTCAAAACGCAATGGATCTTTTTTAACCAGTTACTTTAATCACTTATTTATATATATATACACCATTAGACTATTAAAAATGTTGCACTTGTGTCATGTGGTAAATAACACACAGGTCAGCTATACTGTGAAATAAAGTGTGTGTGGCATGGCTGAAGAGTAAGAATTGGTTCCAAAAAAGATTCTACTCTGTATGGAAAAGATTTGCATTTGCGAATGCAGACCAGTCTATTGTAATTTGCAAACTTTCCAAAAATATAGTTTGCACAACAGGTGTTAACACAACCAGTTTTATTCATCTATTATTATTTGTTTGTATTTGTTGCAAGTAGTGTACAGTTACAAAAGTGATAAATTTTCATTTGTACAATTATTACATGCGTTAATAATTAAGTTTATTATTATGCTACATGCAGTGTTTCTTTTAAGGAAAGAATTGCTGGTTAATTGGTTAAAAAGTTAGTTAACATTACTACATACATTCCAATTTGGTTGGAATGCCAGTTCACCTAATGTTGTTGACTCGGATGAAAGCCAGGTGCCGGAAATAACACAGCATGTACAATTTCACTTTTATGACTGCATTTACATATATGTTTGTGCTTGCTGTGTTTTTCTTCAATAATGCAAATATCTTTCCATTCTACACTGACGTAGATAATAATACACACAATGCTATATATTATAATTAGTACAGGTTGTTTTGCAGATGCTTACCGGTCACAAAACAAGCATGTAATGGTTATGCTGTTATCCTCGTCCATGCACTGCCACTGGTCATCGTCGGCATCGCTATCTGATAGATCTGGCACTTCGTCTACAGCGGAAGCGCTACCGTCTTTTAAAAAGAATATGCAACAATACGAATCAAAACACATATACACATAAAGCAACTATACAACTTGGTATATTTTGTGGTTCTGGTCCACTACCATGAAAATCTTAATGAGTTACAGTGAAAGCCAACAGATTTATAGCAGATCTAAACTAAGAAACACATGTATTACAATGCTATACGCTAAGCTATGCGCCACATGCCACTTAATACTGGAATTTTAATATTCTGTACTGCATTTACAACAAAAATAGAAACCGCTAAGATCAACTCAATATTTCACGTGTACCTGTGTACTGCGCCATGATAACCTCCTTCCGTTAATACGTTTATTTCCGGGTCATGTATAACATGACACTATTACGTTGTGCCCACGTGAGGTCGCTGTGTCTTCTCAAGAGTTATAAATTCTTTTCCTTCCTCCTTCTTTTTTTATTATCAAATTAAACACAATACAATACAAAACTCACGTAGAGGATACAAATTCAACATTCAGAAAAGTATAAACAATATTCATAGTACGGGGGGGGGCTAAATAAATTTCACAGTCTATGCAAGATAACAAATAGGGGAATAGGGAGCACAGGCCAAAAGGCACAGGAGGCATAAAGCAAAACAGTAACAAATGAGAAATCCTCCTTACAGACCTGCTGGATTTCAGTTTCTTAAGTGATAGGAAGTATTGTTTAAGATCATTCATGAACCACGTAAAAGATGGTTTGCCATTTCTCCACTTACCACAGTGTATATGGTATTTGCCTAAGAGAATGACAATGTTAGTCATATCAGAGACAAATGTAGATATGTTATCCATGTAGAACATAAGAGATAAGTCAAACTGTGAGATATCATTAACCTTGAGTGATAACCAGCTATGTATTTCTAACCCATATTTGGCCGAAACAGGACATGAAAAGAACAAGTGTTGTAGTGTTTGTAGTCACAAAAAGAACACAGGTCCACCTCATATTTAAACCTTCTTTTTAAGAATTCTGCCACCGGGTAAATATTGTTAATTATCATGAAATGTGTGTCTTTAACTTTTGGGGAAACAGGCCACCTAACAAATTTAGAAAAGGCCTTTTCCATAATTGGCTGATCCCCATTAAAATTGCAAATGCTGTCCTGAGTTAAAAGCATGGAAAAGAATGGATTTAAAATTTGCTCTAATAACCTTATTGTTACGTTTATAATCATTTAGATTACATTTACCGGTTTTTAAGTTTGGCAAAGCTGGCTTGACTTCTGAATATAAGATGATGTTGTATATTAACTATCTTAGTACCAATGGGATTGCTTGACAAACCCGCCTGTATTTTTTTTGAGTACAACCTAATTTAAATTTCTTCAGAAAGGACATATCATTGCAGATCACCATCTGAGTCCAACAAATCAGTTACAAACAAGATATCCCTCTCAAACCAGTTTCTGTTAAATAATGACTTTCTATTAACTGTTATCACTCTGTTATCACATGTAGACATGTGGGGAGAAAAGATCTTCCAGAAAGACAGGATCTGTTCGTGGAAACTAGATAATTTAACAGGAATTTTGCCAAAACAGTTATAAATTCACTGTTGAGGGTTTTTTCCCCCAATAACTTAATTTACAACAAAGAGGTACTGTATTAACAATTGTCATACACAGAGATGGCCAGTATTTCTAATGAATGTATTTAAAATATGTATTTAGTTGCTTTTAAGTATTTTGTAATGTGTATTTTGCTGGACTGGAAAATTAGATGTAATTTGTTACAAAACACTTTGAGAGATTGTATTATATGTATTTAAAATACTTAATAAAATATGCCATTTTTTTAATTATATCTGTCATTTGAAGAACCTTCATCACCAGGCTTAGATACCATCTTTGGCTAAATGCAAATAAATCACGTGACGCATGGGCCCAGGTTGCTCGTTTTCCCATGACCAGTAATCCAAGGCTTTGGTGCAAATTGCTTTAAGGTTAAGTATGTAGTAAGAAAGACTATCAGATATTGCTCAATGAATGTCATTATAGGACAGAAAAATATAACAAGTAGCAAACAGCAGCTCTGTGCCCTAAAACTTAACTCGCTAGCCTGCTAGTGGCATTTTAGCTAATTTCAACAGGCATGCTCAGGCAGTGGCATCTTCTGGTTTGCAATATATGGAAGACTTTACTAGAGATAAATCAGGCTAGCTACTTTTGTTCCTAAGGATAAAATTAATTTTCTGCCAGCTAAACGCAGGTGCTTTTTACAGTATAGCCACTGAGTCTGTGTAAAAGGGAGAACCGACTGGTGAACTTGCATTTCGAATGCATCCTAGCCACTGGAGACTTCTTTGAGCGTATATCTAGAAAAAAAGGCAGAGGAGTATACAAACAGCTCAGTATGAATCTGTAGAGTTATAATAAATAAAATGTTGTCTCTTTAAAATGCTAAAAGTCTTTGAAGCTTCTGCTCTCCACATATTTGATTAAAGTGCTTTATTGTTTGAGTACAACAGTAAACCAACTGAAGCAAGGAAGAAGAAGAAGGTTTAGAATCAGAACGTTTCACTTTGTCAATGTTGAATTTTGTCAAGAATGATTAGGAGTTCTAATTGTATAGTTGGTATTATTATCCAGAGCACGAGACACAAAGTATAGCATTACATAAAATACATCAGACTCAGACTTGCATTAGTGCTAATTTGCATATCAATCCAAAATAAATTTGAATGATTACAGTGAAAAAGCCAATTAAATATTGTTTCTCTATCTGAATTGCAAAAAACACAGGTATAGTCAATTATTAATTAAAAATTTTCCATCACTTCTTTAGCAGGGTAAAATCAATGTAAAATCTTGAAGGACTCTTCTTTTATCTAGTTATTAATGCAGTATTTATTTAGAATACAGCAAGCCTTTTCCCACTGTACACTGCCCAAAACAGGATCAAAAGCACTTTCCTGCAGGAGCTGTAACGCAGTTCAGGGCTTTTCCTTCGTTACTGCTCGGTTTGTTCTGAATATCACTATCTCCAATAACAATGTGCTCAGAGATAATCTTACTTTCTGTGAGATCACAGTTCTTCACAAACTGCATGGAACATGTGGGGACTGGATCAAAGACTGCAGCATATCTCTGGCATCGTCCATGGGCCCTTAAGCAAGGCTCTTAATGCCAGCTCCAGGGATGCTGCACATTGGCTGACCCTGTGCTGTGACCCCCAAGTTATGCAAATGGCAAATACAGGACTTATCATTACCATTAAACTGCCATAACCACACGTCCCATTTGTAGTCACAATGTATTCCAAAGGGCTCTCAAGTTTCATCAGAAGTTTGCAGTGAGATTACATCTGTTAGGGGCGGAGCCTGTGTCTCATGGTCACTGCATGAGAATTGAGAGCCCTGCCCTGCTGCATTCACTGGATCTTGCTCTTCCACTTTCACCTTGTCTGCACTCCATGAGTGTGCACGTCCATATAATAACATGCTTGCAGTGGGATCACATGTAACTTATTTTGGAATGTACTCGGAAACAACAAATGCTGTTTTCTGATGGGCTGGTCGGTGGCCAAACCATGTTTCTGATGTCGACATATCTCAATAATAAAATGAAAGGGGTATTTATTTGAGCATTGTAAAAATAACTGTAAAAAATAAGACGGATGTAACTGTTTCCTACCACCGAGTATGTTTGCATATCGGGAGCAATAAACACCCTCGCCCTCTCAGATGGGTGAGCATGTTGGATGTGCTTTCAGCCAGGGCCAGTCCTAGCTGATGTAGCACTCTAGGTAAGCATTTCTACTAACACCCCCGTCTAAGGCAGAGGTGTCAATTTCAGGTCCAGAAAGTAAAAATCCAGACCAGGATTTTATTTCAACCAATCAGTTGAGCATAAAGAGTCACAGTCACAGAGTAGCTCAATTAGTTGGTGGAAACAAAATCCTGGTCTGGATATTTACTTTCTGGACCTGAAATTGACACCTCTGGTCTAAGGCAAAGTGAAACTGGCTCGCCCCCTCAAAAGCTGTGCCGACACTAGGATTCGCTGGCTTTGTTTCCAGCATCATATCCAAGTTCGGTATCATTGAGCTGGCAAACAGTCTTGGTCTCATCAGCTGCTGTCTCTAGTGTTGTTGTAATGCTTTGGTAAATCAATTTGTTCCCAAACTGCCAATTACGACACTGCAAACAGCATTAGCCTTTACCAACTCACAGCCACAATTAGCATAATGTTTATGTGTTTACCTCTACTTCTACTTGAGAATTTAGGCTCCGCCTGTAGCAGTGGCCATAGGTGGAAATTAGCGGGAGAACATTTTAAACTGGATTTGAGGAAGCACTTCTTTACGCAGCGGGTAGTTAGAGTATGGAATAGTCTTCCTGATAACGTAGTGCAAGCTAAATCCTT
>JAODKM010000038.1:15315110-15335553 GCA_026780845.1 Petrocephalus sullivani
CCCCGTACCAGAGCCACCACCCCCAACTTCCAGGTTGACAAATTCCTCCTCCCTGAAATGAACATGGCTAAGGTGGGATATCTGTAAAAAAAACCCAGGTTTGGGGTTTATTTATAACTGTCCGAGGTCCAGTTTCATTCATTCCGTAAAGGTTTTTAAATCGTTACTCTAAAGAAATTATTTGTGATTTGAAATTTTTTAATGCTGAACCTGTACAGTGATCACTGATGACAGGAAGCATGGAGAATGCTGGTCTGTAGAGGCACAGCATCACAGTTTGTTTATTCGTAACCATAAAGTCGATCTGCCTCTGATGAGGGGCAGAGATGACGTCCCTTTATGCAATTATCACTCCAGAGGGCCACAGTTTCACTTGGTACTTCCTGGTATGGAGGCAGAGTCGTGGGCAGGCAGGTTGATTACGGTTAATAAGCTGTTTGGCAGTGTAATGACGTGTGCTGGTTGATGCACAGGAGCGGTGCATGGGCTCAGGTTTATTGCCCTCCCATGACGTGACTGTGCTTGGTAATGGCAAGACCTCCGCACAGCAGCATGTGATTTGGCTATATGGAAATGTGCCCGATGCCAAGCCTGGTTTAGCTCCCATTCAGTAAAACCTTTGCATATGTCATCTGAGCTCCTGTCACTGTTGTGTGCATGCTGTATGACAAGTGATTTGAGAAAGGAAAAAAAAAAATATATATATATTTTTTTTTGATATCCAGGGATATATATAAAACACACAAAGGAAATGATCTTTAAATGATCTTCATGCTGGTGTAACACTATGAATTTTCAAAATTTTCAAAATTTCAAAACCTCGCCAGAAGTCACCAGAGGATTAACAGCGACCATCCAGTGAATCTTTGCTCTCACCAGCGTATCATCCTTGGCTAATCAGTAACTCCTCCTGTGATTTAACCTTAACAGCTGACGGTTGTACGCAGGTCCACTGTCCTCATGAGAAGCCCAGCCAGCGCCTTTCACCTGCTGATCTCGCCGACGTCATTTAATATTTCTGCTTCCTCAGAATGCCCCGTCTCTGCATCCCCCATTCATGCGACTTTTTCATCTCACAGTTGTGACGCAGAACTGAGGAAGACTGCCGGCTCTCCCGCATCTGGCGTGACTTGCACACCTTCAGACTCACGCCAGAAATCCTGCGGCAAATGTATATCATTCCATTATAAACCTAAAATTAGCTACATCAGAAGCGCTGGGGTAGTCTGCAAACCCTACAGACTGTTTACAAAGAAATAACACTGGTACATACATGTAAATGTGTGCACAGACTTGTCTCAGTAAAAATCTTACAGCTGTCCAAAGTTGGAAGCTCCGGGTAGGGGGGGTAATTGAATATTTCTCCCATTGTGTGAACGGAATGGTGATAGAGACCACCACAAATTTGTGGTGTGTTTTGCAGGACCCCTCTTAATGTTCTCCGGACCCCGGGGGTCCAGAAACCCCAGGCTGGAAAAGCCCAGTCTATAGTTATGAATTGCCGAATCTGTGCATTTCATTCATTATAAATAAATATGAAAAAACACTTTTCATCTGAGCCTTGGTATCATGAAGTGCTTTTGTTAAAGGTAGATACCCCTGGGTAACAATCCTGAATTTATGCAGCCTGCTGCTCCTTTCGCGCTCCCTGGGTTTTAAAGCGCCCTCTTCCCACCCCTAGGGCAGCAGGTATGCCCCCCCCCGCTCGGGACCCAGGGCCCTTTTATCCTCTGGTCTGCTGTTTATAGATGCCCTGTGTGCTCCAGAAGGTCATGCTGCATGCATGTGCAACTCGCGCTGCCTTAAAGAGGAATGGTGATTCCCTGTCATGTGCAGCCTCTGTGAAAGGCAGGACGTTCTGCGGCTGGTGTGACTGTGACGGGCCGGTAATGTTACACTTGGCCTACAGGGCACCTCATGGCACACAGTTCCTGTCATGTGACTGAGCTGCATTTCCTAAGCCAGTAGGAGCCAACAGGTTGAGTATGGGAGTTTATCACAATGCGTACTTGAACATTTTTGTGTTCTTGCGTACCTGTTAAAAGCAGACATCGGGGGTGTTCCAATACTCAAAAACAGTATGGAGTACGGAGGAGGGTAAAAATCTCTGGATGTTAAGGACGCATCGTTTGCATCCTTTCTAACGACCTCATGGTTCCTTGTGTCCCAAGTTCACTCATAGGAGGTAAGTTAGCGCTCGCTAAGAACACAAGTATGATTTTTGTGTTCTTGGTATTTAGAAACACCCTATAAGTATGGCTTACTTTTCTCTGGATTTGATAGGTGGTTGTATTAAGGGTAATGGCTTCAGTCTGCTTCAGTCTTCACACATCCTGTCATGTGACTGAGCTGCATTTCCTGGACAGTTCCATCACTAGAAGTCTATAGGCTTGCATAGATAAGATCAGAGCGAGGAACCTGCTTGCCTCTCTGTTTAATGGGGGGGTGTGTGATATACATACCTCTGTCATACCACTGCACTGCGCATTATGGAAGAATGTTTCATGCACCTGATAAACTAGCCCATTAACCAGTGACACCAGGCCAAAAACGACAGGTATTTGCAAAGTGGAACCCGGGTTGGGTCGAGTCGGAGAGAGGGAGTGCTCAGTGTGAACTCGCAGTGACTGACGGCCGATCAAACGTTGTGGTTGAATGTAAGAGACGTCCGGAAGGGGAAAGATAACACATGAATGTGTCGCTTAGTAAAACGATTTGTTTGGCATAAAAACATTGCACATATTTGGAATTTTTTGGCCATCAGCGAACCAGCAATAAACAAATACACATCTAGGGAAGCGTTCATTCTCTGAATAATTATAAACAAGAATTCTGAATTCTGATTTCTGATAGATATTTCAGGACTGATAGATATTTCAGGCTTGATTTAAAATCCTGATTTTTACCGCTTGACATTATTGTGCTTAAGTGCGTGTGATTTCATCCTAGCATATTACGATAAGGAAGCATCATTTTGTGTTTTCCTGCATTTTGCTCTGCAGAGCTAGCGCACATATATACGGGGAAAACTTGATTTCTTAAGTAAGAAGTAATGTAAGGGACTGTATGGCTTAATAAACACCCCCTTCCCCCCTTATACTGTATGTGGGCAGGATGTGGCTCAGGGGTTAGGACACTCTGCCTCTAATCTGAAGGTATCTGGTTCAGACCCTGGGGCTGGCAGAATAATCCCAGCCTTGGGTGCTTGAGCAAGGCCCTTAGCCCGGTTGCTCCCGGGAGTCAGGACGCTGGCTGACCCTGTGCTCTCAACCGTCTGTACAGTGGGGATCAAATGAGTATCTGGACCGCAAAAGAGGTGTGTCTGTACAAATATGCACTTAAAATAATGCAAGAATGATCAGCAATGATTTTGTGTTTTTGCCCTCCTGTGGGATTCAGGGTAAATGACTAAATTCTCTCCATCAGCCGGTGGTGTTCCCCTGCTCTGTCGTTCTTATTTTCTACACATGCGGCTCGCTTGCTGTGCCATCGTAGTCTGAGGCTGATGGGCCGATTACAAACTGCTTATAACCCAAGGTTGGTAGGGAGAATGCGATTAAACGGTAAACAGGGATGCGTCAGGTCTAGGCATGACTTCAGCTCTGTCAGGTAGGAGAGCCGTGTTTTCCTCCTATTGTAATTCTTTTTGCTTGATTAATTGATGTGTGTCTCTACAGGGTGTTTTTGATGGAGTGGGTATAACGAAGAGTGCCTAGACCAGGCAGTAATTTAAGACGAATCCGTCTTAGTTTTACTGGAGATCTACTGGAGTGTATTTGTGTATTTCTGGGTTTTTCAAACTGTCAGTGTGTTTCACATTTTTACCAATGATAGCTACAGAAAAGTTACAATTCCGACATGGGGTTTCATTTGGAAATGTGCCGTATTCTCTAGGTATTCCTGTTGTATATTAAGAGTGCAAGTACACAGAAAATGGCCTAGAATCCCAAAGGAATAGCAGCCGACTGGGCCGTGCCAGACCATTTCAGGACAGAACTGCTCAACTTCCTTTGTCTTGACAAGTTGCTTTTAATCATTCACAACTGTTTTGTGTTTTCATGAATTCATTTTTGTTTGCATTTTTAGCAGACAAATATTGCCATACCAAGACTTTGGGGCATGTTTCTTGCAGCTCTTTAGAATTTTTGAAGTTTGTCTAAATCTTGTAGCACTTTCCCCGGCATGCGGTAATTCATGCTATAAATAAAAGCTAACAAATCAGTTTTAATTTTATTTATTTTTCAAAAACAAAATTTGCGCAGTGAGCTTGTTATAGTATTCAGTGAAAGAGCTGCTTAATATATTGTCTAGTTGTCCCAAAACCAAGTTTTTAGTCTGTTTTCTCGTTCTCACAAATATTGTTTTAACTGAATTAATAAATATGAGATAAACCACATCTGTCTTCCAGACGACTGTCTTAGCAGCTATTGAGTTGATTTGGGAGAGTACAGGGGTTATGTGAGGCGTGGGTCCTTTACTGCTATAGAAATTCAGGGATAGACAGGTTATGCTGACAGTGTATCTCCGCATGGCCCCCAGGCGTATGTGCACGTGCACATTCCAGGCGATTCCTGATTATTCGTATCGCGGTGATGCGGAGAAGCACTGGGACGTCCCATTTTCCCACCTTTGGCCGCGGGAAGCACAGCCATCCAAACGCTGATGGATGTTAGGCTTTCGCGGCCTGTCAAGGTCAGCCAGGTCACTGCTTTACACAGTGGACCACACTGCACACCGCGCACCACAATCCTAATGTGTCTCAGCATATGAAGAGGGATTTTGGAGGGAAAATATCCAGTTAAAATGTCATCAGTACCTAGACTTTGAATAATTATAAACAAGAATTCAAGAATTCTGAAGTCTGTCACTTGTTAAAAACACTTGTGTGGACAGAAATAAGTTTACATGCATGAGACTCAATCATTCTTGGAAACGCTCATTGGCAGATGGGCTTTTATCACCCAAAATGCACGGGCTTGTGAACCAAACCATCTGCACTGAACTTTGCTGGAAAACGGTGAATTAAAATGGATTAGAAGTAAATTACGATGCGTTCAGTGCTTCACTTTTAAAAGAATAAAATGAAGCTGACAAAAGCACACAAAAGGAACGCCACATGAGTGAAAATAAGTTGTCTTTATATAAGTTTATGAGGTCTGGTGCACAGAATGGCCCTACATCTTAAAAAAAAAAAGTTAGCATGCAGCTGATACAAGGTCTAATGATAAGATAATGTTTCCTCACAGCCTGCTAAGGTGCACATTTCTGGGCACGGTCTCATTACTCAGCAAGTTAGAAATGCGCCCTGATGCAAGGGAAAAGCCTTCTCGGTTACTGAGGTATACTTGACTTTGGTGTGAAGGACACAGTGTGCTGTGACAAAGCTTGCTGCTCAGAGGTGTCCTCTTTTATTTATTTTTTTACATTTATTTAGCCGGCACTGTAATCCAAAGCATTTGGCTGGTTTTTTTGAGAAAGCAGAGTCAGATAATCTCTGGGGCGATTGGGGGTTAGGGTCCCCAACAGTGAGATCACTCTGCTGACCATGGGATTTGACCTAGCGACCTTCTGATTAAGACACCGCATCCTATGCCACCCTAATTTCATTATCGTAGTTGTAGCACCTCATAAATACAACAGTAAAGGCTTTCAGTGCATTTTTACTCTCCCCGTTAAGAGTTTGAGCAGATCTGTGTTTCAGCGGAACCCTCTCCTCCTTACCGCGAGGTGGCCTTCCATGCTACTTTCTGCATCGCGCACACACTGCCTAACCCTCCTTACCGCGAGGTGGCCTTCCATGCTACTTTCTGCATTGTGCACACACTGCCTAACCCTCCTTACCGCGAGGTGGCCTTCCATGCTACCATCTGCATTGTGCACACACTGCCTAACCCTCCTTACCGCGAGGTGGCCTTCCATGCTACTTTCTGCATCGTGCACACACTGCCTAACCCTCCTTACCGCGAGGTGGCCTTCCATGCTACTTTCTGCATCGTGCACACACTGCCTAACCCTCCCCAAAGGTAACTTTGCCCTGATATGTCATTTATATAATGTGTCACAGACAGACCAGCAAAGCTTTTAGTGCTCAGGGGCTCTGAATGCTCTTGGAGGCCATTGCATCCTGATGGACTTGATCATTCTTGGTAAATTGCTTGCGGGGTGTCCAGGTAATTGTCTTCAAAATGCAGTATATTTCTCAAAGCCGGTGTTAAAAGCGTTCTCAGGAGAAGGGAAACAAACCGGGCTTTTTTTTAAACGTGGGCGGCTCAGTGTGTGACCTCACGCTGCCCGGTCGTTGGCTTTGATTCCTGCATGTGTGTGTGTGCCAATTATCCCCAATTTGTTGTCCCGGACCCTCATTCATGTGCCTCCTCCAGGGCCACCATGTACAAGATAAGGGCTTATGGAGGACTGATAGATGTCATCAAACCCAGGGAAAAAGAACAAAAGGCGTGCATACATATAAACACAAGTTCATACATACAGATGGACAGGCAGATATACATACTTACAGTTTACATGTAGCAAACACTTTTGTCCAAAGTACATTCAGTTAAGGAAGTCTTTAGGTACTGACCGCAGACTCACTTAGCATCCCTGTAGCGTTTGAGATGGTTATTATTCTGCCGTCCATGGGATTGGACCCCCGAAGACCCCCGTAAGCCCCCCGTAAGCAGCCCATATGCTACTGTCCGCTGCCATTGTCCTTCCCCTCTCGCACTGAACGCGCAGGCGCCGCGCGAACCTTTTCCAAAGTTTGCCGACGTTTCCCCCCCACTCTCCCTGCCCCATTTATAGTTAAACGCTTAAAGTATGTCAGAAATGTGGGTCGCGTCTTTTTTTTGGTGAGCTCAGTCAAATTGGTAAAAGGATAAGACGATATCAAATTTTAACAACTCGGCTGTGCTTTGGGTGAGCTGGAAACACAAAGTCTGTCATTCTTAAAATACCATCTGTCCTCAGAGGCTGTTCCACGAGAGAGCGGCGGGGAGCAAAGAAATGGGCTCTTTAGGCGAAAGAGCGTTAGCATCCATATTTTACAATAGATTGCATATCAGGGAGAGTTATGGAGGACTTGGAGCAAAACGTGCGATAAAGGTCTGCTTATATGATAAAGCATTACTAGATCTTTTTATCATATTGTTTTGAATTGCTGCGTGTGTATTAGCATTTGCTATTAGCCATCTGTTGCTATTAACAGCAGATGCTAAAGACTAACATCAATGAACGTAGTTACTTTAATCTCATTGCGGTATCGAGGTCACGTAATACTTGTAGCTTGCCACTTGTTGGTTCCGCTTGCACAGACAGCGATGCTTCTCATTCAGTTCACTCTGGTTCTAGGCTAGTCGGACATTGCATGTAGGAGCAAGGTTGTCTTGCGCCTCAGCTGTGTAGCTGTTCTGCCTCGGTTGCCGTTTGTCTGATGGAGAGCCTTTTTAAGGATGATTAGCAATTGTTCTGCTTTGTCCTCTAGGTGAAAAAGGTGTTTTTCACGTCTCAATCAGCTTTATCCTCCCCATCAACCGGCTTCCTGACCGCAATGGGCAAACAGTTGTGAATCTCAAGCACAGAAAGATGGTGAAGATTGCAGATCATTTACCCATCATAGCTAAATCTTCCCCTAACATTCTGGAGTACAAAACACTGTGCTCTTTATCCTGTGTTATGGTGCACAACATATATATATCAAAATTAAACCTTGGCTTTGGGGGAGATCACCTTGAAAATTAAGCCAGGAAATCGAAATGGTAAAGGAAGAAAATGCCAAGAATATATCCGTCACGCATTGGATAGGGACAAAAAGGCCTACTGAATCATAACCCAGATGTGTGAGATCACGGCGGTGAGACTCGGAGGCATCAGTCATCAATCACTGGACATACAGATAAACCTGTGGTAGGACAGGAAGTATGTGTCGTTCTCTGCCATAATCCAAGCCACCCTGTTTTCACTGACTTTATGCCAAATGACCTTAGTGGTCATTTTCTCAAGGTTAAACACAAAATGGCTACCCTGAATCTGGTGGAGAAAGTAGCATGTTTTTCCTTCATTCAAAATAAACACAAGCACATGAAACACATAAGTCTGGTATTATGTGTTAGTCTTAGCTATGGGAAAGACTTTGTGCGAAAAAACCATGTGATATAGAGGTTTGCCAGATCACCAAATGGTGAATTTTAAGGGATAAATCAGCAACTTCCAGGAATAATGGATAAAGTTTTCCAGTTTTTTTGGAGCTTGGGGATCATATTCACACAGCAAATTCACACGCGTCATTGACGTCATGCTGTGGTTTGTTTGGGTTCCTGGATCTGATGTGAGACAGACCTAAAAAAGAGGAACAGGTGGAACACGTCAGCATGGACGACCTCTCTGCTGACCTCTGCCCTTCTGTCTTACAATGAGATACTCCTGCTGTATAAAGCAAACAGGCAACACGCCTTATAACATAGAGCTAATTACCCAGAAATGTACAGATGTAATCTCCAGGCATCAGGGACAGGAAGTTAGTCCTGAATCCGTGTAGGATGCAGTGTCAGATGTGAGAGCAGAAACACAGATGAAGGACGAGCCTCTCGAGGGTCTCCATGGGCCCGAGGGTGAGCCTCTCGAGGGTCTCCATGGGCCCGAGGGTGAGCCTCTCGAGGGTCTCCATGGGCCCGAGGGTGAGCCTTTCAAGGGTCTCCGTGGGCCTGAGGGTGAGCCTTTTGTGAGTCTCCATGAGCCTGAGGGTGAGCCTTTCGAGGGTCTCCATGGGCCTGAGGGTGAGCCTTTCGAGGGTCGCCCCGCGCCCGAGGGTTAACCTTTCAAGGGTCTCCAAGGGCTTTAGGATTAGCCTTTCAAGGGTCTCCATGGGCCCAAAGTTGAGCCTTTCGAGCGTTTCCACAGGCCTGAGGGCGAACCTTTTTTGGGTCTCCACGGACCTGAGGGTTAGCATTTCGAGGATCTCCCCGGACCTGATGTTGCCAGGCATCACACTCTCCCACACAATGGCCTACAGAAGATGAAAATACCCTCATGACAAATCCTTGTTACATGTTACTCTTGGACAAGAGGAGGAACAGATAGCAGTTTGAATTATATAGACCATACCTTCATTCATTTTAGGTTTTATTGAAAGATGGTTTAGATAGCTTTGGATGACCTGCCTTTGGAATGAAAAAGCGGACAGCATGATCACTGTCACAGCTTGACAGTTACAGTATAGTGCTGCTTAACCCCTAACCCAACTTCAGGGCCCCTGCCTCCCAACAAATGTGTGGTTTAGGACCTGCAGTGATTACTTGTTTGGAAAATCATGTACGTATCCATGTACTGTTTAAATCGCATGTGTAGAATCCTCTGATTGCAGGGTGTTGAGAGAGGAGCCAGTTCAGCTCCTCATCATTTCTGCATCCTGCAGCAGTGTTTTTATCAACATTCAAGCCATACATGGGCCCCTTAGATTAGGGCCTCCCTTAGATTTGGCGCCCCCTATCGCGCACAAACACTCACTACACTAAATATTAAGTAAACATTTCACATATCTCAGAGATGTTGAATCAGCGTGTTCTGCTAACCATCTATCTAGCTATAGTCTTCTAACTCTACTCACTAGCTGTTTGTAACATTGGGGCCCCTGCCTGTATCTGCATCCTGGTACCAAGGTATGGTATGATTCTGGTGAGAGTACAGACTCAAAATGCCTCACCATTTTCAGGAAAAAAAATCCATCAAGTAGGATATCAAAGAAAGAAAAATCTTGTGGAAGTGAGGTCCTTGAATCCCTTTCGGAATTGCGCCCGTTTTGATGGTACTCTATGAGACTCTTCAGCGCCATTGAGCAGTAATTACCATCTCGGTCTAAAATAAGCTTTGAAATAACTGTTACATCTGCTTTGGAAAGTCATCCGCCTTTTTAAAGGATTAAGTTCATCACCGTGCTTTTTAGTAATGTCGGTTTTAATTTCACGAAACTTGAAGCTACAGCCTTGCAAGCTGAACATAGAGTAAAAACTCTGTTTAGACCCGCAAATGTGAAAGCAATCCACGGTAGATTTCTGAGATGAGGGACGCATACTGTATATGTAGCCAATAGGCTGTGAAATTAGTTTGTTATTGTGTTTTTGGTTTTGCTTAAACAAAGCTGGCTGCATAAACACTGTCTCCCTTCGCCTCCTTATTATGAAGTAGAGATTTTATTTAACTTTCATTTGAAGCTAGCTTTGACTAACAGGGCCTGAAGTAGAAAATCGCAAAAAAAAAATCACACTGGGTTAAAAGCTCGTGAAGTGGAGACTCGTTTATAGACTTATCTCACGGGTTCTGGGCCTGGCGGTGTGTGGACGGGGCTGATAGCGATTATCTGCTAATCCCACAAGTCGGGGAGCAGCTGCTGTGGAGTTTTACCGTCTGCCTGGATGGCCGCTGACAGGCCCGAACAAATGGCGCAGAACGGACGATCTGTCAGCGCTAGCGTGCGAAGGGGATACACAATAGATCCGTACGGGGAGGCGGCCGCCATCGATTGTCATGCCGGTCCTAAACCGGGAGGCTGAATAAAAACAGCACATCTCCGATAATGAGGCCGAGGCTGATTTGTTTCAGCGGGGGCTACGTCGCAGAGGACATCTTGTACTTGGTGTGAATAAGTATCGTCGACGTTTAGTTTCCATTGTCGTGTCTTTTTTTCTCCTTGTGAAATGGCAGTGGCACATTTTCCATCATATGCAATCGCATTATGCCTTCCAGCCAATTAATAGAGCAGCTGTACATAACTTAAGACTGACACCGTGTCAAATCAGTGCATGCATTACTCTGAAGTACTAACTGGAACAGAAGCAACCAAAAGCTCCCCGACTGTAAATAACTTCCCCGGACAAGGTCATTTTTTATAGACTGATTGCTTTACTTTCTCATTATGAATGAGACACTTGTAGTTTCTGCATCAGCAGAAGCGGGGACCTCTAGTACTTTCAGATACTTGGGAGCTCGCACCTGCATTCCGGTGTATTCCAGGCTTATCGAAATGCAAACAGTGGGAAAGAAGGCAGCTTGTGGGGACCCTTCAAGGTCGGGAAGGACGTAGAACATGCATGCATATGCGTCTGCAAAGACCTTTCATCTACCCTTGCGGGATTGTTTCGTGACTTTATGCACCAAACTGGCTATGGTTGCTTCACATTATGGAATTAGTCTGCACCAAACTCATTATGTGTGCTTCACATCATAGGATACGACGGACCACATACACAGAGCATGGATTAAAAAGGCAGACATCAATAGACATCAATGCATTGAGATTAAAGGTGTCAGAGTTTTATGAAGTGTACCTATCCTATCTGCTGTGGATGTTGGCATAATTGTCGTGCAAGTCAAAGGCTTCTCTGGTTGATGTGGGAAATGCTTTTATGTGTCCTCTAGTCATTTGACTGTCGACCCCACTGTATTTTACTATTCATGAAAAGTTCATTATTATTATTAATATTATTATTATTATTCACTTCGGAATAGTACAGGAAATGCTTTGCCAGTAATAAACTGATTTTGGCTGAAATTAGTTATTCATTTTAATGTCATGTGCAGTAATGATAAGTCAGTGGGAAATATCATACATATTCATATACTGTGCACGTGCAGTTTATGAGGTGACAGTAATGCGTATTCGGGTTTTTCCCCCGCTAACATTATTAGGACTCGGGCGTTCTTTGTGCGCAGGCGAATCGCCACCCTGTTCCTCTCGGCTGATCTCATGCTCCCGCTGGTCGCTGCGGCGCATCGTCGTTTTAAAGCCGCTTCAAAGCGCCTCTTTATCTCGGAGAGCCGCCGCTAGCGGCGCGCGTTCGCGTGGCGGTGTGCTGTAGGTGCGGCGCGCCCCCAGCGTGCTGCCGATCGGCCGCGCGCTTCGCCGCCTCTTCATAACTTGAAATGCTTTGGTGTTATTAACATGTATATGTGACACTTGTAAATAAGTTCAAATCATTTAGTATTCAGCAGTTTTTGGAGACCGCTGATCCCTGTTTGATGCCCACAAAATTCATCTGTTCATAATGACACTCTATGCATTATTATTTTTCTGCAATAAGGTGATTGTTTTAGGTTGTACCCTTCTACAGCCGACAATACTCAGCTGAGACAACCCGCAAATTTTACTGTCGTTTGTAAGAATATAATTAATTTGAGTCTCCCTGATTTAAATGATGATCTGATTATGCGTATTGCCCTACGAGCCGATTGCCAAAATATCCTTAAAAATTACAGAACTTCACAATCTAATCCTTTTTACCATTTTTTTGCAAATTACTAAACATGAACAGTTTAGGAAACTTTAGTTGCGGTGTCACGAAAAGGCTCTCTCATTAGAAAAACACATTACAGTGTAGTAGGTTGTTATCGTATCTGTTATTTGCCAGCTATTTTTATCGCCGAATTACAGAAGGACATTACTTGATTAAGAAACGCTGGCTCAGTGTTGTAATATTGGATTCAGATCTATTAGGATACAAAGCTGTTATTTAACAGAAGTGTTCCTGTTATACAGTACACTGGAACAAGATTGTCCCCATGCAGTTAAATGACTGTTTCCAGGATATCTGGCCAATGGACAGTCAGGGTAAGACGAGCACTGAACAAAATTGACTTCATATTATTATTTTTTTTACCGTTTAAGGATCAGTTTGTCATTGTGAGCCAGTAAGACAATTTAGCAGTGAAAGGAAAAACCGAGCAGTGCCTTGATGAAATCTATACCTCAGCTTCAAATCGAAAATAAAACATTCAGGAGCGGCCAGTCATCAGCTGAAAGCGAGAGGAAGCCGTTTGGGGGGGTGGAGGGGTGACTTGCTCTATGTCCACTGGCTAATGTCCCAGCCTACAATGTAGCATTAGATTATTAACAATCATGTTGTCCCCATGCCAGAATGTAACCTATTAGAGGACAGCAGGTGGCATAGTGATTAAGGAAACGGGGCGTGTGGCAAAGGAGGCAGTGTTTTCACATACATGGAGCGTGAGTCGCTCAACTTAAATAGCCTCCGTTGGCTTCTGTCTCTATAAATGCATTTTGTTTTTGTTCAATCCAGTTACACAGAGAAATAATTCAATAATATGATGATGCTGGATGACTAAGTAAAAGCTTCTTTCACGAAGGAGCCAAGAAGTCTCTCAGTCTGTCAGTGGCTCAGTTGGGGGTAGTGTCATTGGCCAGGACCCGGCTCAGTTGGGGGTAGTGTCATTGGTCAGGACCCGGCTCAGTTGGGGGTAGTGTCATTGGTCAGGACCCGGCTCAGTTGGGGGTAGTGTCATTGGCCAGGATCCGGCTCAGTTGGGGGTAGTGTCATTGGTCAGGCCCCGGCTTAGTTGGGGGTAGTGTCATTGGTCAGGACCCAGCTCAGTTGGGGGTAGTGTCATTGGCCAGGATCCGGCTCAGTTGGGGGTAGTGTCATTGGTCAGGACCCGGCTTAGTTGGGGGTAGTGTCATTGGCCAGGATCCGGCTCAGTTGGGGGTAGTGTCATTGGTCAGAACCCAGCTCAGCCCGGCCTGTAGTGCTCTCTGCAGTTTATGGGCTGCTTTGTTCAGGTAATCTCAGAAGCACTGTTTTCAGCACAAAGTTTGGCAGAATCATTGTCACCAATCTTACAGAGTTGACATGTAATCAACCTCGATTATAGATTTTACTTGTACCTGCTGAGCTGACATTGATAATTTCTGCTCAGTTAAACCATAATCATTTTACTGACCATTTTAGTTGACAAATAAATCCTTCAAAAAACGGGCATGTAGCCTGAAGCAGAGCCTCTGCTGGGACCCAACAGGCCTGTGTGTCTGCAACACTGCACTTCCCAAAGCTCATGTTTATTTAACACTCAGGGAAATGTCAGATGTTAGTACCAGCACTTTATAAAGCATGTCGTCACGTCTAATGCAGTTTTGGCAATACTCAGTTGTTAAATTTATTTAATGTGTGGCAGAATGCTATTTAGAAAACAATATTTCTCAGAAATTACTCAGTTATTATTAAGCAGCAATGTAGGAACTTTGCTGAATGGTGTCTATCATTTGACTGACAGTAGTATAAATGCTGAATAAGACATACTGGGAAGCCTTTTGTAGATCAAAAATGCTTTTCCATCAGTATGCGCCTCCGCGTCGAAACCCTGGGACTGATGTTTGTCATCTGATGGTTGCTCGGTCTGGAACTGAGTAAGGAATCGCCCTAGAGACAGAATAGCCATCTGATTTGTTCTTGGCCCTGTCTGTTTCCATTTTTTTTAGATGATGAGCCAATGGAACATCAGTAGGCGGGACCAAGCTGTGTGTGACTATCAGATTTGATGAGTCATACTCGTCGATGTCTGGCACGGCCTGAATGGTACAGAAGGAGAGGCATAACAAGCTGTCATTGTGGCTGTTAAATCGAAGTGCCTATTAAGAAACCTGTGAAATAAATGCAGCTTTCGTCTGGGGTGCCCGTATGCAACCGGCTTCATTTTTTTCTGGAAAACACAAAGATGTATTCAGCACGGCATATGTTGTGGCCCAGTACGGTGTGTTTATCTTAATTTAAGCTAGACTTTTATATCTTTAAGTTACAATGATTCACAGTGGGCTGTAAATGTTATTTCCTTCCATTTTTATGACAAACCCTTCAGCGCTCAGTGTATAGATTTATCACTCAATTATGATGTTAAAAGACCCCGGTGTGGGCTTAACAGGGATCTCTTGCTACTGTCCTGAGACGTGGACTTAGATGGATGGGGGTGGGGGCTCAGTGCTTCCTGCGATTGGCTCCAGGTGATGGATGGATGGATGGATGGATGGATGCACCACCCCCAAGTACCCTTTTTCCCGTGCTAGTGAGAGAGCTAGGTACACTTACTGCAGTGCCGTTATCAAAGCGTATGATCAGGACATATTAGAAATGTATCAAATAGCTGTGCACCTGTGAACTACCATTGATATTCACTATGTGTTTGTCGTGTCGGTGCTGCGGCTCACAGAAACAAATGGAGCGAACTGGTGTTTCGTGTTAAAGCCCGCTGCTGTTGTTTTACTTTTGTTTGAATATTTTAATGATCTTTTTAATTAGATGAGCTAATTAGCATAATGTTGAATATATCCGTGAGTTAAATTTAATTGTGGAATACATGCCCCGGCTTAAAGCATAATAGCATGGTGTAGCTACCTTCTGGGGCCCCATGGAAATATCGCATTTGGTCCCCAACCCAGTTTGAGAAGTATGTGCCAATCTTTGAGGACATACCAAGCTCAGTAAACCTAGGGGTAGCATCAGTTTTAGTTGCCTTACTGGCTGTTGGGAATTTCATCCCGATCAATTTCGAGCTGCTACTGTTACAGGTGTCGACAGGGCAGGGATATTCATAACGGGACCGCAGACATGCATGGACCAAGTAAGGAGATGGTACACGTGCAGCTCTCTGAGAAGAGAGTCGCGATCCAGAGCAGAGCTTGCTGAGACATACACATCAGCCATGCACTTCCCAGTATCACAGTGCTTTGACTTTGACTTGAAGGTAGTGCTTCTCAAAATGAACAGACATTTTCCTGGCCGTGATATAACTCATCCATCCATCCATCCATCTGTCCATTTTCCATGGCTCCTTATTCCAGCAAGCACTGGGCACAAGGCTGGCGACACTCTGACTTTAGTGAACTTCACTTGACCTTATATTTATTCAGCTCAGTGTGACTTACAGGTCTTTGCCTCAGATGACAGGAACAGAGTCAGTACCTAATCATTGTGCTGCACCCTACCAGCCATATTCCGAAATGAAGAGAGATTATGTATGATGTTTTAAAAGGACGTTAATTATGACCCTGGTAACATAGTTAAAATATGCACATTTTTATTCAGAAGTCCAGTTAATAAGGCAATTAAAATACAAAGGTTATGCATTGAAATGCATGAATTGACGTATGTTTGCAGGGGAGGGGTAGCTGTGGATTAAAGTCAAAATAGTAATGAATGTGATGACGTTGGGAGTTCAGGGGGGCACTAGGTGTGGGTTCGGCAGGCCAGGACCGAAAGTGAGCGAGCCGAGTAGTGAGCGAGTAGGCTGTGAAAAAGTGACGTGCGGTAAAGCTGTCGCATTCACGACATAAAAACCAACACGAGCTTTCACTTTCTCACAAGTTAGAGCACCATGAGGGCATGCTAAGCAACTAATGTGAAAACTGAAACTAAACAGTCACTCAATATATACCTGAATTACGGATCGTTGATTTCTAAGTACTGACGAAATGCGATGGTGATGTTTCCCAAAAGTGTCGGACAGTGAAGGAACCAGGCACTTGAGATCAGACTGAGGTCCTCATCTTCCTGGGGATGGTAACACATACCATGACATGAACTGCAAGCTCCATGCGGAGAAGACTGACCCCTGGCAGGCGACCCGTCAGAACTGCTCCAAAATGTTCTCACTGTTTGGTGTCTTCCCACTTGTAGTATGATTTATTGATTTATCAGCTTCACTTGTATATCACTTTGGACATCTGCCAAATCAATTTATGTAGATGTATGCTGTAATGTGAAATATAGAAGATTCTGCATTAAAGCATAATAATGTGTGGAACCCATAAAAACATTATTAATTTACAAAAAAATGAATACTTTCTCTTCAGCAGAAGATATGTAGCTTAATATTTGTGTGAACTTGATGTTTGCGATGTGAGATCTTCCATCTTCCTGTTCGTTATCTAGAGCATCGTCGGTTTGAAAGGCAACAACAGCATTAAGCATATAGGCAGCCAGTCGGGGGTTGCTGGACTTACTGTTTATCCTGCAGCAGCGAATTAAATCACTTGATCACGCCCTGTTGCTGTGGCGTGTATGGCTTCTCATTTCAGCTCAGTGCTCCCCTTAATGGCGTGAGAGCAGGCCCCTTCCACAACTTCAATGCAAAATTTTGTAATACATCTTTTTATATGCTGTTCTATGTCAAGCAGATTCTTAGTTTCTTTGATCAAATGGTTATTATTAACAACTGTGCCCAAAAAGAAGGATCCAGTGCAGCAGTGGACCACGAATCCGGTACATTTCCAAATGTTCGGGAATGGGACTCTTTGGGTGGTCTGACTGTGCACGAGAAGCAGTGATGGAGGGGAGACTCGCCAAAGACTTTCCCGAATGCTCAGCAGCCCCGTTCCCTGCGGCAGGGCGGCCATCCCTCACCGGTCACACTGCTACTCTGCTGTTCTGGGTCGCCTCCTGCTTTGAGTTATGAGCCGTTAAGCCCTTCCTGTATCTTAAGCTGGAAGTCAAAGTCCGGCAGACTTTATACCATCTGTATAAAGTATACCATCTGCACAAGATGGCATTCCCTCATCATCATCATCATCAAGTGGGCTTTATTGTCATATTAAGCCCTTAATATAAACTAGGACGACAATTAAATAAGTGACTGACACCAGTGGGTGGGGCTTAATTACTCTGTATTTTAATACAATTATAAGTCTTAAAATTCATTAAATTCACTTAGGTTTATGTGTGTCCATGTTGGAGGGTATAGGACGGAATTCCCCAATTCTCATTCTGGAGGGCGGGAATCCAACACAGTTTACAGATTTCCCTATTCAAACACACCTGCTAGACCTGGTAATTAGAGGATTAAGATGTGGATAAACTGTGCTGGATTCTGGCCCTTCAGGACTGGAATTGGGCAACTCTGGTGTAGGACGTACGCAGCAATGGCAGAGGTTGTGAAGTGAAATCCATAATATGCAAGGAATTTAAGTTTTTTTTTTTTATTTAAGTTTTAATACATAATGAAACACTCTTTGGCTTCCACTGTGCAAATGCCACCCAAAGGTGGTGTGATGGCAGTGAGCCACTTCCTGCTGTTATTGTGAGAAGGGGAGTCGGGGTGTCGTGTTGATGTAAATATAAAGGGGGAGTATTTTACTAACTGTACAGGTTAGCTCTTGTTATCATTTGATGATTTGACTATTCTTTATTCTAGTTTCGGGCCTATGCAAATCTGCTGTGCCCTTTCACCAGGCTGCCGGTAACAAAGACGCCCCTGGAAGCATGCCATCCAGCGGCTTACATGAGGGCCACTTCCAGCATATCATTCATGGTTCCAGTGACAACATTTAACTGCCTTTTATTGGGATCCTTTACACCTTCTGGCCATAATCATGAATTCAGTGAAGGTCGCTGAGCTGTTTTGACTTCGGAAGTGTGTCCTGAAGTCTCAATCGATTTTCAGCCGCCCTTGTTAAGAATAATTAACCCTGTAGGGATAAACGCAGCCTTCTGGGTTGATTTGGGAATTCAGACCTTTCTCTGTAATGTAGCGTCCATGAGTGAGAAACAATCGGTTATAAATACACTCTCAGTAGTCATCACTGGGGAATGACACTGTCTTCACTGCATTCCAGTGTGCCCAGACTTCAGTCTCAAAAGTCCAGTGACTGAGAAACGAAGGAATCCAAGGTTTCCGTAGGTGACTGAGGACACAGTGTAGTAAAAAACATCCATAAATGGTCACACTGAGCCTTAATATAGGATAGTCGATATCATTTTTTGTTTTCTTGTGAAAAGCATCAAGGAACCTAGATTTTGAACTTTTGAACGGGAGATTGTGTCTTGTGCCGTGGTTTGGGTAAAGTGGACCAAAGGAATCCTCAGCCCCATGATATACAGTAGAGGATCCAAGAAGTTTTATAAAGGGATGTGGTCCCCGCTATGAAGCAGAGGTACCACCTAACTGTAAGGCCTGTACTATGCACCGGGTCTTGTTGGTTAGTGCGGGGTTCATGCTGGCTGTGTGTGAGACTGGTTTTAACCAATCGCACTGCAGCATGTTGCTGGTGGAAAGTGTGCCGAAGGTTCTGGGAGGGGGCATCCTGGTACCATTAACATGCTACCCCCGAGACTGGATCCTTTCACTGGCTAGATTGAATGTATCACTGTGACATAATAGCCCATGCTACATTTGTGGAGGTTTAGAGCTACTGAATACTTTATTATAATTTTTTATATAGATAATATTGGAGAAGGAGATTACCTTCATATTTAATGTTTTTTTCAGTTAGACCTTTATTTCAAGATTGAAGATTCATGATGTTTTATTGGCTCAGTATAAGGAAGAAGTAACAGCACATATAGATGCTGCTCATGAATCACCGGAAGGTCTGGGTCTGCTGTGCAGGTATGAAATGAGTCACTGCCTTTCATGAGTCTTTTCAAGCTGGTGTCTAATTCTTCTGTTATTTTGCTATTACAGGAAACTGAACTTCTGGACATTGCATATATCAAGGATGCAAGAACGGGGAAGTGGAGTCGGACGCCAAAGGTATGACTGTGCCGTTCCTCCCTCGCAGGCCACGGCCCCGGGTTCGACTTTTGCATATGGACTATTGCGAGCGTGGGCGTGACAGACGCTGGGTCATTTGTTGCATATCTCATTTTGTGGCGAAGACCGCAAAGTGCTCTGTCAAACAGGCGTTCAGCTTACAGAGGGTTATGAGGGACATCCCATCCAGGGCTCTGTTTCGTGATGGATCTGTGTCACAACTCCGCTAACAGCAGCTAGGAGTACATCACTCACGTTAAACTCACATCAGGCTTCTCCATTATAATTATCTGTCAGCAAATTCCCCACCCCGTAAAATTATTACGGCCATTGGTGAAAAAACAGAAATGCGATTTGATGTAAGATGTGTGATTTGAAGATCCTGGAAGGCCTGCCTTTACGTCTGGCAGCTGCTTACCTTCTGCATAACAGCCACTTCATCGTATTGCATGGGGCAGGTAGGACTTCAGAACGGGTCTGTATTTGTTTTGGCCCAACATTCCTGTTTACAGCTTACAGCTACACCTCAACGGTTCCCATCCCCTGCCATTCAATACTCATTTCTAAATAAAAGTGGAGTTTAACAACAAGGGGTGGATTCAATTCCCTGGGGGCCCGAGGAGGCCCCTCAAGTCCCTAGAAGGCAGCTTGAGCTATTCTTGGAATTGAAAGAGACATGACAGAGAATGAAAAATGTGATGTCAATAATCTGCTAAGTTCCTTATTATGGTAAAGCTTGCCAATGTGTGTGTGTGTGGGGGGGGGTGTTGTTAGTGTCCTGGCAGATAGATTGGCCAGATTTAATAAGTTAAATAAGTTTAAGCATTTCATTTTTTTGCATCAGCAGGGGCCCTTTATTTTATGAGAGTTAGCCCAAGCAATAATCCACCCCTATTAGTAGCGATGGTGGCTGACGTGCTCCACAAAGACAGTCACCCCAGAATTACGCTCGTCTCATGTGTAGGGCACTTCTCTGAGCAAAACCTTCTTTTTTAGAAGTGTCACTTCTTTATAAACTTGTATACTTTGAATATATTATATATTTGTATATATTTTTACATGAATATTTGGTAACACTTTACTTGAGGGGCCACAAATCATAGTAGTACCTCATTGACTACTGAAGTACTAATCATGAACA
>JAODKM010000038.1:15353997-15368747 GCA_026780845.1 Petrocephalus sullivani
CACAGTTAGATGGCCCTGCTCTGCTGTCCCCAGCCTCTGCTGAATAGCTACTCGGCGGCAGCTGGTCCTGGTGCCGCACTCTTTACTCAGAACACAGCACCTCTGTGGGAGGGAATTCATATATTCAAAGTTTTAGATTCAATTAAACTGATAATCAATGCATGATTTCTGGTAAATGTAACCAGCAGAAGGCTATGTAACTGTTTAGGAGGTGAATTTGCAAAGTGATCATTCAGGTCTTAATGCTAACCAGGATAAGTGATGAGTGGATGGATGGATGGATGGATGGATGGATGGATGATTGTAGAAGTCTTGGAGAGACTTTCTCCAGCAAAAGGTCTGCAAGTTATGACTCTGTGCCTAGGACGCCAGACTGCGGGAGCTGCTGGATGTGGGGAATGCAGTCGGCCGGATAGAGAACAAAATGCTGACAGTGGTCAGTGGTCCAGACATGGTAAACATCACTTACCTGAACTTCATGGCCTTCCAGGAGGAGGTCGCCAAGGTAACGTCTGTTCAACCATTAATCTTGTTGTTATCTGGGGTGATTTTTTTTTTCCTTTTTTTAACTTTGATTAGCGTTTTCATGTACTGCTATGGGGAGGAACCCAAAATGAAATGTTATACTGTATTTGAGTGTTGATATTGCAATTGATTTCCTTGGTATGTTAATGGTATGTTTACAGTTCTCAAGTTTTAATTACTATAGTTTTCAATATTTTGCAACATAAAGTAGTAATAATGAAAAGGGTCATATTGAAGTCATTGGTTGTCAGTGAATTAATATTGTTGTACATTACAATTACTCATTTATTGTTTTATTTGGATATTTCAGATATTTGATATTTATATCACTAATGATAGTCTTTGTTTACATTGTGATTTTTGTGTTTTTGATTTAGGCAGTTTTAATGTTAAGACAGTAGTTTTGTAAAGTGCGTATCGGACTTAATGGTACAGATGCATCAATCAGAATAGAAATGAAAAGCTTCCTTCACCCAGGCTGCGGCTGTCCCAGTGGACCAGCTTATTTTTCTGTCCCCTGTGCCTTTAATCCAGGAGTGGGCAGATGAGCTGTTTGATCTGGCATCCAACCTGCTAGCCCAGAACATGCCCAGGGAGTCGTGCCTGGAGAAAGTGTAAGCAGCCGTGCGGCTGGTTTGGCCGCCTCCGCTCCGCGGCTCCCCACACCGGCACTGAGAGCCACGGGCACTTTTATTTTTCATCTTTTCGTAGCGCAGGCCAGCAGCAGGGAAAAGGGCATATGTGCTCACAGCTTCTTCGGTAATTCAGTCTCTCCGCTGAGATAAAAATCTATCCAGGGGTTTAAGCACTGCTGAATCAGCCTGGGTTTGCAGGGTGTAGGTTAACTTAAAGGCTATTTTGGGGCCCTATTGTGTCTGGATGACTTCAGGCTCTTATTTTCCTCTTTTCTCTAATCATTTCTGCTATACCAGGTCTTTCATTACCCCTCAAACAAAACGGTACCCCTCGGATTCTGCATTTCACTGTCTTCCCACATCAGCGGTAACCTGAGCTGGGACTCATATGGGTCACTTTATTCAGTCCAGAGTACACAATCATAGGGCCCTCGAATTGACTGGAATGTCCTCTTATTAAAACGTCCCAATCCTTCACTGAAGGTTTCGTAAGGCTCTTTTGACGTCGGCGAGCTCCGCACATCTGCAGCCCCCCCCCACAAGCAGGCCTGCCCCCCCCCCCCGCTCCCGTCCGGCCCGCCAGGCCCGCCCTGCAGCTGCAGATTGGTTCTGTGGCCTTTCTAAAGCGCCTCCTTCCTCAATAAGAATGGTCCTACTCCTTGTCACATGTACGTGCCCATTCCTGCATGAATACATATAAAGCTTTGACAAATGGCTTCTCTCCTTGATGAAAGACATCCTTCTGGGTGGAACGTAACAGAGGAACGGATGTAAACAAAACATTTGAAAATAAAAATGCTTGTTCCTCGTCCTTTACTGGGCTAGTTGCTATTTGGGTCTAAGGTGGTTCATTAACAAATGAACAAACTACACTATATAATGCAAAATTTACAAACACTACATAGGTTCGACGATTTCTGCTCTGCACCGGGCTGCACAGTAACCTTTCTGAGTAGAAAATGAACTGCACTGTCTGTCACTAAATTAAATTAAAGCAGCAAAACCGTTCAGTCTTTGTTCAGCTGGTCTGCTTTAGTTAAACATTAGCGTTGAGACTTTGCTCTCAGGAGCTGTTCAGTGGGGGCACTCTCCTGTATGTTATGAATTATTTCATTTAGTAGCTAACCACAATCTCGCATAGCGGTGGCTATTTTTAGCCTGCCTGCCGTATCCGTTGAAACATAGCGGCCAGATATAAAATGAAAGGAAATGGAAATGGAAAGCGATATCAGAAGTACTCCCCACACAGACATGTGCACACACCCTCTTGCCCTTGGTGTTAAAGCTGTGAATTTTGAATGCAGCTTGTCTGATAAATTAAAGTTTCCTGTTTAATAAGCGGCTTGCAGCATCCTGCTTTCTGATTGTGCATGTCAAAGACATCCATCACGTGCTGTTTCTAACAAACAGGTACACGAGGCTCAAACTGCAGCTGAACCCTGAGGGTCGCATTCCTGTCAAGAAGTAAGTCGTGAGTCATTTACTGAAATTAACCCGCGAAGTGTGGCTTCCTGGACCTGTGGTCCTGAGTGTGTTGCCCTCCTGTGCTCCCTGACAGCAGAGGAGTGGGCAGACAGTTTACCCTCAGTCACATGACCAGTCTGTGTCCATGTCCAGGCTTGCAAATATGTGCAGTGTGGGAGCATAAAATCTGCACGTCACGTGAGGATAGTCTGCGAGGTACACATGTAGTGATGCCTTTTCCCCCTCGCCCTCTCCCTGCAGTGTCTTCCGAATGTTTTCTGCTGACAGAAAGCGTGTGGAGACGGCTCTGGAGAACTGCAATCTTCCTTCGGGCAGGGTGAGGATCAGTCCAGTGTCACTCAGTTCCGTCTTTTGGCTTCTGTGAGCGTGATCTGAGGCGCACCGGGCTGTGCTGCAGCGCTAGAGGGCAGGTTCTTCTGGCTGACTATGCGCTTTTGATACTCGTATCCACTGGGATTATATATGTGCTCACTTTGAAGCCCTGGACATCGCTCTGCATCCGAGTGTCTTTACAATCATATCAGGTCACAGCCCTGTTTGCTGCTGTGACCTTCATCTAAAAGACTTTAAATTATTTACCATTGCAAGAAAAGACAGAATCATGTGCATTATGGTTGAAAGCCTAGTGCGAAGCTAAAACTGCCAGAAACCGCTGCAGCGAGTTCGGTCCAAGATGTTTTTCAATTGGTTTTCTAAGAGGACATATACGTATGCTGTATATTACTCTTTATTTCATTACCATGGCTACAAAAGTACAAGGGGAAAGTTTTTCTCACCAAAAAATCAAACACAAAATAAGATCAGCACCATTTTTAAATAATGAATGTATCGACACCAAACAAAAACAATTTAAGAAACAGGTGATTTATCACACAAACTCAGAAAGGCAGTGTTATCTGGCACGCGTGCGCTCTCTAGAGCTCTCTAGGTCTACATTCGCTAGTCACATGCACCTGGCTGGTCATACTTATGCTATACAATGTAATTAGCCCAATCAGTGCCAGCTGGGCATCATTAACTATGGCTCGTTTTGGCATAGAACTGTCGATGGATTTCCATGGCAATGCAGAAATCACTCAGTGAGCTCCCTGCCTGCCACTCACTTGCCTCCAACCCCTTACGCTGAAGTGGAGCATTAAAGACTATTTTGTGTTTTTGCTTTTGCACAGTGTTTATCTCCCGTGACTTTCGGTTGCTTTGCCTTCTCCAGAACGATTCAGTCCCACAGGAGGACTTCAGCCCAGATATCTATCGAGTTTTCATAAGTAACATCTGCCCAAGACCAGAGATCGACACCATCTTCTCAGAATAGTAAGATGAATGATTTCATTTTTCAGAAGTTTAATCATTCATTTATTTAAATGAGTTGTTTATTGGTTAAAACGATTCCTTTCAGTTTATTCTGGTTCACAGAGGGTGCCAGCATAACGCTGAAATAAGAATGTGCAGGGATGATAAGTACGAGGAGAAACAGACTCGTTGAGTTGCTTGATGTGTGACTCCGGCGGAATCTCGGCGGAATCTCGGCGGAATCTCAGTCTCCACTTCCGTTCCATAAGCCGTTTCTTCTTATTAATTATTTAAGGGGCCTGTTGGTATTATTAGTTACCGCAGCGATCTGATACTTCCTTGGCTCTTTCACGTCCCTTTTTCAGGAGTGAAGCCAAGTTAACTGTTAGTTAAGTGAATTTTGTGCTTGGAGCAGCTCTGAGCCTCTCAATAAAGTAATGCAGCAACGCTCCTGACAGCTGCGGCAGGGGCTGATGATGGTGATGAACCATACAGGGGGGAACAGGGACCTGCAGCGCCAAGCAGCATTTCTTGCTTAGCCGGATAACTAGTCAGATTTAAGGTAGTCTGGTCTAAATGTAAGTGTACGAAGATAAAGGCCATATGAACTGGGGTACCTTAAATCTGACGAGTTATCTGGCTAAGCAAGAAATCCAGCATACAGGCCCCAGGACCCAGGACTATGGAATGGTGCAAAGGTGAAGGTCAGCTCCCACAGGCTTTGTAAACAATTAGAGCATCTGCTTTGAGGTCAGTCTTGTTCATATTCAGGGTGATGTGTGCCTCTGCAGGTGTGCCTGGAAGCAGAAGGTCACGGGTTCAAATCCCAGGGTTGGCAGAATGAATTCACATCGATCCTTGTGCAAGACCCTTAACATCAGGGACTGTGCGGCCCTGCATTCTGATCCAATAAAATATGTAGAATTTCTTGCTGTAACAAGGTGGCTTGACTAGACTGGGTAGTATGTTGTGGAGAGTCAGGTCACAGGGATGATCTTGGCTGGGAGGTTGGTGATAGAAGACGCTACTGGAAAGGAGAGCCCAGGCTTGTGTGTCAGGAGTTATTCTTATGTAATCATTCTCCATTTAAACAGATGATTTCAAAATAAAAGCGAAACATGAAACAAAACCGTTGTTATAAACATAAACAGAGCATCTTCATTATATACACCCAACATATAACAAATAGACCTCCGTTACCCATCAGGGGTCAGTCTGGAGGCCATGGCGTATAAGACGTACAGAGCATCTGCTTTAAAAATGATATACAGGAGATTAGTCAGCAAACAGTCGTATTTATTTACAAATGAAACTATATTAATAAAATATAATACACTATTAACAAAATGTATTACTTCATGTAATAATTAACAAAACATAACAATGTACAGGGAGTCCTCGTTTTACAGCAGTTCCTGTTCCTGCGACAGTAATGTAACCCGAATTTTGGTGTAAGCCGAAACACACCCTATACTAACAGAGTTGTAAAATCATAATTTAGAACATAAAAACTATGGAGTGGAATTCATGCCGCCTTGAGAAGCTAAATCGACGCGACGTATCATTTTACGGCGCGCGGCACGCAGAAACCGTGCCATTAATAAATGCAGTGTGTAACAGGCCTTGCTTTTCAGTGAGTGTCGTGAAGAGAACATGATATAATGAAAAGCAAAACCATCATCCCACTGCTTTGCATCTTATTTAACTACCATCCAGACAACAATTAGAAGGGTTTGCATTATACACAGTTAAACGAAGAAATCGTGCCACATCACACTGAAATGTAATGACCCCCTGTCATGAGAGGGACTTAGTGATAACCAGGGTCGACTGCAAGCGGGGTCTTTTAATGACCGTACTTCTTTACACAGGACAACACTCCGTCTCTCATGAGTCCCATCCCCAGCTTAACGTAACGTAAGGTACAATCTCCCCCTGGGGGGCATGCATATTCTAAGGGAATATTGCATTGTGCAATTTCTTATCACAACTATTCATCACACCACCTTTGCTGTGCTGCATCGGCTCATTTTCATTTTCGAGAAGTACATGCTGAAATCGCTCCACCACGAATGAGTGTGAAAAAGTCGCCACGTGCAACCAAACCAGTTCGCCCACGTAGTCCGTAAGTACGACGCTATCGGCGTAGGCTGAAACCGTTTTTATGGGAGTTAATGTCGTAAACTCGAAACGTCGTATGTTGAGAACCTCGTAACCCGAGGACTCCCTCTATATTGTTCCAATATGCGTAGCAGTAGTAGAAACAGGTAGGCGTGCACATTTTGTATTCTATGGCCCTGACTGTTAACAGACTGACAGTTAAGCCAGTGAGAGATAATCAAGGTTTTACTGTATTTTATACACAATTTGGGTGGGGCGTGCTGTAACCTCAGGGACGGCATCACACTACATTCCATCTGCGGTAACCCTAACCGTGATCGTGATCATAACTTGTCCATTGAAACAGCTAAGCGTTAGTAATGTAGATGTGCAGCCACCAGGCTAACAGCCGTCTCCCGTCCGCAGCGGCGCTAAGAGCCGGCCCTATCTGACGGTAGAACAGCTGACCGACTTCATCAACAACAAGCAGCGCGATCCGCGGCTTAACGAGATCCTGTACCCGCCCCTGAAGGCCGAGCAGGTGCAGCTGCTCATCGAGAAGTACGAGCCCAATGTCAGCATGGCCAGCAAAGGTCAGTCTGCCGCCGGCCACTGTCTGCAGGAATGTGTGACGGCGCGGGGTGCTCCCGTAAACACCCCCACTCACCGGTGATGTCACAGGATGTAAATACGCTTTTTTTTCCTTAAGGTTTAAAATTTTCAATACAAATACACACGGCTTTGTATGTAAATAGGTACACCAGCATAGTTTATTACTGAAGAAAGACATTTTATTTTGCTAGACTAGCGATAAATTTGTTCATTAAATTCTGTACCACAGTTGTGGTTTTTTCTCATTAGATCTGAATTGTAATCATAAAGGATTACATACATTTTTCCCTATGCATAATTTTTCAGTCTGTTATTATGAAGCATTTTGCAGGTTCGTATATCCTCTGTCCCGGTTTATTTAATGTTAGCTGCCTCTCAGGGATTAAAATGAATGAATACAGCGCAGTCATGAGTGTTTTGTGAGCTCTTTCCAAAGTCTCAGTAACGGGTCTCTTCCTGCTTTCTGTTGATATTAGAAGAAGGAAAAGTAGCCATTGTCTTTTCCATTATTTATTGTTTTGCTGATTGACTGAGAATGGAAACTTCAGCGAAATGGAAAGTAGTGCCCATGGTTTTATCACTGGTTCATGCATTAGAAGCCTGTTCTGTTTAATCTAAACTTTCCGGAAATTTATAACCCTGCATGTTGGAAATTTTGCCAGAACCTTTTGCAGAAATCTGCACCGGCCAGTTTGAATCCTTAAGGTGTGTACGAGGGCAGGGGTGGTATATATCTCTGGGGGTTAGGGATGTGTGTCCGGAATGTGATGGGTTTGAATCCCATGGCTGTCAGAGTAATGACATCACAGCTGGGCCTTTCTCAAAGGCCATAATTAACCCCAACTGCTCCAGGTACACTGAATGCTCACTGATTTCAAGCTGTCCTCACTGGTACACCTCTTCGGGCAAATGTCTGTTACATAAAGGGAATGAGCATCTGCCACATCATGTTTTCTCCTATCTGTTCTATGTATATTTATTGCTTGGTTTTGTGTACCTGTTGTATTCTCATACTCATGCTCTGAATTCTGAAGGATTCTGCAGCAGAGTGACGGCCACCAGGCGCCTCGACCACTGTAGCTGTCTGTAGCTGCTTCCGAGTTCCAAGTGTCATTAGCCCCATGCCCTCAGCACCGCTAGACTCCCTGTAAAATCAACACCTGTTGCTGGGATGGTCAGTCGTGGCATTTCCCTTGGTGACAGCTCACTTTTTGATGATGTGAACTGAAAAACATTAATGGAAACATAAAAAAAAAAACTGGGTTTTGTGGCACGTCGAAAAAGTGTTTTGCAAAGCTACAATGGAAAAAGAATTTGCGAAGTAGAAGATACATAGGACGTGATAATTAGTTCTTCTGGAGCTAGTAAATCATGGAAAGCCTACTTGACATTAAAGTGCGAGATATGGATCTGAATCTCACGGGATGATAAATGGCAGTTATTATTCGCATGAAATGCATTAACACACCCTATGCCGCAATTCTACTTGTCGACAAAACTTTAATGGAAACACCGCTAGTGGTTTGTCTCTGTGAGCAGTCTGGCTTCCCAGAATGCCGTGCTTTGCCAAGCAGCGCCCATGGTTTTTCAGATTGCCATTCTGCAAATTTAATGTCCCTGAAGGGTCACCTTATGTGTCCCACGCCCAGGTCGTTACAGGTCAAAAGTCTGGTTGACACAAAATGCTAGTGTTAATCAGGTTAGAAATACTTTTGGGGACAAGGCTCCATTAATTAGTAAGAGACGTGCAGGGGGTGATTTGGTGAATGCGTTCTTTTTCAGGCTCTCAGGGCGCATTAATCCAAATGGACATATGTAAACATCCAGGCTGCTTTGTAAGCGGGCTGAATTATATGAGAATCAGACAGCTAAAATCGAGATCTCTTACACACCGAGTGGATCTTTCCAGCGTGTTGTGGGGAGAATCTTCTACGTTTACTGTGTGGGAAAAGTTTGGGCTCCAACAGTTATCCATCTGTTTAACTGCTAACAGCTCAGTCTGGTCAGGGTTGGGGCTGGGGCTGGCTGAGGGCACAGGGCTGGGGTGCACTCAGGATGGGATGTCAGTCCGTCCCAGGGCACAGACACACACGTATGCTGATTGCTGGCTGGCTTTCACTGCCGCATTCGCCATCGATCTGCAGGACAGATATCAGTGGAGGGCTTTGCCAGGTACCTGAGCGGGGAGGAGAACAGCGTGGTCCCACCCGAGAAGCTGGACAAGAGCGAGGACATGACACACCCCCTCTCCCACTACTTCATCAACTCCTCCCATAACACCTACCTGTCAGGTGAGCCTCATGTTCTCAAGTTCATTATGCCACAAATTGCAGTTGTGTCGTAGTATTTAATTTCCAGTCACTGTTACGTTGCACTGTCTGATCCCTCTGGATGGCTAGAAATATTAGCCAGGGCTTCATTGCCTCTCCACCTATGAATATTCATGAGCAAGATATCTGGAATGGGTCTTCGCCCTGGGTTTCTCTATTCATTATGACACAATGTGGCATTTTGATTCATTCATGCAGAGAATGGGATCTTTTCACTTGATGCACACACATGGTGTTAATTTTAATTACAATATTCTAGCTGATTAGGCCTTGAAAATGGCAATTTCACAGAAAGAAGACAGGTTTATAAAGAACATACTAATGTTCTGCATGGGAGGATACAGGTTAAAACTGGCCTGGGTATCTTGGCTGGCTGCCGTAAACCATTACTGGAATATTCCAGAATATTATGTCCAACACACTTATAGCCGAGGTTAGTGGCTTATGGCCGAGTGACTTATAGCCGAGGTTATAGTGTCTTAAGAAAGCAGCCCTGTCCTTACTGGAAGCCAGAGTGGCTGGCGGATGCAGTGGTACTTGCTGAAGGAGTGGATGTTATGAAGGCCCCCGCCGTGGAAACCGCGAAAGCGGGAGCGGGCCCGGCCGTCAGGGGGGGCTATTTTTAGGCCTGACGGACACGCGCCTCTCTGCACAATATGGCTTGAGGAATGCTCTTAAGCTTTGAGAACGCGGCCGCTGGAAGGCCACGCGGAGTGTAACGCGAGCTGGCGGCGTGTCCGCAGCGGGCCAGCTGGCCGGCAGCTCCTCGGTGGAGATGTACCGGCAGGTGCTGCTGTCGGGGTGCCGCTGCGTGGAGCTGGACTGCTGGAAGGGCCGCACGCCCGAGGAGGAGCCCATCATCACGCACGGCTTCACCATGACCACCGAAATCTCCTTCAAGGTGAGCGGGGGGTGGGGGGTCGCTGCTTGGAAGATTATTAATCGGATGGGAAATTCCCAGCTCGGCTTCACTGGAACAGGAGCTCAGCTTCCCTGGAACAGGAGCTCAGCCTTAGAGAGACAGATGGACAGACTTACAGTTTGTTAATCCAGAAGTAAACTTCAGAATTACAGTAGCACTGCACACATAAAAAAAACATTTAGACATTAATAGACAGTAATAAATAATAACAATAAACAGTGTCAGTGCGAAGAATGTTTGTGAAAGTACTAATTCTGTAGTAATCAAGTAGAGTATACAAAATGTATAGTAAACAAATGAATTTACTGGTCTGGATTGGCCGATACTTCACTGGAGCCTGGGAGTGCCACCAGAGCCTGGGAGTGCCACCAGAGCCTGGGAGTGCCACCAGAGCCTGGGAGTGCCAGCGGACCCTGAGAGTGCCACCCTGAGAGTGCCTCTGGAGCCTGAGAGTGCCACCCTGAGAGTGCCAGCGGACCCTGAGAGTGCCACCCTGAGAGTGCCAGCGGACCCTGAGAGTGCCACCCTGAGAGTGCCACTGGAGCCTGAGAGTGCCACGGATTAATCCGGATCTCAGGGCAGCTTGGGAAGGAGCTGCCAGGGCTTTTGTTTTCCGTCAGCGATTATGGAAATGAACACGAAGGTGTGACGCCCAAAATAACGGCTGATGCGCCCATTACCTACCCGGGGGGAGCGTGTCCGCTGCCGATAAGCGTGCTGGATTACTGAGCAGCCGGGACCGACGTTTTTACCATAATGAGGCGGTGATGGAAGTTATAGTGAAACATAAATAAAGGGGACTTTTTCATGAAGATCAGCGGGGTTTAGGAAGGGGGCGGATCCCTCTCTGATACCTGTGTCAGGCCCTTTATTTTGTACATGCCCAGGGTCTCTGTCACCTTATCGCTCCACGTGGCTCCATGTCCTCCCCTTTTGTCTTTTGTCATGTAAGGTATACTATGTGTTAAATGTCATTTTCTCCATCTTGTTTTTAGAGAAAGCTTTGACTTTGCTTGGATGTCAGAAATCTATATTCTATGTTCCCCCCTACCCCCAACCCCCCCAGGAAGTCATCGAGGCGATCGCAGAGTGTGCATTCAAGACGTCCCCCTTCCCGCTCATCCTATCCTTCGAGAACCACGTGGACTCGTGAGTGGTCCTCGATCCTGGTCCTCGACCCTGGACGTCGATCCTGGACGTTTCACATCCATGCTGTGGGCTTTGGGACAGTGCTGGCAGAAATAGCCTTGACCGTGCCTGGTTCGGTCTCCAAGTTTACTTCCAGGCTGAAGTAGCGCCCGACTGCCTTATGGACCTCTCACCAAGCTGTTTGAAAGGGCAGCTAATGCCGTGGTTATAGAGTAACTGAGCCAGTTATTAAATAACTACATGCTCTGCATGTGTTTGTTTGTAATGAGTCAACTAGCTGGAAAACAAACATCAGGGCAGTGAAGCTCAGCCTTATAGGGGGTGTCTGACTGTATTACCCTCTCTGATTGTCTGTCTGTTCTCTTATGACAGGCCAAAGCAACAGGCCAAAATGGCTGAATATTGCAGGTCGATATTTGGCGACGCTTTGCTAACAGAACCACTTGAGAAATACCCCGTAAGTTAATAATGTCTCTTAAAGTGAAATGGAATGAACATGACAGTTTTCTCAGTCTGTATGCATTTCCATAGTTCCGACACGTATGCGATTGCAGCCCGCCGCTTAGCTACGCGTGCGCAGGTGCAGCCCGGCACTTAGCTACGCGTACGCGAGTGCAGGCCGCCGCTTAGCTATGCGTGAGCAAGTGCAGCCCGCCGCTTAGCTACGTGCACGTGAGTGCAGGCCGCCGCTTAGCTATGCGTGTGCGAGTGCAGCCTGCCGCTTAGCTATGCGTGCGCGAGTGCAGCCTGCCGCTTAGCTATGCGTGCGCGAGTGCAGCCCGGCACTTAGCTACGCGTACGTGAGTGCAGGCCGCCGCTTAGCTATGCGTGAGCAAGTACAGCCCGCCGCTTAGCTATGCGTGTGCGAGTGCAGCCTGCCGCTTAGCTATGCGTACGCGAGTGCAGCCCGTCGCTTAGCTACACGTACAAGTAGGCAGTCCTCAAAGGGCACTGTTGCTTGGCGTTTCCTGTAATCCATATGTCATGCTGTGGAGAAAACAACTTATCTGTAAGAAAAAAGAGGGGCCGCTTTTTTTGGTAAATGAAATGCAAATTTGTCGTGGCCTAATCTGAGTGGTCAGTCTTGGCAAGCCTTTATCGGCTTATCTGGTTTCCATAGCTACAAATCAAAAGCACATATTGTATCTCGACAAAAGATGTTGTCCAAAACTCCATTGCGTAACAGTACGGGTTTCGGTCATTTAGTTTCATTGTCCCTCGCTGAAGCCCCAGTCAGTACTGGAGCATCACCTGCCCTCCTTTGGTCCGGGAGGCAGTAGTTAAAGGACTGAGCAGGGCTTGAGGTGAGGATCAGGCTAGATGTTAACCTGTATGTGTGGGCATTTGGTTAGTCTTCTGTTCCTTTCGATTGATAATGTGGTATTTATTAAATGTACGGTATAGAGGAGGCGTATGTTGTGAAAGGCCTGGGTTAGATGTTTGGTTACTTTCTGGTGCTATGAGCTCAAACCGTTTGTTCCGATCTGGTCGTGTTTTTATTTTCAATTATGTAGTTAAATTAGCGGCCTGGAATATAGGCCACTTACTATCCAAAAATGGCGTGTTATGAATAGCAAATTGTACTTCAGATAATGACAGATTTTAAGTGGACCTTATAAAGAGTCATGTGGCCTGAGGGTTTGTTCATTTTAACCCAAAAAATATCCTAGAAAGTTATACATAGAGAATCTGTCCCGTTAGCGAAGGAAACAGTGGGGACTGGGCTAATGCTAACCGCTAATGCTGAGGATGACGTGCGACGTGACCATCCCCCCCCCCCCCAGCTGGAGGCCGGAGCCCCACTGCCGAGCCCACAGGAGCTCGTGGGGAAGATACTGATTAAGAACAAGAAGAAAAGTACCAAGTCATCAGAGGAAAGTGTGAAGAAGAAGCTAGCGGAGCAGGCTTTGGGCGCGCTCAACGACTCCACCTCTGCGCCCTTCGAAAGCCCAGCCGCCCATGCAGGTATGGCACTGGGGACGCTGTGATGTCATAGCAGGCCGCCAGCCAGCTGCGATGTCCTGACATTCAGCAGGCCGAGTCCCAGAATGTGTATAAGCATTAAAACCCGGGAGAGCTTTCCCGGCCACACCCCTAACAGATATCCAATAACAGATAAGCGGTAAAGGCCACACCCCTAACAGATATCCAATAACAGATAAGCGGTAAAGGCCACACCCCTAACAGATATCCAATAACAGATAAGCGGCAAACCTAACAGTTAAAGTCACACACACATATATAAGTTAGGCTGACATACCACTTAAAATACTGAAATGTACTTTCCCCAGTGACCTTTTGATAATTATCTGAACTTTTTTAATTAAGGTTTGTTTAATTGAACTGCTGGCCATTTTCACAGTGTGCTGAGCTAAATGGTTGCAGGCGTGATCGATACTTTTAGCACAAGTCTTTAAACTGAATCATGTAGTCGTAAACCCACAGCGCACATCAGCCCAATCGACATCAGTGGTTCTTTATTTCATAGCGCCTCCTGGTGGCACTTTCAGCCCATGCACATAGACTTTATTGCTTGTCCATAAACAAATCTGGCAGATGCTTGTGGCACGTGAAGAGCCTGTGCTGAATGTCTGCTGTGACGTTTCGTGCTGTTTTGTTTGGCATACCCGGTATTTGGGCTGGCAAAATTCATGGTGGACACACCCCCCCCCCCCTCGCTGGTGGACGACCCCACGTCGGTAGGAACTTGGGGAAAAGTCTGGGGAAAAAACACATAACTGCATGTTTCTGCATTGAGGAAGAAGAAAATCAGTGGAATTCTGACAAAAAACAAAAATGCTACAAAGCGATAAAATTCAGCTGCTGAAATTTAGTGAAATTTAATTCACTAGCCAGTTGAAGGAATAACACCACCATGGACTTCCAAAAAACTGTTCTTGTGGCCATAATATCAGTAATGGTTTTCATCCCCTTATCCACTCCGGGTCACAGTGAGTCAGACACCACCCAGAGTGGTATGCCAGTCCACAGTGGGCCAGCTCAATGAAGCACTTGTCTCCAGACCTGCGATTCTTTAAGCAGCATCGTACTATTGCTCGCAGAGGTGCATTTTTTGAGAATCTGTGGAAATGGAGAAATCGCCCATCCCACCCGGAGAGCCGCAGCAGCCCTCAAACGCCCGGTATGGCCTGGATGATGCCGTGTTAGACACTCGACATGCTTTCCTCTTTCTCCCACTCTGACGCACTAAAGGCGGTAAGAGAACGGGGCGCGTGACTCATTCCTGCCGTGCGTTTGACTGTGTGACACACTGTGGGTTTATTTCATGTAAGGTCATTAATAATCCGCGTCGCTGGCCGGATGGCCGCAGGGACAGGGCCGCAGAGGAGGTGATGCTGTGATCTCCCTGCCCTGCGGTCCCCGGGCCTCAGCGTTTACTCCCTGACACCAATGCTCTGTCCTTTTAATCCATTTTTAAGCAAAACTGCTTCTCCTTGTCTTTTTGATTAACGGCTTTAATAAAGTGATTATAGCTGGCATAAGCACACAGCTCGCACTGAATGTGACTTTATTTTGGAGCAGCCTGCTGGGTTTTCCCGCAACCGACCAGAAGAATTGCACCCAGTACAGGGCTGTTAAAAATGAGTTGCAGTAGAAGACTGCATGTGCACGTCTGGCTGGATGCTTCTCTGTGCGTGTGCACGTCTGGCTGGACGCTTCTCTGTGCGTGTGCACGTCTGG
>JAODKM010000038.1:15368847-15379233 GCA_026780845.1 Petrocephalus sullivani
TCTCTGTGCGTGTGCACGTCTGGCTGGATGCTTCTCTGTGCGTGTGCACGTCTGGCTGGATGCTTCTCTGTGCGTGTCCAATTGTCCACGTTTGCATACTAATGTCAGAATTTGATAATGAGAAGTTTTGACGACTGTGATAAATAGAATGAACAGAGGTCCTTTCATTTCTTGCCTACAAACGTGAGATGCCCCCCCTTCCCTGCCCTCGTCACCCCCACAGACCCCCGTCAGCAATCTGCGGCCCCCCCTCCACTTTCATGCTCTCTTGGCGGCTGGATTGAATCTACCCCTCATCCCGTGTAATCTTTGTGCCAATAGGGCACTAATCTGTGATGCTTTGAACTGGAGTTATTAGTGAGTGGTGGGGGGGATATTGATCTGAAGGCCTGGGCTTCTATAACCTGCACACTGCAGGTGCCGCCCAGCATGCTATACGGGGGGGGGTGCATTGCTGTTCAGTCGCATAACGTAATGTTTGTCCAGCAGAGCCCAGGCTGGCATAGAAGTGGCCCCACTGCAGTACTGTCCCAGCCCGTGTGACCTGTCACACCGTCTGCCGTCTTTTCCTTTCTGCATTTGCTGCGGTGCCGGCATCTTGGCGGCCATCGAGCGTGTGCCAGAGAGAGAGAGAAACCTCATCGGCCAATGCAAGGCCCCGAGGCGCGGCCTTCGCTGGCCTCACACCCGCCCATGTGACACCACTCCATGCGTTTGCCCCCCCAGAAGAAGTAACTCTGTGCCCAATGAGCGGTGGGGTTTATCGGGGAGACCCACATGCCAAGGGTTGTGCAGGGACACTTAATTTCATGTGAGACTCAATGAGTTTTCGTATCCTCCCCCCCCGCCCCCCGTGTCTTCGGGTACATATCTCCAGGAAGACAGCCAGCTTTCAGACCGTGTGATTAATCAAGCCCAGGCAAGAACAAGACACGCTTTTAACTAGATTAACGGGGTATGAGGGAGGCTTCGCTCGTAACCGAGACAGGGGCCGGCGTGCAGCTCAGCGGGTTGTGGCTCTGTGCCGGTGATGCAGTTGTCCCCTGCTCAAACGCCATGCTCAGCCTACTCTCAGATCCCAAGCATCACTCTCATCGCTACGCGTTTGGGACGTGGTCGGAAGCACATTCCAGTGTATCCGTACTCTCGCTTGTACAAATGTCATGTCCTGAGTCCTTAGGACATTCTGAATGACAGGCTCTCCCCTCTTGCCATTCGTACAGCGTGGCTGTGCATCAGATGCTTCCATTCTGCCGATCCCTATGACTTACCTGCCCGGCGAGCACCAGGTCGGCAGGGTCCGCACACCACCAGCTCTCTCCACTTTGTTCTTCACTGTGACCAGCAGCCTTTTGTTGGTGGAGGAGACCCCGCCCCCCCCCCCCCCCCAGACCCCCATCACTCCGGCACTCAAGCAAATACTCTCTGGTAGCAATGAGATAAAAAGCACATTCCCTTTCATTGCCCCCTGCAGGCCTGCTAATGGCAGCTTCATAATGACGATTGATTTTCCAGTAAAGCTGTCACCATCGCTCTGCTATATCTATCACATGCATCCTTGTGGGCTATGTCTTGATATCCTGCCCCATGTAAATTCATCACTTGATCTCCAAGGCCTGTAATTCTATTCTCTTTTTGTTAGATGTCCATTTCCTTCCAGGCTTGCGCTCTTAAAATACGTCCCCGTTCCCAGAAGTAACCTTTCTGGCACTTTGCATAGTGACTCCAGAACTGGCGGCTGGATTTCTGCTGTCTTCCCCCCCCCCCCCCCCCCACGCACCAACCTTCCTGAAAATGTCCCCTGGCTCTGTCTCTGACATTGTTTGTGCTCATTCCCTTTAAAAACGTTAACAATGAAAATGTAAAAGCAAAGTAAGTGGCAAATCTTATGCCGTTTTGTACAAACTGAAGTCCCGTAAACTTATGATAGATAAAAATGAGGCCTGGGTCCGCCCCCCCATCCTCCACCCCCATGTGAAGCACCCCAACAGTGAAACATCCGTCATTTTAATAGACCCCCCAACCCCCCCGGACACATTTGGGCTCCTTCTGAGGATCAGAGGCGCAGAGTGTTTCTGCACACAGAATATCCATCAGCCGATAAACTGAGATGTTCTGGTTGGGCCTGTTTCTTACTCCCAGTGTTCCTGAAGGTTTGCTCAGATCTGTGTCCGCGGTCCTCTGGCGTACACTTCTTACCAGCGGATGCACTCGCTGCCATCGGCCCGCCGTGTCGGTTCCGGAATGTATGCCAGGAGACGGCTTTACTGTACATGGTTTCGGGTTTTAGGCTCTCCTGCCAGTGCGCAGACGTCCCTTCCTTGCCCTTCAGCCCGGTGGTCCCTGAAACCTGCGGTCTTCCTTTTTCGGAGTTTGGCTTCTTCAGGGCCGCGTCTTCCGGATGACGAATGGCGGCCGCTTCAGCTCCAGCTGCTTCCCTTTCAGGACAGCCGTCCTGCCTCTCACTGCAAGGAGATGCGCCAGATCTGCCCAGAGATGCGCCAGATCTGCCCAGAGGGAAAACGATATTGTGGTGCCACAACAATGAGCATGAAAATGAATTTCAAATCCGGAATGTTGCTCAATAAGAATAAATAAATGAATAAATTGCTCTCACACTGTCCGGTGTGTTGGTGCATAACTTACATCTCAGGCCTCTTGCTCGTTGCACTATTGCACAGCATCACTTATGTATAGACTATGTACAGCTGACATCTCATATATTTGTTTTTATCTTATATTATTACTTTTCCTTACCTTTTTCTCTATATTTTGTATATCTTCTTTTTTGCACAGATGCTTGGAGTGACCAGGGTTACGTTTCACTACATGTTATATGTGTACAACTGTGTATGTGATGAATAAACCTCTTGAGTCAGTCAAACTAACGTCTCCCTCCCTGGTAGGCTGGCGTCTCATTACATCTCCACTTAAAGTACCTCAGGATGATGAAGATGATGTTTCTATCGTCTCAGCTCTTACTGATGTCTTGCAATTTCTCCACCACAAATCTGAGGCTATTTTCAGAGCTCAGACACGAATGAGAGACCTTCTGAGTTTCTTCTGAGATCTTGTCTGGTTTGACTCTTTGAAATGTGGTGCATCTGTACCATTTTCAGGGTTGTTTCTGAGACCGGCTCCTTGTAGTATGTTGTCAGAGAATCACTGGATGTTTCCACCAGCTTTTGCTATCCTCGGCTTTTCCTCTCAGTGTAGGTTTTCAGCAGAGTACTTAATGCGATTTGTTTGGCTAATCCATTATCCAGTACGGATCTGCGAAGCAGTAGCTTCTTTAATGAATACTGGGAGTGCTGGTGCAGCGTGTGGTAAAGTATATTATGGACAGACAAAGGAACTCTCCAGGCCGTCTCCAGAGTTCCCCACCCGCCCCGTTACCGTCTTGTTATGGACTTCCAATGCTTTTCTGGTCTCATAAATGTTACCATCTCCGGAAAATTATGCTTTCTCCTATTTTTTTTTTTTTTGCACTTTGAAAACCATTGTGTGTTTTCCGGAAGGTGCTTGTTAATGGAAGGAGTGTCCGCTCTTTTCCCAGAGGTTGTGGTGGCTGGTACCTTCGGGGGGGTTTTCTCTGCGCTCTATGAGAGATGCTGGTTTGCACGTTATCTGCGCCTAGCCCGCCCCGGTCCCTCACCACAGATCACTGCCCCCGATAGCGCTCTATCAAAGGGTGTGTGACTCCGCAATCAAAGCAGTCAGCTTCTCTCCCCTGAGTGGCTTCCGTTCCTTTTCATGTTAATAATGATAATAATAGAGAAGGAAGGCTGCAATTAAACCTGTGAAGCCGTTCAATCCGCCGGGGTGTTTTACAGTGTTTGATTTTTCCCGGAGCAGTTCGAACGTGGGTATGTACTTCAGGAATCTCAGAATCAGCTGTGATCTATTCGGAGAAGGACACAAAGGCCCTCTGTCTGTAGCTTTTTCTTCTCTCCATATGTTAGTAGTTCTATGTGACACAGGCATAAACAGCACTCCAGATGGTCTGAAGTGGTTTAAAGGAGGTCTGCAAAAAGCCATTCTTTTGTGCCATTTGTCAGATGCCCGGCCTCACTTCCAGTAAGACACAGGCAGTAGCCCACATGTAGTGAGTCCTGGGTGTGCTGTCTGTATGTAACATTTGTCTTTCTTCCATTCTGGTAATCTGAATGTCGGGGATCGTAACTGGTCAGTACCTAGTCCCCGATGCTTAGATACCTTTCCCACGGCATTCGAGCCTCCTGGAAGACAGAGACCACTTAGATAAGTGGAGAAACGTCGCTGAGGTCTCTGGCATTCCTCTTCCAGGAGACGCTGAAGCAGAAAGTGAGGATGAGGAAGATGAGGATGACGACTGTAAGAAGTCATCTATGGATGAGGTAGTGAGCCTTCCCGTGTGCAGAGCTGGTGTGAAGAGGAGGGATATACTGAAATGTTTGTTCTAATTAATGTTGGCTTAAGGAAGAAAAGAATATTTAAGTATTTTTAAATGCTGATTTTATGTTAATAACACTTTGAAATGTTTTCTAATGTAGTGTTCTACATGTAAGTCTTTTTAAGGGCCAGTTGATTAGGAATAAGCGTCCCTTATTCCTGAGCCAATGCTGCCCCCCGGTGTACAATATAAGAATTACACCCATGAATTCAGACATTGTTGGATTTTGCAGATTAAAATTTTCCTTGTATTAAAATGTTGATCACAAAAGTAATCGGTTGTCTGTCTCTCTCTTTGTGCTAATGGTCCAGGGAACCGCAGGAAGTGAAGCTTTTGCCACAGAGGAAATGTCCAACCTGGTCAACTATGTCCAGCCTGTCAAGTTCTACTCTTTCGAAGCTTCAAAAAGTAATCCCATTCTCAAAGAGTCAGACATATAGCTCGTTTAGAAAACATAATTGATACTTTATGTATTTTTTTTTCTTTTCAGAAAGCAATAAGAGTTATCAGATGTCTTCTTTTGTGGAAACGAAGGCTCTAGAACAGCTTACAAAGTCTCCCGTTGAGTTTGTAGAGTATCCTTTTATTGTGTTCCACTATGCTTCCAGAGTGAAAGCAAACTTTGAATTACTGATGACCAGTAATGCTACAGATTAGGGTGAGTGGATGGATGGACAGATTGCCTAGATCTTATATAAGACTTGTTGACTTACTGTATGTGACTGTGGCCCATAACGTTCCAGTTTGCGTGGTGGGATGCGGTTTCCCCCGAGCTGCCTGTCATTCTAAGCTACCTGTAGGACATCCTTGACGAAGCCCCACTAGGTATAACAAGCTGCAGCTGAGTCGGCTCTATCCCAAGGGCACCAGGGTGGACTCCTCAAACTACATGCCTCAGGTCTTCTGGAACGCGGGCTGTCAGCTGGTGGCGCTGAACTTCCAGACCATAGGTGAGCCTGATTGGTTGCTGTGTCTGCATTCTGTCCCCATGCCTGATGCTCTGACCCGTACAGACTGGCACAGGGATTGTAGCTAAGTACAGACCCGCAGTATGTCAGGGAGCTTTCACTGAATTAATGCCTGCAAGTAGGGGGTGAGTCCAGGGATGGGTATGTTGTTTCTAGGGCATAACTGGGCCCCCTGCCCCCCTCAGATGGGGGCATGTTTGTTTCGTATTAAGTATAGTGAGTGCTTTTGGCCCAAACCTTAGGAATCTGGGTGGTGCTACAGCGAACAGCTCCGCTGGCTGGGTCTGTAAGCCATTCAGAAGAGGACCTTCCAATCGTATTAATGAGCGTGTCAGTTATCTTAATTTTTCGTGTGTGTGTGTGTGTGTACTTTCTCTGTAAGTGTTTTTGAGTTAATGTAAAACCACTATATAAATAAAATGTATTATTATTAATCTGCAACAAATACCTGATGTTAGACCAGAGACCCAAGGTGTCACCTCTCAGCTCATGGAGCGTGACGTGAACACAGGGATGGCTGCGGATCCGGATAGTTGCCCTTCTCTTTGCAGACCTCCCGATGCAGTTAAACCAGGGCATGTTCGAGTACAATGGAAAGACTGGGTACCGGCTCAAGCCAGAGTTCATGAGGAGGCCTGACAAGAATTTCGACCCGTTTACGGAGGTCACTGTGGATGGGATTGTGGCCAATACCCTGTCTGTGAAGGTCAGTCTGCTTCTTTATGTGGTTGAAAGATGGTTGGATGCATGGATTGGTGTTGTGTTGTGAAATGGACTTCCATAGATAGAAATATATGCTGGAAAACATATGTGAGCTTATACGGTTTTGTGGAGAGTACAGGCTTTAAAACATGCAGTATGTTTGCAGAAATTGAACAGACCTGATTTGCACTGTACAGATCATATCTGGACAATTCTTGTCAGACAAGAGGGTCGGCACATACGTGGAGATAGAAATGTTCGGACTTCCTGTCGATACAAAGAGGAAAGCGTTTAAGACGAAGACATCACAGGGCAACGCAGTGAACCCCGTATGGGAGGAGGAAGCAGTCGTGTTTAAGAAGGTGGGTCTGTGGCAGCCTCTGGACTCTGGACCACCGTGAATTCCTCACTCTCAAGCTCCCCGTGTTTCTCTGTCCAGTCCCTACAGTGTATCTCCTTCAGGCCCATCATCTCCAATATTGGCCAACAGGTTCCTTGTAATTGAGAACAGTGTATGGTTCAGTGAGTTAGGACTGTTCAGGTTGGTGGTTCAAATTCCATGGTTGGCAGAGTGTTTTTTCCATTGGACTCCAAGACCCTTAACCTCAGTTGTGCAAACTGGCTGACCTTACCTTCTTGTTTGTATGTCGCTTTGGATATTTATTTTGCTAAATAAAGAAAAATGTAAATCTAGTTAGTCGTCACCAGAGGAAATATTTAAATGGGCTCCATTAACCATCCATGAGGAGTTTGACGGTTCAGTGCATACCCCCTTAGGTGGTGCTCCCCACTTTGGCGTCACTGAGAATAGCTGTGTTTGAGGAAGGCGGGAAGTTCATCGGCCACCGCATCATCCCAGTGTCTGCCATCCGCCCAGGTAGGACTATGGTGCTAGATGGCGGCCATTCTGCAGCAGAGCTCAGCAACCTCCTGACCTTCGACTCTGAGGAGGTTTCTGATTGGCCGTACCTCCTCTGATTGTAGGCTATCGCTACATTGGCCTCCGAAATGAGAAGAGCCAGTCGCTGATATTACCAGCCCTTTTCGTTTACATTGAAGTCAAGGACTATGTCCCCGACACCTTTGCAGGTAAGATTCAGGATTACGGCTTCCTTTCATTTGTACGAGAACCTGTTATCACAATATGTACGTCGCTTACTGTACTATTTGGCATTTGATGAGAATGTCAGCTGTCCTCATTGGCTTTAATGTAGCAAACTTTTCTTTTATTATGAAGTGATTTCGGCTAATGTAAATAATGTAATTAATGGTCATTGCCATTGTTGTGTCATTGTATTCTGATCACCTTCTAAGGCATTTTACGTTGCATGTTTTATCGACAGCTGCCTTGTAATGTATTGCCTCGTGGCTAGTTAAGCATGCAGATGGCCTGAGTCACTTGTGCATGTGTTCTGGTCTCTCTATGAACAGACGTGATCGAGGCACTATCCAATCCTATCAAATACGTCAACCTGATGGAGCAGAGGGCCAAGCAGTTAGTAGCTCTGACCCTAGAGGAGGAAGAGGAGGAGGACGAAGGCAAGGAGGTGGGCATTTCCTGTTGTTTCAAATAGCAGCCGTCACTGTCAGGAGAATACAGATTTCCTGCTCACATTCTGCAAAATTGTAATATAAATTATTGGAAAAAAAGTTAAATCATTATCCTTGCGGGTTTTCACTGATAGCCGTTGCCACATGAACTAAAGTACAGTAGTGCGGTGTATTATGGGAGTTTTGACAGTCGTTAAAGGTGTCCCCTTGGACACATGGTGGGTCTGATGTTTCACTTGTGAACGATTCTGAAAATTTTAATAAATGTGATGCCACCTCAATTTCAAAGCACCATCTCAGTTTAGCGGCAGCCATTTTTAACAGTGAGGTGTTCACCCCCCAGCAGCCGTCATTCTGATTAATGGGGAAAAAATCTGAAGGTACCCAAGGGATCGTCCTTCTGTGGTCGCAGCTCATCTAGGTAGTTACCGTGAGGAGTCATGGCCGGTGATAACAGCCAGTGAGAAGCCACGCCATGCAGTCGCCATGGTGACCACCGGCAGGAGGCGGCTTATGCCGCTGATGGCTGCGTGCAGCTCTTAGGGAGGGTATAAATATTTATTAAGGAAGTCTGAGTTATGAGGTTTATATGTAAGTGGTAATAATTTCATTACAGCTAATATGTGATCATATACATTAGTAATTCATTGAATGGATTTTTTTTGTTTGAATTTATATGACAGCTCTTATGAAAGCTTTTTAAAAGACATTACTGTTGTTGTTATTAATAGATCCATTCTGGGCCATTTCTAAAGCCTAAAAATAAACTTATGGTAATAAACTACAGTGCATGTCCCCAGTCAGTATTTTGTGCTGCAATTCTCTCATTAGATTGACATCTCAGGCAGACTCATACACACACCACACAGACATGCGCACACACACACACACTGACGTGTTTGCTTAGCCTTGTGCTGCTTTTTCTGGACAAAATCAGGCAGAAAACATTATTTTTGGTTCCTGTCAGTTTACTGGGCCATTTCCGCAGAATCGTGTTATGTAACTGATACCCATGGGTGGGAAAAGTACTTTAATTCAAAATTGCCTTCATGCAAATGCTCTGCTTAAATTATTTCCATTATCGATGGTGTAATTTCATTGTTGCTATTTATTAAACCGAAGTCACAGCTTACGTCCGTATGGATGGTCCCTGAGGCCTAGTCCTCTATCATAATAGGATTCTATTTTCAATCGGGATCGAGGAATACGTCTTAATGTGACCCAAATATGCACGCAGTCAGGCATGCAGTCACGATGGTGTTTCTTACTGTAGCTTTGCTTAATTGATTAAAAGTAACTGCGTTTAATCTTGAAAGTTTTGGTAATTATGACTCTCCTACAGCGATAGCAGGCTGCCTTGTGGAGTTATAGCAGCCTTCTGGAAGCTGACTGTGGTTCCGCTCTAGTGCGTCTTCCTCCGTTAAATTAAATTATCTTTATTTATTCCACAAGGAGACAAGTCAGTGTGGGTAATGAAGTGAGAGACGCCGCGAGGCGCCTGGACGCAGCCTCGAAAATGAGCGCAGTGTCCGCCGCTGGTACATATAAAGCCTGAAATTCAGACATGATCGGCTGCCCTTCTTTTGATTTTATGGTCCGTTCTCACAATGGATTGCCGCTGTTTTATTTTTACTTGTGTATTAATGTGCATCTTGTTGTTTCGTACTGCAAACCTTGCTGCACCCCTTGATTTACAAGTTGTGTGACTTGTCTAGCATTGGTTAGAAATGATTAGAAATAAATGTACTCGTACATGATGGAAGCAGTGTCAAAGCCTGAGCAATTCTCCACTGACAAATGTTCATGTCCATCCGAGCCGGATCCCTAATGATTAATGCTGCTCTTCTGTAAAATAAAAAGGACTTAATTGAAATCAGGAAGTCTGAATAACTATGCCTTCATAGTACGTCATCTGTGGAGGCATCTGGTCTGCAGGACATAGGATGAGGCTGAAGAGGAATGACCCCCTCGTTTCGAAGCACCGTGTCAGATTAGCGGCAGCCATTTTTATCAGTGAGGTGTTCACCCCCCAAAAGCCGTCATTCTGATTAATGGGGAAAAACATCTAAAGGTACCCAAGGGATCTTCCTTCTGTGGTCGCAGCTCATCTAGGTAGTTACCGTGAGGAGTCATGCCCGGTGATAACAGCCAGTGAGAAGCCACGCCATGCAGTCACCATGGTAACCGCTGGCAGGAGGCGGCGTGCGGCTCTTAGGGAGGGTTAAACGCTCGTGGGCACCCAACCAGGGGTCTGAACCCACTGAGAACCCGCTGCTGGTCAAACTGGAGCAGACTGGGAGGATGTTTCTCTAGCAGTAGTGGAGCTATGCTGAGGAGGGTCGGACGCCAGAGTTACATTTATACACTCTGCAGCTGGAACGAGGTACCGAGGGTGCAGGGTTATTACAGTGTGTGTGGAAGTATCCAGGGAGACAGCATTGGGGCATAATAATAATTATTGTAATGCATTAGCTTCAGGAAGCGCTTTTCAGAACCTAAAGACACCGGTACTATATAATAATGCAGAAAATGGCAAGGGAGTAATAGACAGAAATGGATAGTTACAACAAGCACCCAATGATGAGTGATAGAGTAATGCAGAATGTGTCGAGATAGATGAAGCAGGATGTACAGGGAGAGCATGAAGGGGTGAAGCTGAAGGAAGCAGGGTGCAGGGAGAGCATGGAGGGGGGAAGGTGAAGGAAGCAGGGTGCAGGGAGAGCATGGAGGGGG
>JAODKM010000038.1:15379333-15392612 GCA_026780845.1 Petrocephalus sullivani
AGCATGGAGGGGTGAAGATGAAGGAAGCAGGGTGCAGGGAGAGCATGGAGGGGGGAAGGTGAAGGAAGTAGGGTGCAGGGAGAGCATGGAGGGGGGAAGAAAGCAGGGTGCAGGGAGCCAGAAAATGTGCTCCCGTATAGAGAAAGGCAAGTCATGTTCTCCTGTTGTACATTTGATCAAAGCGGTGAATTAACTGGTAATTGTGGCATTTTTTGGTTTCTATGGTTAAAAGACGGCTGAGAGCATTAATGTTTGTCTGTGGCATTCCAAGCAGTGACCTAAATTGTTTTGTATTTGTTGTGATCAAATGTTGTTCACGGCACATTTATTAAGTTACAGCTTGCTTGTATAACATTTCTATAATACTCACCTTGTTTCCCCAACGTTAAAGTCAGTCAGAATTTTTTATATGGACAAAAGTTGAAGAATGTTATAATTATCACATTTGCTTTATTACTCAGCTTAAATGGGGTGAAACGTCATTGTTTAAGTGGTCTTAATATTTTTGGTGGAATTATGGTGGAGCAGAGCTTGAATTATGTTTTAGAACCTGTGTTCCTTTGATGTAAAGCTGACCCCTCATTTCAAGTTTCAAATGCTGTTCGTTTAGATCTTTATTAATGTTAACATAAAATAATGTTTTTGTTTGGTTGGGTAAGGATGAGGGCTTGACCCTTATCTGCTGGCAGACGTCTGGCACAGTGTGAGGAGAAGTAGAAGCTGCCAGATCTGAGACTTTTATTGTGGATTCATTAGGAAATTTGCAGAGGAGTTCAGGTTGCTGAGGGGGTGGAGCCACTGGAACAGCGATGGCCTCCCATTGGTCCAAACTAGGCGTGGCGATCCCACCTGTCCTTTCTAAGCTTGATTTGTGCTGCTGCTATGCTAATGGTCTAGTAGCTGCTTAGCAAAGCGGTCTTGCCTCATCTTAGGGAAACCACCGCATTTAACGAGGCCTCTAGTCGATTGCTAGGGATTGTTAGGAACCTGAAACCTGGTAATTATGGTCATGATCAGCAGATAGTGGTCGTGAGGTGGTGAAGGGGATGATGGGAGGACCCAGTGAATTGTGGGTAAGCTGGAGAGCAGGCCAGAATGGAGAAGCTCAGATCAACTCAGTAACACTTCTGTCATTCCAGGTAGAACCGGGGGGTGACGAGCCATCCGAGCCTAAGAATGAACCCAAGCCAAACCCGGCGGAGAATGGGGTGAGCCACCCCCCCTGCACCACTCCCCGACCCCCTTCTCAAGTAACTAATCAGCCCCAGTCCAAAGGTGAGTCTGAAGTGGAGCCCATGCACCTCACATGTCGCACATGCTGGGAGAGGGCCCTGACCCCCATGTCCTTTGTTTATGCTGCGTAAGCCACTGTCTCGGAAAAACACGACTTGCTTCCGCATGAGCGCAGTGTCACTGAGCCCCAGTGCGGGGATGAGGTGGGAGGCACAAGAGGCCGCGGGTCAGGGAGCCACCGGCTGTCCACAGGCTGACCCCACTGCACCCTGCTGCTGAACGCTCTTCGCAAGTGTAGTTAACATTTACATTATGTTTATTGTATTTAGTGGACTTCTATTATTTCAGGTTGACATATTCCACCTATAGTTATAAATTTTGCAAAAGAAGTCTAAATCTGATCTAAAAAATTATGTTTGTGGCCACACTTACACCAAATATGATGCCATTTCAGAGTTAAAGAACAGGTCTCGTACGGGTTTGCTTAAGAGTAAAGTATTCGTGGAAGACACATTTAATGTTCAAACAACAATTATAAACAGAAAGCAGAAGAGGACTGGGGACATGCTTTGGAGGCAGAGGGAGCAGAAAGGGTTAGGTGCTACAGTAAAGATCTAAGACCAATAACTTTGTCAATAACGTGTGTTTTAGGGTCAGTGAAACCTGCTGCAAAAACTGAAGATATTATACAGAGTGTCCTGACAGGTAAGAGCCACTAAAATAATTAATAATTAATTCAGTATTTGGGCTGCATGGGTTATATGTCAAAATAAAAGCCAGCTGGGACTCTGCATTTCATTGGACACGCATTCCAGTTTTACAAAGGCAGAGACACTTCAGTGGTCTTGAAGAAGCCGCTACGCAGTCGTGCCGCAGGCTGACAGTCCGTTACCCTTCCAGAGGTCGAGGCGCAGACATTAGAGGAGCTGAAGCAGCAGAAAGCATTTGTGAAGGAGCAGAGAAAACAGTACAAAGAGATGAAGGAGCTGGTGAGGAAACACCACAAGAGGACCACGGAGATGATCAAGGAGCAGACGGCCAAGTACAACGAGCTTCAGAGCGACTACTTACGGAGGAGAGCCGTCCTGCAGAAGAACGTCAAGCGGGACAGCAAGAAACGGTGGGTGGCATCCGGTGGGCCTGTCTGTCTGCTCCCGTGCTGATGCTCCTCATCGTCGGCCGAGAAGAACGCAGCAATCGCGAGAAGCAGGTCGACGCTGGCGGGGCCTCCCAGCCCATGCAGTTAGTGTAGCCGAAATATAAAACGAGATTAATGGCCAGCTCATGTTCTAGACCCGTTCTAGAGTTCTAGTCGAGTTTAGTGTCTGACTAGAACCCTTGCGTCTGTCTTCTATTAAACAAACTTGGGAAGCGTTCCATAATTTATAGGAGACATTTTTTCCTGCTTAGTGCTGGATCATTTATTCAGTATTTTAATTGCTGTATATGTAATCTATTTGTGCCGTACATCAGCACAGGAGAAGAACCTTCCCTGCAATACTGTAAACGGCCTTTTGATGTTAAGTGCTGCAGTAATCCACGGGCCTGTAAATGCTTTGTGTATCTCCAAACCGACACTTTCGCGTTCATCTCCTTGAGAGCCTGACAGCTCGCTGCTGGAATGAGTCTGACATTCTTGCCGTGAGTAGCAGTACCGTGATGCAGAACGCCGCCCTGTCTCCTGAAGCCGGCTGTAAAAGACGCCCTGCCTCGTGCCTACCTTAGCGACAGTCTCTAAGGCCCTGCTGGCAGAGAGCCCAGTCTCTTTACCGGGAAAAGCCTCATCGGTCAGTTGCAGCGACCCACCACAGACCGAGGTGGCTGCCTTTAAAAGGGCCCGAGCTCTCGGGGACTCGCAGCTGGACAGGCCGATTTCCAGGCTCCTTTCCAGACCTAATTCCATCCCTCTCAGCTTCTAACAATGTGTAAACCATCTGAGGCTCCTTGTCCGAGGAGAGTGCTATTATACAAGCAGGCATTCTGTACAGGTAGTCTCTCTTGATCTGGATAAGATCACACAGCCCTGACAAAGGGCTCTTACACACAAGGAAGAAATGTGTGAGCCATTGTGAGGGGAATCCGAGTTATCTGTGTCTAGTGTTTATATTCTTATGCCCTGTTCTTCATTATGGCAGAGAGAAATCTCACTACCATAACAGAACAAGCCAGGCCCGATGTCACGAGGCATTAAAGTCTGTCTCTGGCTCTGCACATAACATGAGATGTACGGTCGCTCCTGAGCGTATTCCCAAGGAAAGACGTCAGTTTAAGCTGTGAAGCCTCATTCGTTCCTGACCGATGGCACCAGCAGCAGATCCTGTGGATGGCAGGAGGTTTCCGGACAGCCCGTGTCTGCCGCACATGCCCATTTCCCATCACAAGAGAATGCTTTGCGGCACATACCCAGTTAGATGCTGAAAAAAACTCCTGTGTTAAAGCCAGCTTGCATAGTACAAGTGCATTTGAATTCTCATTCACATGTCCGATCAATATAATAAACAAAGTACTCAGTTCACTGCTGACTACTTTGCTTATGCATAGAAAGTGGTTTTGAATTTGGTGTTCTGGATTTTGATACAATACAAACATGTCGGCCTTGCAGGTCGAAGCTGGTCTGGCTGCCTATAGGCAGATGCCTATGTCACCCAGCGGGTTGACCGGCCTTGAACTGGGGTGGTCTTTCTGAGCAGTTGTAACTATAAAACAGCAGCCCTGTGTTGGTGTCTCCTAATTTAATGTAGAGTAATTGTCTAAGCAGGTCGCTCTCCCTGAATGCTCCTTGGGGAGCTGTGGTGCTGGCTTTCACAGCACAACGCAAATCTGTAGGTGTCGCAGGATTTCAGGGCTTTTCATGGAGGAACTCAAGCCTCCTTAAATAACAACAGTTGCTTTTCCACAAGTTCTGGAACCTGGTTCCAAGTTCCATCTCGACTGGGAACTTTTTCAGTTCCCAGCCACTTTCATGTTTGCTTTCCGACCACACAACAGGAGCTGTGACCTTCGAGCTAAATAGGGGAGAAAAAAGTCTGTGGTAGTGATCGGCAGATACCGATACCAGTTATTTGCATGTTTGTGCGCCCGCTAACCGATATTCAGAGCCGATATTTGTTTGCTATTATACTTATGTTTTTGACACGATGATTACAACACCACTGAACTGAACATTACCAATAAGCAGAATAAATATAGAATGTCTGTTTTCAAGCACAGGAGTCATATCAATGCAGAAATGTAGCTTCATTTTAAACTACAGTTTTATTAGGTTTATAAAGCTGTTTATAGGCTAAAGAGTGAAGAATAATTTGCTGGATAATGTTAATTTACTGAATAATATTCTGAAATATGGAAATATAACAAACAAAACATAGTTTTATTGCTTTTCTGATATGTTATATCACAATTACATTTTTGAAAAAAAAAAAACATTTTTGTCGTCCTAGATTATGAAATGCGTGCTGACAAAGTGCATCCAATTTCTTTGTTATATTTATTTAGAAGATGTTTATTAGCGGAATTATGGTTATATAGTAAATGTTAATATAATCCGGGGTGTTTTAGTGAATCTTGTTAAAAGTTATATGCGGTGGCTGTTCTGAAGCATTTCATGAGCATCAACCCAGTGAGCGAACAGCAAAATGGAAGCGACTTCACGAGAGGAATGATGAGCACATAGACGCTCCTTTGTGGCTGTATTTAATTCAGCCAAGTTACGTCTTTATTGGAACTTCACGAGACTAATGATGAGCATGTAGACAACAGAGAGAGAATTAAATTCAGGGCTTTTATTTACAAAATGAGCTTATTAATGGCTATATATTATTTAATTCAGGCAATATTACGTCTTTATTTTGACAGGACTTGACGGATTATCTTATGTGACTCTGTGAGTTCGTCTTTATTTCTTAGAGCCAAGCTGCATAAACTACATATCAGTCATTTATGTAACACATCTAATTTGTGCACTAATAGCCGTTATGTTAAATAAAGTTTACTAAATATAGCAGAGTAAGTAAGTATACTTTACCTGTGCACGCAGTAGTTGTTTCCCCTCAGACGCCGTGCTGCAATGGCGATCCTGCGCGTAATTCTCAAAACACCCACAAGATGGCGACATTTATCTGTGAACCAGATATTACAAAACCGATAACCGATTATGGTAAAATGCTTAAATATCGGGGAAAATATTGGTGAATCGATATATCGGTCGATCTCTAGTCTGTAGGTTAAACATAATTTCAAAGGAGTGCATGGAGGAAATTACATTGCCACTCAGAAACAATGAATTTTGTTAGTCATTTAGGCAGTGGAGGATCGATCATGCAGTCAGAAAATACAGAGGCAAATAACGTCCCATATCGGTTCAAAATTGGGCACCACATTTTATGTTGCAATTTAGAACAATCCCGTAAAATACAGGACAATCCTGTAAAATATGGGCCGGTAAGCAACTCTTCTTAAAAGAGGCCTCTAAGTATCGAACCATAATACAGTTTGAGGCAGCCCACAACATTTTTATAATTCATGATTAAATCTGATCAGCAGATCCATATTTTATTTTCCACAGCATAAAACGATGCAATGTTATTCTGCTAATCTGGACTGGCAAGTTTCACTGTATAGGTGATATCAGACAAAAATTTCCAGCGCTATAAAAGACCAATGGAAATGCGGAGTTCTTTTATGTCGAATTGTGGAGATTTGGACATATGAAGATATATTTAGTATAAGTGAAATGCAAAAATAATTCCATATGCTCTATTTTTGCTCCATTCCTTTTGTCTATATTTCCCAGTATTTCTCTGGAAGTTGGAGGCGTTGCTTGTTGTCAGCAAAGCTGGTCGCTAAAAGCCCCAGCCAGTGGTTCTTGGTCGAGCGGAAAGTTCCTACTCAGTAGTGAGGACCAAAAAAAAGGCTCATGAACGGCCTGGCAGGATCCACAATCCTGCAGTGGGAATGCGACAGAAGTTCCTGGTTCCTGTGAAGGAACCAGTACCGGTGCTAAAACGATACTCTTATAATGGTTCTGGTGAATAAAAGGTGCCAGACCCGGCACTAAAAAACAAATGCATAAACCCAACGACCAAGGTCGCTGATATTAAAGAGTGGCTTTTTAGTTCTTTGGAAAATTTCACCTTCAAATTGAATGATATCTTAACTATGTATGAAATATATAAATATAATTAGGGCATTTTCTGTGATTGATCACAGTTAATTGCAGATAATATTAAGACTTTTAATCATATTTACACATTGCATCCCCAAACTCATGTGGCATTAACACAAACGGGAGTATATGGATCATTATCACAAACTTACAAACTTAACTTTTTAGACACTTTTATACAACTTTGTCGTCTAAACTGTTGATTTGCTTCTGGGGTAGTTAATCAGTTTTGTTGTGTTACCATTTGTTTCTGTAATAAAAGTATTTAATCAAATCCAGGACAGGAGTTACTGAGAAGAGGGGAAAAAAAGACAAAACTTACAAAAACTTGAGTAAAGATATGCATGTTATCGTAAAAATCGATTGTTTGTTGCAGGTTATATGCAATGACGTTGAAACATTTTACGTAGTTTTGTTACACTAATTATGGCTAGTCATTTGGGAGGATGGTTAAAAAATCAACAAATTACAGTGTCAAATGACATAATTTTAATATACCTAAAAAGTTAGGGTAATGTCAATTGCTCTACGCAAGAATTAAACACTCACCAAAACATTATTAAAGAATATAATTGTCCTGCAGGTTGTGTGTGTGTGTGTGTCTGGCCCCCCATCCTGGGTTGTGCCCATAGTTTCCACTCGCGGCCCTGAACAGGATAAGTGGTGTCAGGAAATGGATGGATGGATAAATTGTTCTGCATTGAAATGTATTCAAATGGGAGATTTGAATGAGCATAGATTAATGATCAAAGAAGTAATAATGCATTATGAATTTAAAATTAACACAACCCCATAACATGATCAATTTCCTAGCCCTACAATAAATACATAATTTTAATTGGTAGCTCAAGCATTCAAGTGGGACCAAGATGAGGCACCAAAATCTGCACTGAAATAGCATTAGGGGCAATAGGAACATCACACCACGTCTGAAGGAGGAGGTGACAATCCAAACATTGTAGCATGTTTCACAGACAAGTTTGCGTTGTAAGAGAACTTGTGCAGTCCAGATGCTGACTCTGAGTGCTGGCCCTTTTCCAGGCTCCCACCGTCCAGCCCGGAGCATGGCCTTTCGTCCCTGGAGCAGGAGCTCTCAGACCTGGACCAGGAGTGCAACCAGAAGCTCAGGGAGCTTAAAGAGCAGCAGCAGCAGCGGCTCTTGGACTTGCGGCAGGAGCAGTACTACAGTGAGAAGCACCAGAAAAGGGAACACATCAAACAGGTAGAGAGTGACACCAGGAAGGGGAGCATCAAGCAGGCAGAGAGTGACACAAGGAAGGGGAGCATCAAGCAGGTAGAGAGTGACACCAGGAAGGGGAGCATCAAGCAGACAGAGAGTGACACCAGGAAGGGGATCATCAAGCAGGCAGAGAGTGGCACCAGGAAAGCGAGCTTCAAGCAGGCAGAGAGTGGCACCAGGAAGGGGAGCATCATGCAGGCAGAGATTGGCACCCGGAAGGCGAGCTTCAAGCAGGCAGAGAGTGGCACCAGGAAGGGGAGCATCAAGCAGGTATACAGAAACATCAGGAAGGGGAGCATCAAACAGGTATACAGAAACATCAGGAAGGGGAGCATCAAGCAGGCAGGTAGAGACATGAGGAAAAGGATCACATCAAGCAGGTAGACGGGGACACCAGGAAGGGGAGCATCAAGCAGGTAGGGAGAGACATGAGTAAGGGGAGCATCAAGAAGATAGCGAGAGACATGAGGAATAGGACCACATCAAGCAGGCAGAGACACACCAGGAAGGGGAGCATCAAGCAGGCAGAGAGTGACTCCAGGAAGGGGAGCATCAAGCAGGCAGAGAAAGACACCAGGAAGGGGAACATCAAGCAGGCAGAAAGTGAAACCAGGAAGGGGAGCATCAAGCAGGCAAAGAGTAACACCAGGAAGGGGAGCATCAAGCAGGTAGACAGAGACACCAGGAAGGGGGGCATCAAGCATGAAGACAGAGACACCAGGAATGGGAGCATCAAGCAGGCAGAGAGTGACACCAGGAAGGGGAGCTTCAAGCAGGCAGAGAGTGACACCAGGAAGGGGAGCATCAAGCAGGTATACAGAGACATCAGGAAGGGGAGCATCAAGCAGGCAGGGAGAGACATGAGGGAAAGGATCACATCAAGCAGGTAGATGGAGACACCAGGAAGGGGAGCATCAAGCAGGTAAAAAGACACCAGGAAGGGGAGCATCAAGCAGGTAGAGAGAGACACCAGGAAGGGGAGCATCAAGCAGGCAGAGAGAGACATGAGGAAAAGGATCACATTAAGCAGGTAGACGGAGACATCAGGAAGGGGAGCATCAAGCAGGTAGAGCAGGGGTGGGCACTCTTATCCGCAAAGGGCCGGTGTGTATGCAGGTTTTTGGGATAACCCTAAGGTCAGCTGTTCTAACCCAGGTGTGAGAATTCTTCAGCCAATCAGTCCTCTAATTAGTGATCTAATTAGGGAGTTGCAGCGAAAACCTGCATACACACTGGCCCTTTGCGGATAAGATTGCCCACCCCTGAGGTAGAGAGAGACACCAGAAAGGGGAGCATCAAGCAGGCAGGATGAGACATGAGGAAAAGGATCACATCAAGCAGGTGACGGAGACACCAGGAAGGGGAGCATCAAGCAAGTAGACAGACACCAGGAAGGGGAGCATCAAGCAGGCAGAGAGAGAGACCAGGAAGTGGAGCATCAAGCAGGTAGGGAGAGAGACCAGGAAGGGGAGCATCAAGCAGGTAGGGAGAGACATGAGGAAAAGACCACATCAAGCAGACAGAGAGAGACACTAGGAAGGGGAGCATCAAGCAGGTAGACAGGGACACCAGGAAGGGGAGCATCAAGCAGGCAGAGAGAGAGACCAGGAAGGGGAGCAGCAAGCAGGCTGAGTGAGACACCAGGAATGGGAGCATCAAGCAAGTTGAGAGAGAGACTAAGAATGGAAACACATCAAGTGGATAGCGAATGACATTATACAGGGAACACATCAAGCGAGTAGTTCTCACGTCGTGGTGCATCTGTGAGGCCCTTCTTCTCACCCTCCGTCCTCCACCTTCCCTCATACTAAACGTGACTGTGCTTCTGGCCTCCGCTCTTGTTGACATCAGAGCAGAGCATTCCCAGCTACCGACACACGGTAATTTGTTTCTTTGAAGGTGGCACTTTTTGCAAACATTCATCATTAATTGACGGCTGCTGGGTCACTCTATGAGTGTTTATCCTTTGTCATCTCCTCCTCCTCCTTCCCACAAGCAGGGCAGTGCTGTTTCCATGCATTCTCTCGCTACCATTAACCAGATCAGATCAAATCTGCAAGTCTGTACCGTTATCTCTAATTTATTATTGTTACAACACCGATTAATTTTTGCGTTCCTTTTTAACACTTTTCTGTTGCCACCTCATTGACCCCAGTCATCTCCTGATTTTTTTTTTTCGCAACCCTTTGAAGAAGGACTTTCATGTTGTGCTTTTCACCTTGAGAGCTTTGCTCCGGCTCATTGGCTGGGCTGTTCGAGAGGGAAGCAGCGATCGCGTCTTGGGGCCTGTCAGCGGGTGCGGCTGCCTTGTACTCACGCGGAGGCTCACTGAAGTACAATGGTTAGCCCAATTACATGTGACGTCAGGCTAATGGAACCGATAAGTCAGCTGAACAGATAATGAGGCTTTGCTGAAATAAGAAAAGTAATGAAAAACAATGGCGGTGATGGACTTCAGATTTTGTCTAGGGCTATGATTCACAATTTGGGTGTGAGAGGGGCCCAGTGGGGGTAGTGTGTGGCTTGGCAGGTTAGCGAGAGACTCTGAAGGTTCGAGTCCTGTGGTCAACAGAATGATACACGGTGACCCCTAAGCTTGCTGTCACCTATATGTATGTCTGCGTGTCTCATGGAGAACATCATCAGATAGGGGAAAAGACGCTATATCACCATGGTGATGAATAAAGAATCTCTTTTCTATGCTAAATTTTACATGCTCGTCAAACAATATGTAATCTCTAAACTGTGATCTATTCTGCAATCTGATTTTTTTTGCAGCTTGTTGAGAAATTGACCGTAGTAGCAGTGGAATGTCAGAACATGCAGCTGAAGAAGCTGAAGGACACCTGTGAAAAGTAGGTTGCTAAGCATGCAGAGTGTTTCTGTGCTTTTAGACTCATGTTTGCTGAAGCGTCAGCGCCACTGCTTCGGGAAGGACGTACCATGCTTTTTGCGGTGATAATTTATATTGTCTTCATCATGCAGGGAGAAAAAGGACCTGAAAAAGAGAATGGACAAGAAAAGACAGGAGAAGATCAATGAGGCCAAGTATAAGGAGAGGAGCCTCACCGAGGAGTAAGTGAGAGTCTGCGTGGGGGAGACATTGCCCATCCCCTGTAAACTCTGGGACGTCCTATGTTGGTGGAGGGGTCATCTATCTCCTGTGCCAGTTTTAGGCAATTTATAGAGTCCCCGACCTGCAAATACCGCTGAGGTACCCCAAGCAAGGTCCCGTCCCCAAGCACTGCTCCCCAGGCGGGGAGCTGCCCCCTGCTGTGTCACAATGTCACTTGGGTTAAATGCAGACGACACGTGGTTGTTGTGCACTGTTGTGTGTCAGCAAAAAGGCAATCAATCACCTTTCACGTAATTGAGCTGGATATGAAATGTAACAAATACATGAAATGGCTGAGGTACCCCCGAGGAGAGGTTCGGGAACAGAAGCGATGTTCTTCCAGCCATTCAGCAAGTTATCAGTGATTTTTTTGGAGTGCAGAGGATATTCTTACAAGTCTTTGTTGTGTTACTCATCATTTTCATATGTTTAATATTATATTAAATTGTCTTTTTAATTCTGAGCATCCTTACTACTTGGATAAATAGCTTTAAACATTTCCTTTGACTGCCTAAGACTTTTGCACAGTACTGTACAGTACATGTTTGTCATAGTGCCAATATTGAGCAATCATATTTTGAGGTTTGTATGACAACTCAGGCAAAACAAATAGCATTTTTTCTTCTGGGGACTAATAAGCTCTTCATACCTGCCTAACAAGGTGCATGATGTTCACCCTGTACTGTATGTCTGTAAGACACAATTCTATGATTTCCAGAGAGAAACTGGAGATCAACAGATCCTACATTAATGAAGTGGTGCAGTCCATCAAACGCGTAAGAATCTAAGATTTATTTTCAAAGTGAAGACATCTTCCAGGAAGTTTAATATACTGTCGGGCAGGGGTGCCCACACTTTTTCGGTTTGTGAGCTACTTTTAACATGACCAGGTCAAAATGATCTACCTACATTAAAAATGCTAAATACATGTTTAATAAATATAATGTAGTATATAAGGATAATATTTTATACATATATCTATAATATTTACATGTTGGCGAACCTTGCATCGCTGCATGAGCCCTCGCAGCACCATACAATCCAATACGTTTATGGCTTCTTACTCGCTCCGGCTCCCCCTGTCAATTTTTTATATCCCTTTTTAGTAGATATAAATTGGTCACTTTGCTCTCTGGAGTTTTGCATTAGCTCGCAATACTGTACATTCGCGTGCTATGCCGGGTGACGCGTTACAAGAGTAGGCATCTAAGTAGTTAAGGTAACGCAATGTAACAAAGTTTTAATGTTGCGCGATCTACCCACACTACCTTTGTGATCTACTGGTCGATCGCGATCAGCGTACTGGGCACCCCTGCCGTAGGGTATTTCTCTATATTTTATGTATGATTTAGAGTGTGAACGTGCGCATGAATCCTTTTTTTAATGACTGTTATGGTTGGATTATACTGTATAACAGTTGATGTTGCATTTCTGAATTTCATCCAGACTTTGACACATAACCTCACTCGTGGGTGGACTGTGTATGTGGTCTGTGTGAGCAAGCATAGGTTTTCTTCTCAACGTGTCAAATTTTGCCCTCAGCTAGAAGAAGCGCAGGGCAAGAGGCAGGAGAAGCTCCAGGAGAAGCAGAAGAATGTCCAGCAGCAGATCCTGGATGAAGAACCTAAGGTGAGCTTATTTATTTATTTTTCAGTCGCTCCTCATATTTGAGCCTAACTACCGCACTTAATTAGCAGGACTCGAAAAACTGTTGGTATTCTTTCATATTTTAGCAGTCACTACATTAGTAGCATACACACAGCTTACACACAGCTTACACACAGCTTACACACAGCTTATTTTAGGACATTTGCCAAAATGGAATAGTGCACATCCCTGTCTGACTTGATTGATGCGGAACTTTAATTTGCATTGGAGGTAGGGCTGCCCAGCATTCTTGCAGTGACTCCTCACTGTCCGTGACTGGCTGTCGTTATTATTGTTCTCGTAGACCGGCTGCTCGTCGCACAAGGAAGGTAAGGCGTGCTGCATCCCACCGCTGGCCAGTCACTGAGTTCATATCGAAAGGCTCCGCTTTTTAGACGTGAGGCTGCAGGGCCGGGTATACCCTGAGCAAAAAGGCCCTGCTCTGCGGTATCCCATAATCACAGTGCGAAAGCAGGAGTTCCCCTGCAGTCATGTGACATGCCTGCTGAATGGCCTTTGTGCACTGGCACGTTTTACGCCGTAGCCGCCAAGTTTTGCATGCACTGCCTTTGTTTCCTGGGTTTTCCACCAGTTGTAGGACCACTGTCTGTGTCCAATGTTAGCTTGCAACATTGGCAGCTGTGTGGAAGCCAGGTCCCGGTCTGACTTGCAGTCTGGAGATCGCCCCTCTCCCCACTCCCACATGAAGAGCCATCCTCCTTATTCCCCCTCTCCCCTCTCCCATACACAGAGCTGTCCTCCTCACTCCCCCTCGCCCCTCTCCCATACACAGAGCTGTCCTCCTCACTCCCCCTCGCCCCTCTCCCATACACAGAGCCGTCCTCCTCACTCCCCCTCGCCCCTCTCCCATACGCAGAGC
>JAODKM010000038.1:15407807-15424041 GCA_026780845.1 Petrocephalus sullivani
ACTTCCACAGTAAATCTCCCCCCACCCCCCCCCCCCCCCAGCCCACCCCGCGCCTTTGGTATTCCCTTGGCGTGTGTGGTACCCAGTGAGCACAACCTGCTGGTACTTGCACACACACACACACACACACACACACACACACCATGTCTATCACCGACAGCTTGCTCCCCCTAAGACATCCAGCAAGAATGCCAGCCACTCAGCCCCGCCCGCCCGCCCCCCCAGGACAGCATGTCAGGCAGCAATCTGAAAACACATTTTCATCTCCACTGAGCAATCAGCTGGCAGGGCGACTGTCTCTCTGCCCCAGCACGCCTGCCCCGTCTCTCTGCGAGGTTTGTCATCCAGATAAATCCGCCGCCTTTCCTGGGTGTTTCTTTCCTCTGGCAGGACTTTGGGGCCCGAATCTCACTCTCTGTCTCAATTACATATTTGGATATTTATCCCGTAAGGTTAGACTTCAGCACGTGTGGTCTGGCGTGAGAGGCTTCCATTCCGGGCGGGGGGGGGGTGGCAAATAGAACCACAGACAGCTGCGTAAAGCACAGAGCAGAGACAATATGGGCCAGTGAGCCACCCGCTCCCCCCGCTCCAGGGTCACATGGTGCTGACCCCCCGGCCTGTTCCGCTCACCTCCGCGGCAGCGTGGGAGACTCTGCGAAGAAACAGGATGTGGTGGAGAAAGCGGAGAGGTACGGTCCCGGCACAGAACGTGCGTCACGGCTCAGCCAATGCCAGATACATCTCTAATCGGCATTCTGCATCTCCGAGTGACCACAGGTGTGAGCCGGAGTGTGTGTACTACTGTGGTTGGCGTTCGATGGAACGCAGACACTGCACTCGTGCTAAGACAAAGCAGAGAAGCATGCATGCGATCTTGGCGACACCACATACAGAATCGCAGTGGCTGTTGTTTTCTCAGGGTTTTACGCTAATTATCTCCGGGCCTAATCTCTTAAATCCTGTCATATACTGTAGGTCTCACTGTGACACGGAAATTGGGTTCCCAACATCACTGCAGTGCACACAACCCCTGAAAATGACCCATGACAGAAGTGACCCAGATAGCTGCAGCAAAACGGGAGCACATTCCTGCTATATGCAGACATTAAAAAGAAACACGAGGCATGGCCTGATGATCCTGCTTATAAGCCACTCGTGTCAGAGCTCAGTGGGGGGAGTGAAAAATGAGGAGATCTCGCAGGCAGCTCGTGCCGTAAGGTCACTGTGTGCGTGGACTCACAGTTGGGATAGAGAGAGAGAAACTCGTAGTGGGGATTGAGGGAGAGAGAGAGAGAGAGAGAGAATTGTAATGAGAAATGTTTGTGCAAGATCCTGACAACAGCTAATGTGCCTGGGTGTGGAGGAGCAGCATGCTCGGCGTAATTAGAAGCCCATTCATTAGTGCAGCTCGGGAGGCTGGAGGGGGAGCGGGTGACGGAAGCAGCTCACGGGACCCTCCAGCTGCCGCTGCATTTTCACAGGGCACCAGGTGCAGGGGACAGACAGCCACGTGGGACCCGCGGGTTCAGGAGTGACGGCAGAGGTCGACCGCCTGGGGCCAGCAAAAGTGCCCCTTCAGCCGATCTGCTGTTCCCCACGCTAGGCCTGCCTTCTCTGCCATGTGCACCTATCAGAAGGCGATTGACATTTTCCTTGCGGTTCCAATCTGAGCCGGAAAAGTGGTCAGCCTTGACTGTGGGGGGTGGGCAACCGTCTGGGAACAGATGTGACACAGCGGCAAAAGGGATCTAGAAAGTTCACTGGCTGCAGGGCGGATGCGATGGGCACAGGCCTCGGTGCACTTTCGTAACAGAAGTGTGTTTGCGGTGAGGCCAAATCTGAGCCCCGGTTCTCAGGAGGGGGGCCGCCACGGAGACGGGGACTAGGCCAGCACTGAGTCAGCGACGCAGGACTGCGCTGTGCTGTGAAACCACAGTCGCACAGCACGCTGTAATGTACCTTGTGACCAAAACCGCCGCGGGTGGCTGCTGCTGCTTGTGCCGCTGCAGCATTTCGGCACGGCGGGGTCTCGCCAGCCGGCACTGTCCGCGTACCACGGAGGCCTGCCCGCTCAGGACAGGCGGCACGCCCAGCTAGCTGCCGGGGCGGCCGCTACACATGTCCCAGGCGTAATGGTAGCCCTGCAGATGTGTGCTTTTTCCTCTGACCTCTGCAAAGAAACTGGAGAAGCCACTTAATGTCGGGGGGCCACAGCCAGGCTGAGGGCACAGGGCTGTATTTTTGGAAGTCGCGGTGGAAGTGGTTCTGTAGGTTTGGGGGCGGGGGGGGACTCTGCAGTGTGGCTGGCGCTCTGCCCGATGCCTGCTTATGTTGGACCACAGTACCACAGGGAAGCCATATAAATGCCCTCTGACAGGGATTAGGGAGCCAGAGGCAGGCTGCCCCGCCCCGCCCTGCCACCTCTCATTGGTTATTTTACACCCACAGGAATATGTGTTGCTGCTGATAATATGATTTTTTGTTGTATAATATGTACAAAAGAGTACATATTTTATATTTTTTTTTCCATTTAAAGAAAAAAAATGACTTTTAGAATTTTAATAAGTAGTTATGCATTATGTGGTACTTTTATGCATTATGTGGTAAGTTTCAGGGACGCAGGAATGTAAAATCTGCATGTTGCTGTACACATGTAAATGATATCTATATAAGGACAGTCCCCATCTGTTTCTGTAGAGGTAGTCTGTTACGCGCGCACTGGAAGAGCACTCGGTGGTATTTGTGAGAACGCATGGGTGTCCCCTGCACAGCGACCACCCCCCCCCACACACACACACACACACACACACTATGCCTGGGACATTTACCTGGTGACTTGGTCAAAGAGATAAGGTAAAGGCTTCAGTTCCATCATCCAAGAGAAAGTTGAAGCCGTATTTCAACAGAGGCAAGTTAAAAAATGTATATACATACATATATGCATACTGTATATCTGTGTGTTATGTATATATAACCAGGTTTCAACTTAAAATACTGTACTGCAGCATTGTTTAACCAAAGGCTGGATACAACAAAGCTACAATATTTTGTATTTATTTTATTTTATTAATAAAATGGGGAATTACAATTTCAGCCTTGATTGAGATTTTATGCTTTTTTTTCATTCATTTATTGAACATATTTATAATGCATAAAATGGATATACTGTAGGTTGTTAATTTGTTTAAGGTTTACATTAAAGGATAATAGATTAAGAAGCTGAGATTGTACTAGAGGATTATGTAGGATTCCTTACGCAATGGCTGCCCGCCTTTGTGGACTTTGGCTCCCATCCTTCCCGATTGGCTCATTGTTTCCTGATTTCTCTCATCTGTACTGAAGAGGTGGTCAGTATGCTTCATTGGTCTCTCTCTCTCTCTCTCTCTCTCTCTCTGCCCTTCATCCCTCTCACCATGTTTCTCCTCTTTCCTGTGGTTTAGGTCACCCCTCTTTTGTGATATTTCTGTTCTGTCATTTCTACCATTTTTATTCTGAAATTTAAAAAGAAGTTAAATGGACATAGAAACTGTAATTCATACATGTGCGTAGATGAGGATCCAGTGAAGGATTTCATTTTAATTAGTGGATGCTTTGACTGGCCATCTCTCTGGAAAGGTATCCAATAGGCAGTGTCCTGTGGTAAACAGGAATTGTCACATTTTAAAAACTCAATAAATATGTTAAATATAGGAAAAAACAGTTTGTTTGACTTGGTGCCAGAGATGACAAGAATGTTAATTGAGCTATATTGCTTGTTTATTTCTGTGGTTAATAAAGAGTGTGTTCCATATAATATTTACAGCCGGAGAGCATTTGGAGATATAACGGAGACAGATTTTGCCCATCTTTGTATTTTTCATATTGTCACTTTCCTTCCTACAGACAAATATGTGCAAACTATATAGTTTTATAACTGTATGTGATTTATCAATGGATATTAACGAAGAATTTACAAAAAAAAAACGATTTATTAAAATCTATTACCGTTAAATACTGTACAGTGCGTAAGTCGTTGTGCTGATTTCGTCCTGCGCTGTCACGCCTTTTGCAGTATGTCATTTAGTGACCATGTTTTAAAGCTCCAGAGTAGATGCATGTTTATAATTAATTCCTGTTGTACAAACACCTTTAACACAATGTTGCTTTAAGAGTGTAAAACAGATTCTGCTCTAAGTGGTGTTCTGCCGGGGATTTTACACAAAATAATTTAACACTTTAATCACTATCCACGCATAACATAAACTCTCTTAGTCCTTACTTGAATGAAGTCTACACTGTGATGTGACCAAGGGTTCTAAAATAAGTCCTGAACAGGAATTTGTGGGCAGTGGGATGTGTTTGACCTGTTTAATGTTGAACATGTGAAATGCATTTTTGTGTGTATTGTCACTGTATTAAAGCTGTATTTCGATAGAACGCAGACTGTTTCCATCCTGCGACTTCCTCTAATCATGACCAACTTTCATTCTCCCCTGAATACCCCCCCCGTCCCGCCCGTGTCTCAAATGATTTCCAGAATGTACTTGAATTGGAGTAGCTTCATACTGATAGTTTAAGCCTTTAAATGTCGGTACCTAAGTTCCTTTACTTGCAAGAAATGAACATTTAACTTGTTCAGAAATGTCATACCAAGTCTGGGCCTAAACATGATGTATGCCATCTGGCTTTTGTCTCAACAGTCGTCATCTTTCATAATGGCAGCGCAGCGTAAGTCTAATGCAGAACCCCCCCCCCAGGCAGACCTCTCGTGCCCCAGATTATATTAAACACTGTTACTGGCTTTTCACTGCAGTCTCAATAATCTGGGATAAAATGCGTATGTAGACATAAGCATAAGAAATTCTAGAGCATCCCCCTAAAATAGAGTGTGCAGTTTGAAAATTTGTGTTAAAAAAAAGTTGAAAGCTTTGCCTTACAAATTTGTCATATTTACATACATACTCCATTTGCATTTATGCTTTGGTATGTTAGTCGGGACAAAGCCTTCCCCTCTTCCTGCAGTGACAGATACTGTACAATCAGAGAGGCTGCATGTTTACTTAGCAGACACTTTTACCCAAAGCGCCATACATGCTTTTTTGAGTAAGCAGTGTCAGATAATCCCTCGAGCAATTGGAGGTTAGGGGCCTTGATCAAGGATCCAAGAGTGAAGGCACTCTGCTACTAGTGGGATTTGCACCAGTGCCCTTTTGGTCACAAATCCCGCACCCTAATGCACCCAGCCAGACACCACCTGAGATGCCAGCTGGCAGAACCTCAAAGGTCAGTCACGCGCTGCACACCCCCAGCATTGTCTGCAGATGTTGGAACTGAACCAGAATATTCCTCGATTGAACCACAGAAGCCAAAGAAACATGAAGGAGATCCACTCTCTCCTTACCCACTGGCTGCCCTGCTCGTTCCACATATACTCGCTCAGTCCTACCCATCAGATTAAACTAATTAACGATCTTCATGCTCATAATTAGCTGAATCAGTTGTACCCGAGGCGAGTAGCACCGATATGTAGAACAGCTACAGGGAGACATACGGAAATCACTCCTCCGTAAGAACGTCGTCAGCAGAGCCTGAAATAAAGCCTTACCATGACTTACCCACAGATCTGTTGGGGTTACAAGATATTCACTAGCATGATAGAGTAGGCCCAAAACCATCTACCTTGACTTCCATCATGAGCTCTGCAACGTGTACATGTGTTAGCATGTTCCTGCTAATGCTAATCTTGCTATATGTAACATGCAGTTCTTTTATACCCTTACAGCCAAATTGCAGATACATTTGACTAGTGTAAAACTGTTTAAATAGAGAATTGACTCGTCTTCCCCAATGGTAATGTCAGTTTTGTTTGTTATATTTTTTTATTCTGTTTCTAAGTTTTGGTTTTGCGAGGGCCCTACTAGTCTACTAAAGAACTCTACTCTGCCTCCACCCTGAAGTGAGCCCCCCCCCCGCCACAATGACACTCTTATGTTGGACAGATACAGGTAAACGCAATACTGAGCTTACTTTTCTGCTAAATGTGGGTTATCGTCCCACTTCTGACACCAGTGTGGCTGCAGGGCCAGGTCTAGATTAGGCTAAAACCCTAACTATGGAGATAATGAAAATACTATGTTTCTTGCTCATGATGAATGCATCTTGCACAGGGAACAAGTTAAGAACTAACATTAATTAAAACAATAATATTAATTCAAACGTAAAGCAAATTTTTAGTAGCTGGTAGAAACCTTCAGGAACAGTGACCGAGGAACTTTTACACAACTCAGAAGATGTTTTAGAAAGGATATTTAAAAAATAAATGTGTTGCAGATTATATTGGGAGTGGTAAGGTTAGTGGTGTTGAATAATTGCTCATGCAAAAGTAGGGTGGAGACAAGTCAGTGCCAGGGTACTCATCAATGCAGAACTGAAGATCCCTGTGGCACGAGTAATCAGTCATGCTGTCAATAGTCAAGCATGATGCTTGTCCTAGTGACATCACGCGTCTCACCCGCAGCACGTACTCATGATGATAGGGGCTCTGTTTCCTTAGCAGGATACGGACTGAGCAGAACAAGCACAGCAACCGTCAAATTTCAGTTCAAATATCAGTTCAAATATCAGAGAAACGGTCAGGACTGGTTGTTTAGTTTTAGATTGATTCCTAACTAACTTGTAAACAGACATCTCCCTGCTAATTCTTTTTCAGAATGTCAAGGTTAAGGTATTTAAATGTTCAAAGTGTCCAGTTTTCCTGATGCTCCTAAAATTTTATCTTTCCCCGAAAATAAAACCTGGTCCTATATTACGTTTTGTTCCAAAACATGCATTGGGGCTTATTTTCCAGGGATGTCTAATTTTCCAATGTACAACAAACAATAGTACATTTACCGGTATTCATGAACAAAAATCCACATTTATTCACATACAGTCATCATTCCATTTTCTTACCATATATTCCTTTTTTCTACCTCTTTCTTCTTGCACTCATCTTGTCTGGGGGTCAAAATATTATTTCCTGTTCATCTGTTTACATATCATCTCATCTTATTCTAGTTACCATGGGATAGTGACTAGGGCTTATTTTTGGAGTAGGGCTTAAATTACAAGCATCCTTAAAATTCACAGTAGGGCTTTTCGGGGTAGGGCTTATTTTCAGTACAAATAATATCAATAAGACAAAAATAAACCAAGGGCATGGTAGGGCAGAAGGTCTGTCTGTCACGTTACGCCTCAGAAGTCATGGGCTTACGGTTAAATGGTGCGATTGCAAAATACACTTCTAGCACATTCATAAAATAATATTTTTAATAGTGTGTTAAAAGGATGTTCAGGTTAAAATGTAAAATGTGTACATTGTAGTAAGAACGTTCTCTGCCAGCTTTGAGACGACCATCACATGACATTCTGGGAACATCCCCCGTTAGCTGGACTAGCATAATATATATTTCTGAAATGCCTTCAGTGTTCACTTGGGCTGCAAACATCTGCGAGTGTTTTCATTGGATAGTTTATAAATAAACCGGTCAAACATCTGCCACTAGAGGGGGTGTCCTGTGCCTCGGTTCGTCCCCCTTCAGGCGGAATGGGGTGTTTACCGCAAACTGAGGTCTGCTCATTCTCAGTCAGGCAGGCTGCGCAGTTATTGGCAGGCTGCGCAGTCATTGGCAGGCTGCGCAGTCATTGGCTCCGCAGAGAGACTGGCCCCTCTACTTATGTGATCAGTTGTCGTAGGAAGTACATTTGTCCTGTATGTGTGAACAGGAGGCTGAGACTCGGCCTTCAGGGCTCCACAGGTCCCGGACGTAGGTGCTTCTACATCCCATTTTGTGGGGCGTCAGCTCCCCTAAAAATAATTTATCCAAAACCATTTAGTGATTTTGACCCGTATTTTTGTAAACATTTTGTATTAACCCAGCTCAGGAAACGTTATCACTGGGGACGCCCCCACCCTGCTCAGATTACGGTGGGAGTGGGCATCCTGTAATTCTGCAGGGGACTGAGCCCTCCAAAGTCCTCTAAACGCCCCAGGCTGTTGGTTTCAGGGAGAAAGCAGACTGTATTTTTGTATGGCTTTGACTTCAAGCCATCCTCCAAAATCTCCCCTCTCTGCAGTCCAGAAGCTTCCTCCGCTCTATGGCTTGTTCCTCCCGTCTCTAGTAACAACAATCTCCTACTAGTTGTCATTTGTATCATGTAAACCATAAACTCCACACTTAAAATACATATATTTCAAATTAAAATAAATAAATGGAGAATTCATAATTGAGTCCCGTACAGTGGGGTTGCTCTGGTAAATAGCTGCAAACCCCTGCGTTTCATCAATTCAAACAATTACCGATTTTACACCCAATTAAACTTTTAGAGGGACCTGCAGGTAACCGCCATCACTCAGAGGAATGTGACAGGAGCTGTATGGTGCATCAGTTTGGAGGCTGATTTGACTCTGAAATGAACAGAGGCCAGAGACCCCCCTACAATTCTATATGATGTTGTAGTTATTCACGGGGGGGGAGGGATTAAAATAGTATTATACAAGATTAGTCGAAGTCCCTTAGTAGCAGAGGCCCCTGGGTTCCAGCCAGGGTGAGCCTGTGTATTAAAGCACCCCCGGTACATGTTCGGTAGGTGCACATGTTCTGTACATTCCGCTGAAAAACACATGGTTATAAATGAGCAGTAACATTCCTGAAGGTGAATTGGTATTCTCACACTTGTTATTTCGGATACCTAATCTCTTGGAGTCCATGTCCTAATTCTCCCCTTTTCCACCCCGTGGTTCTTGAAATACAGCGTAGGGAAATTCTGTGGCTGCTTCCCCATCACAAAACACGCTATGGCCCCACCGCAGACCCACACAGCCGCTATGCTGTTTAGTCTTTTTTTTAATTCTGTGTTTCACCTCAGTGCGCCGTGAGTGACCCAACCCTGCCCCTCCCAGCATCAGCAGACCTTTCCAGCCACCGGGACCCAGCTAATTAACTTTCTGCTGAGTTCAGAACCCGAGATACCGTCCCTTCCTTATGATCTGAAGGTTGTCCAAACAGATGATCCTCCCCCCCAAAAAAGTACGGCCCATCTGTTCAGGGCCATGGGAGGCGTTAGGTGGCTGTGCTTTAATGAATCGCACAGTAAGAAAAATATCAAATTTGTGTTCGCCTTCATTAAAAAGGCATCTCACTGTTTGTTGATGACCAAATGAAGATCGGCTTTCTACTGTCATTTGGCAGCCTGCTCAGTGACACCTCTGAGGATGTCAAGATCTGAACATATCGCTTTAACCTGGAAGGCGAAGGGTGATAAGAATCACATTTTTATGATAAGATGAAATTATATTGATCCCCATGGCAGGAAAAAGTCTTTTTTTATTAGATAACAGCCCCACAAGCGTTCAGTGATGTCATCCCTGGACATCACTGATTACATGTTTCCCTGGTGGCCAGTTTGTGGGTTTATTATAAAATAATTGTCTTCACAAATATCACCATCATTCTGTAATAACTAAGTACAACAAAGAAGCCGGCACGTCACACTGAGGGACTTGCCTCTATGTACAGCCAAATAAGTTTGCTTTTGGGAAGAATTATATCCATACTAACAAGTTGTCGATAACAGGACTAGGTACCGAAAGATCATTTTGGCAAGTCATGCGATAAATCTTAATTGTCCAAGAGTGGTCTAATTTGCATACCTTTCGTTCAGGAGCTGTGGGTAATTATCCTGTACAAAGGGAACCCCGAGGTGTGCTGTGTGCAGTTCTCTACACCTCACTGTTTCAGCCCCCCCCCCATCCCCCCAGCTGATAATGTCACGCTATGAAACCATACAAACCCCGTGTGGCTGTTCCCTGTGCTGAATCTCTTCAACATGTGCGAGCCGGATTTAAATCGAGCCGCGCAGAACTGCCTCCCATCCAGGACGTCCCCTGGCTCCTGCATCCCAGCTTGGCCCGGTACCGGGGTCCAGGATAGTAGACAATGGATGGATGGATAGATGGAAACAGGGCTGCGCCCTGTAATTTGAGGTCCCCTACAATAAATTTGACGGAGTTCGGGGAGTGAGGTGTCCTACGGTAAATCTGTCGGTCGGTCCAGAAGATGTGCTGTGGGCCGGATGGCTGGTCCAGGCCTGTCGGACGTGCGGCAGAGGTCTGTGAAAGAGAGCCACCGGCGCCCTTGTTCCCAGTGCACACCGCCTTTTCTCCTTTATCAGCAGGCCAGCCCCTTAACCAGCCTTAACGTTTTTTGACAAATTAATCCCCTTGTCACATTATGAGGTTGTGCACACATTACCTGTATGTCTGCTTTTGATTTTCCCATCTAAGCGGAAAACATTTGCATCCCTTTATTTAAATCTTTATTGCCTTATTTACCTGTTTGAACACATCAACACAGAAATTCTTTTCTACATTTCCATTTTTATCTGAACCTGCTCATCGGGATTGGCGCCTAAAAACACCAACGAACGTCCAGGAGAAGTAGCTAAAAAACACACTGCATTCCTGAAGCGGTTACGGAGAGATGTGTACGTGCAGAGCCAGCGATTCCGTGGAAAGTGCCGGAAAAGTTAAGTCGGGTCCCAGCTAGGGGGGGCGGGAGCAGGAGATAAAGCCTCACTCGCGGACGTTCGCACCTCAGCCTGCAGGGTGTGACTTCCGCACCCCAGGTGTGGTTTACGCTGAGCATTTTTATCTCTGAGCTTTCGGATGATGATATTCTGCCCATCAGAGAGCTTGTAACCACAGTCGGCGTCAGATTTGGTCCTAAATGTCCACAAAGATAGTGTTTCCCTTTTGCACTCTATGTTTACTATGGTGCGTCACATTCATTTAGACATGCAGATCTAGTTGGTTGCATTGTACTTTATGTAAATGCCGATTTACTGGTTGCAATCTGCACTGATTTGTTCTGCTGATTATATTATTAAAAATATTTTACTTTATTGTCTTTGAATGTATGGACCAATGCTGCAAGGACAAATTTCTAGTAGGTAGATGTACCTGACCAATAGTGAATTCTGAGTCGGGTTTGATCATCATCTGCTGTTTTTGACTGAAAGCAGTTGTCAAGTTCAAGTTTTAATGTCACGCATATTGGAAACACGGTTGCTTTGAGATTACCGGTGTTTCAGGAACAACAGTCTGGTGCATGGCTCACACAAGCAGAGGCACAGTTCATACTGTAGGAAATTACAGCAGATGACACCAGGTACTACTACGTCCTTGCGGCACTCAGCGGCTCTACAGCATCCAGGGTGGTGAGTCTACTTGAGGTTCACCCAAACACAAATAAATACAAGGTTTAAAAAGCGCACCTCTTGGAGAGGTTAGGTTTCACAGAATCTGAGCGGGCACGGCGGCCGCTGTCATTGCCCGGCCTTGGAGATGCGAAACCCTCTGCATTAAGGGGCCACATGCCAGCCATTTTGGGGAACTACAGGTCCTGATTTATCTTCAGGGAGCTGTTTCTACAGCATGTGCCGGAGCAGGTGCACACAGCCTTAGCTAACACACTGTCAAAGAGTTTAGAGAACTGGCCCGGATGGCCGACAGCTTACACTCTGCTCCACAGACGTACAGTAGCTCACCAGCGTGACATCAGTCAGCCTCGTCTCCAAGCCCACTATGCACACTGCTTTTCCTTCACCAAGCTCAGACCAATTAGTCTGTGTTTTTACCACGCCTGCTTTGTGCCAGCCACCATGGCCATGACCCAGAGGGGCCAGTAAATGCTATTTCTGGCAGTCCTTCAAGCTGCCTACTCCTTACTACAAACGGCCAGTCAGGATGGCATTTTATCTGCAACGCTGGCACACAGGTGAGCGTACGGCCAGCATCACATATCGATGTAGTTTCGGGTAGAGTAGGGTCTGCACTGGGGACTGCTAATCGTACCAGGATCCCTACTCATAGGACTCGGCGGTGGGCGATGCTTCAGTTGGGATTTCGTCTTGGCGAAGGTCGCTAGGCCACTGCTGGGCGCAGACTTCTCAGTGCACAGTGCTTGTTGGTCGACGTCAAGAACCTCCGACTAGCAGACTTTTCCACCCTCCTTTGTGCCCTCAGTAGTAGCGTTACCCTCTTTCTCTACAACATAAGAGCATCAGCCCGTGAGATTTCCTGCCCGCTCAGTGGCTTTTTGCAGCTGTGTGCGCCCACCTTTTCTGCTGTGGAGACTAATCGTCTCCCCCCACTGATCCACCGATATACCCATGCTCAACATCCCGGAGACAATTACCCTCGCAAACACCATGTTTAGCAACATGGACGGGCTGGGGATTGTATGTCGCTTGTGCAGCCCAAGGCCTCACCCCTCCACATGGTGCCCACGGCAGACGGGGAATGCCACTATCTGGCGACTACCACTGACTCAAAAACGTTACTGCCCCAGACCTCTAACAATTCCCACATGTACAGGACATACAGCGGTCCAGCGTCCGAACCTGCTGTATCGCATTACCACTTATCAGCCCCAGGCCAACGACCGCTGATATCGGCCCTCATGGCAACGCTGACCTATAACTGTTGGCTCAGCCGTTTGCCGTGGCTGCCGCTGGGGCTGGGGACGGCCCCCCACAGATAACTTGCAGGCCTCATTCTTGGCCAGATGCGCTGGGTGTCGGGGGATTTTGTGCCAGAGGCCACTACCCCCTGGTCCTCGTCTCAGCAGCGATCTGTCCTGTTGGACCAGGCCGCTGCATTTAAGCCCGTGCCCGCGACTAATCACGGCTTGTCCCAGTCCTGGATTCCATCTCGTCTGCAGTTGGTGAAATATGTTCCGGCCAGCATGATGCACAGCGGGGCCCACTAATGCCGCTATATGACGGCCCATTCCAGGTCCAGGAAGGTAGGAAGAAAATAAGTTTGCCGAGTTTTTCTGATTGTAAAACATTGTCTTGTGTGCCCCTTCCTCACATGCTACACAACAGCTGTTTGGCCTCCGAGCACCAGGGGCAGTGTGCGGAAATCAGGAAGTACAGTTTTGTACCCATAAACCCCTTAGCTGCATCCTATAACATTCCATCTAAGCTTAAGAAACAATCACCTTTCACCTGTGACCAATGCTTGACTTTATTTGATTTACAATATCAACAGAAAATGAACTTCTATGAAAATATTAAGACAGTCATGCTACTGGGGGTTACAGTTTAATATTTAGCTGACATAATTCATCAAAAATGTGCTTTGCCTAGGTGGATAATAGAAACAAGACCATGTTATACCATGTTCATGTTATTTAGTGTTATTTTCCTAGATGATTCACACATTTAAATGGGCCATGAGTGTAACCGGCAGAATGTTCTGCTCCATTGGAGAGGGAGTGATCTTAGCTGACCTCTGTGTTTCCTAGTTACCTTTGGCCCCAATGATTTTGGATAAAACACCATTCATTCCTCAGGAAAGGGGCAAAGAAGGGACCACAGTTCATGCCGTTCGTAAAGAAACAGTGTCCTTCAGTGACCGTTTGGAAAAAAATAGGCAAGGTCACGTGTGTCACTCGATTCGTACATGAGAGACTATTTAAAATGGCTTCGAAGATTTGATTTAGCTGAGCATTTGTGCTCCCAAAATGGCAATTTCCATTTGTAGGTTAACAAGTTCATGACTAGGACACAGCCATGAGTGCGGAGACACTGTGTGTATGCTGAAATGATTCTCACCCTCAGGGAGCCGCGCCCAGAGAGTTACTCTGTTTTTATTCGGAAATTATCTGTTACTGACATCCTTATTCCTGCGGCTGAAAGTCAACACTGGGTCCAGAAGATATCTCAACAAGAATCCTATGAATAACTGTTTATATGAGCCATCTAATAATAATATCTATAGCACCATGAGCACAATCATTAAATGAACTTTACAGTACTACTGTGGTACCTTGCTGTGGTAACAGCTTTCTGTATTCATTTGATTATTGATACTTCAGGAAAGACTTATTCCAACATTTTCTGTCTACAATGTATGTGTTTCTCCTACAGGTTGATCATTACATGCAACCACAAATGTTCAATACGCTATTAGACCCTTTAAGGTTGTCCTTGGTGTGGAGTCTGACTCTCTCACTCTCTCTTTGCGCCCATCGAGCTGTGAATTGTTTTCAATACTATTCTTTTTAATGACAATTAAAATGACAAAGTGTCTGCCAGACTTAACTGAACAAATACAAGAAAATGCATTGTAGGAATGTCAGGATTCTGGCATTCCTTTCCAAAGTGTGGAATTCTAATGTTTTGGCAGAAGATGATATTTGCAGAAAACACAGACAAAAATAATGCCCCAATGTGTAGAGCCAGCAGAGCAGAGGCTGATATTTTGGTAAAACCCAGTAACCCAAAGCTACCAAATGGCACTTTGTTAGTGTCTGTGTGTGTTACCCTGCTGCCACATTTCCAAAGCGATCATATCGCAGTGAGATGTGTTTTGTGAGCTTCGCTGAAAATGACTCATCCTTATAAAAAGCACAGTTGCCAAACCTCAAACTTGTGTTTTCAAAAATACTGCAGAAAACAAATCTCCCAACAGATTGTCTCCATCCTGTGCCTTTTTTAGATGGATCTCAGGCGGATTTTTTTTCAGTTCTGTCATGTGACCTTGTCAGGACTTATTCAGTTAGTTAATGATACAAGTAGCAGAAATTCCCTGGATACCTGCACTATCTTATTATGCCTTTTAGAACAACGGATCACTGAATGAAAACTGCATATATGAAATGGCCGTTGGATGTGTGCTCTCGTTGTTCAAATCTCACTAAATTACTTAGATATGGTGTCTTGTGTCCATCTCCCTTTGCTTTGAAGGTACGACCTCCAGATGTTGCCTGAAGTCATGTGGTGAAGATGGAATGAAAATCAAAGTAACAGTGAAACCAAACAAGCCAACATCTCCCAGCAAAATGAACACTAGTGAGTTACTGTACTCTGCTGTTAGACTCTGGCACAGAGATACCAGCTCTAATGTCAAAATTACATGAAACAAATTGGCAAATGTAAGTTTAGCTTATGGTTTAACCTTTGGCTTTTAGAAGGACATTTTATAGTGAGGGCTGTTTATTTTTCTATTCTGTTTCGTCGAAATAGAATTACAACACAAAGATGAGTCCTGTGTTGATCATATTATCTGTCTAAGATCCCAATTATTCCTCATGTGACCCACTGATCTAATCAAAGCTACACAGCTTTGACCAGTAAAATCTCCCTTTAGGGAGTCATGCAGTACCTCTACTGTGGTTTTACGAGCTATGGACCAACCCAGATCTCTTCCATTAAAAAATAAGAAATATTTTTTTGCATTGGGTACATGCAGTACTTGGATTAAAAATGGATGTCTGTAATAATACAGGTGTGTGTGTGTGTGTGTGTGTTTTGTAACAAGGCTTGAGCATGGCAAAGCCTTCAGTATCTGAATTGTTATGCTGCACAAAATCTGACTGTGCAGGATTCATAAAAAAGCAGTTGGACTGTGTCCTGTCACTGTTCCTAACTGGTTACCTACGGTCGCAGAACAGGTTTGCAAATGTTTCTGCCCAGAAAGTGCTGAATGCACATACCACAGGGATATTCTGTCCACGCCTCAGCCTGCTTTGCATAATTTTACTCAGAGATTAAAAAAAAAGCACATGCTTCCGACCTCCAGTTACTTTCATACTTAATAGTCTGCCTCATCATGCCTCGAAGACAAACCTTTGGCATTAATTAAACTTTCTGCGCTGTATATGTTCCTGAAGTGACATCCTCAGACCGAGTCCTCCCCCCAAAGCACAGCAGGAAATGCGCTGAGCGGCGCGCTGCTGGAGAGGGTTCCGGTTTCCCCCATGCCGAAATAAGCTGCCTGGCGCTTTCCAGCGACCTGCTTCGCCATGTGCCATCAGATTGCCTGTTAGATTGTGTGTGTCTCACATCTAATTACATCATTAAAAATGATCAAATGCTAAAAAATCACGCGTGCATTATTTTATTGCGTACTATATGTATGTATAACATGCAATTAAAGGTACCCCGGTAATGTTTACGGTGCTGTTCAGAGGAGCCCCGGGCGTCCGGTGTCGCATCCCGGCGACGGGCACTGCGCCACTCGCACCCGGATGACTCAACCCCCCCTGCCAGGCTGTCATTCAGAGGGGATAAGTGGAGCATCAACCTGGGGAGGCGAGAAGGACAGGCGCTCCAGCGGCCGGCAGCCCGCCCGCCCCCCGACCCAGCCCAGCCGCCCACGCTCCTCGCCCCCCCGCCCCACCCCCCCCCCCCCCCCCCCCCACAC
>JAODKM010000038.1:15432558-15443884 GCA_026780845.1 Petrocephalus sullivani
GCCGTCCGATCGCATTCTGCACTTCAGAATGCAGGGGTCTTCATTTACCTTGTGCGTAGGAATGGGTGCTCGCACAGGATGTGGCCTGACGGTTAGGGAACTGCACCTGTGATCCAAAGGATGCCGGTTCAGTTGCCCTACGGGGTACCGCTGAGGCACCCTGAGCAGGTTAGCGTCCCTATGCACTGGGTTAGCTAAATGCAGAGGACACATCTTGTTCTTGTGCTGTGGTGTGTCAACAGTGACAACAAAGAACAAAACAAGGCACTGATGTATCAAAGCAGACGACTAAGAGCTGCAGAGGTCTGTATTTACGTAATAATTATGGACTAAATAGAAGAAGCGGCTGAAATGGAAAACATCGCAAAATAATAAAAGTATGAAAAATAAACTTTGTGGTTCCCAGGCAACTAAATTCCGAGGTCAGGTGGAATTTTGTTCTGTAGTTGTTGTTTTTGGGATATCCTTGCATATCTCACTAATTTTGTAATTACATGAATTTCGCTTTAGGGACTCCAACATTGGTTCAGATGGTTCCTCCCGGAACAGACGCGGCACGCCTGCTAATACGGAGGCCGGCCGGCCACCAGCCGACTCGGGGAAGTACCATTACGTGTGGATCTGTCATCTGTCAGAGCTGGTTTCCTGAGCTGTGACTCAGCGCTGAGCTGTTGGTCGGATGCTCAGATATGGGCTCTCCTAGCTCCGGCCAACTTCACGCACCGCCTCCCAGTTGCCTGGTTCTGACTGAGGGGCCCAGGGCCAGGTGTGTTGTTTCTGGGGGCCCATTCAAAAAAATCACTCCCAGCCCCCCAACTGCTCCAGTTCCCCCCTTGAACTTAAACTCAATAAATAGCTACTAAATCAGAAGAATCAGAAGTTTGGGAATAGCTAGCTGGTTCAGTATCGCCTACATAAATGCATGTAAATGTTTATTTTAATATGTGGTGTAGTGACTGTTTGTGGCCAACAGGGGCCCCCAGACCTTGGGAGCGCCATGCAAATGCGTGGTTTGAATGCAGATAAATGCCACTGCTGTGGGTGCCAGCGTGGTGTCACTCTTGCGTTGTTTGGGTGTCCTTCACCTGCACTGCTTTGCGTTTCCGGTCCAAAAGCACAGAGCCGTAAATCCCCCTTATGGTCAAACTGTTCCTCTGCTGAGCTTTGTCTGACCTGATGCTACCTCCGCTACCGCTTAGGTGGGAGATGCTCCAAACGGCTGATGGTGTTTCCGTGCCTGTAGTTCATGTCCCCGCGCAGCGGCCGTAACACCCCCGGTCTCGCATGGCCGCTCCCGACCCTCCGCCCTTCTAGACCCGCCGACGAAGGTCTCGCTGAGAGTTACCCGCCGCTGTCAGGGCGCCCCCTACTGGTCTCGGGACAGCAAGATCTTCAGTGGAGGTGTCAGTTAAAATATCTGCTTTTGTCCAAAGTGACGTACGAGACGCAAATGGCTCATTACAGATGCTAGAGTCGGAAAGAGACTGAGCGGTTAGCATTCTGCGAGAGAGCCAGAAATCTGCTTTAATTACACTCGTTCCTCCAGATTTGCGAATTTCGTATCAATTATTTGCGAGTCGGCTGTGAACAATTAAATGGGAATATTTTTGGAGCTATTTTTGGACTGGTTGCAGAAACTTGCAGAAAACATATATAAACCAAAAATGATAGTGAAAATTATTTTGCTATAGCATACTATATCTTCCAAAGTCCTTTGTGTGTTGGCTGTCTTTGTGCCTGAGGAATCTTGTTAGTTTCAGTAACTTTCAAACTTTTCAGTGCTGTTAATTTTGCATTTTCACTAATGAGTCCAGTGTGTACAGTAGTATCCTTGTATATGCAGGGTAACAATTTAGATGGTTTGTATATTGTATAAAAAGGTCTGGATAGGAAATGACCAAGTAATTTGATATGCAAAGTGTACAGTACTGCTTGTTTTGAAATTGGTAATAAATAGACTTTTTGTGTTTTTGTGTTTGTTGCGTTTCAAGTTAGAGGTGCCAAAGTATTAGCGAATTTTAACATTTGCGGGGATCTTCCACCTCCAATCCTTGCAAATGTGAAAGGGTTACTGTACATTGTTTTGGGTACACGGGTCATGCATGTGGCTATCGGCTGTCTCCTATTTCAGGACTGTTTGTTTGGCTGCAGGCAAGAAACATGATCCAATGGTGGTCTAATGTTTAGGGAAGTGCACTTGTGATTGGATGACCAGCAAAGGTACTACTGAGGCACCCTGAGTAAGGTACCGCCCCCAAGCACTGCTCCCCGGGTGCTGAGTCCGCTGCCCCCTGCCGTGTCACTTGGGTTAAATGCAGAGGACACATTTGGTTGTTGTGCACTGTGGGGTGTCAGCAATGGTGCTTAATCACATTCACATAAAACATTTGAACAACTTATTATTTATTTTTTCTGTAAATTTTGTCTTATGTCCATGACTCAATACGTTGTTTAATTGTCTTATATGTTTGTGTATAATACTGTTTCTTTGCATGATGACCAACAAGATTATTTCATCTCTGTGACCCATGCCTGATATAGCTGAAGATGACAGCCGGCCATTGATACTTTAGCATCCAGAGCAAGTTCGCCCTAACGGGGGGGAGAGTGTGTGTGTGTGTGTGTGTGTGTGGCACGCGGCTGATGGAAGCTGGCACGTGAGGGTTATAGTGTAGCGGTCTTGTTTAAATGCCGGGGATGTTCCGCTGGGCATTTCATTAACAGCCAGACACGGCAAGCGGGTGTAGCACGGCAGACATTTTGTGTGCTTTGAAAGTTGCTTTGTGTGTTTTAGCTGAGCAGATACATTCGTTCACTTTGACAGCGTGTCCTAGCTAGTCGCATAATAGCTGGCAAAAATGCAGCCCAGTGTGGCCCTGTACATTAATAATTTAATAATGGTTTATAGTTATGCCTTTTATTAGTAATTTCTGTGAGTGTTGGTACGTCAGAATGTTTCGCTGTTCACTTGCGGCGACGGGTCGGTGTGGTTCAGTGAGTTTTTGGCTTCTGTGATCAGGAGGTCGCCAATTTGAATCCCCCACATGGCAGAGCAGCTATGTCTCTGCTGGGCCTTGGCCCATAACCCCTCCTGTCTGTCCATCTCCTGTTCTCCATAAGAGAGATGGACATGGTTGGCAGGGAGGCTTGGGGTCCGAGGCACCAGGTCAGGCATTCACCCAGCTCCCCCCGGAACAGTTTTGGGGTCCGGGGCCATGCTTAAGGGTCCATGTAGTGAGTCCTTGGCTAAAACCACCAGTTTGATGTGATTGGACGTCAGAGATTTATTCAATTAACGGTCGATTCAAATGTGCTCCCGGCTGGAATGAAAGCTAGCTGGCAGTGTGTCCTCAGGCACAAACCATCTCCCCTCATTATCTCCGTCTGTCTTTATCTCTCAGTAATAAAATAACTCAGGCCGTATATAAGTATCACACACAGTTATTGTTTTCCAGATTAAAAGTAATTTCATTTAAAGGCACCATAGGCTAACCAAACACCTTTAATAAAATCCAGTGTCAGGAGTACTTCGGGTCGCTGCCGAAAATTGTCCTTTGCCAAAATATGAATCCCCCTGCCTGCTTGCTATAGGTAATGTTTTTCTAATAAAGCTGCAATTTTAAATTATAATGTGCTTCAGAACTAATTAATAAGGTTTTAACAAACAAAGAAATTGAGTTGTTGATGTTTTTTGCCTCAGGAGTAGCGTCGAGTGGCCGTTAAATTATGGGGTCCTTGTCAACTGTTGGCCATGTTTTAGACTTTAAAAGTGATGTAAATATTCACTTAAAACGGGTTGTTCCGTCAGATTAAATTTATTACAAATGTGACTTATTTTCTTCCTAACTTTTATAAAATGAATATGTTCGTCCAACACAAGGGCTCTAGGCCTGTAAACTAGCGGCATCTTTATATGGGAGCATTTTCCCATGTGCTAGAAATGGGCGTCAACTGAAATGCCCTGATAGCACGAGCTGAGAAACCAGCTATTAGGCAAATATGTGAAAAGGCTGAACCAAGAAGTATTTAATGCCAAATATTTAACCGGCCATCAGTCATCGTCTGTCATTGTTCATTTGGGTGATAAGTCATGCGTTTTGTCTTTACAAACAGACATATTCCAGTTAACCCTGCAGTGTTAAGTTGTCTAACTGGTATTTGTTCACTGCTGTGTTCTGCTGGAAGGAGACTGCTTGTTAGCTCTGGAGGGACGTGTGTCTCTCACATTGGGGGTGATATGAGACTCAGCAGGTCAGGACTTTGTGTTCAAACCCTAGAGTCGACAGACTGATTTCTCCACTGAGCCTTTGAACAGGGCTGACCCTGCTCTCTCAAAACAAATGTGGCTTTGGATAAAAGAGTCAGATAAATAAAATTAATGTAATGATTTCACCCTATTAACTCGCCTGTTTCGTCTTGGGTCCAGGAACTGCTGTGGGTCCTGAGCCCATACCCACACGTAGCCTTTCCGTAATCTGTTCTGCCCGCTCTGTCTTTGTGTGTCGACACCAGACCGGCTGCTTGCCATTCTTCCCTTCCTCCTACTGTCTGCAATCCCGTCACCAAACACACCCCCTTACCCCATCCTTCAGCCCCATTTCCCTCAGTGCCAGTCCTGAGCCACAGTCCAAGCTGTCAAAACGCAAAGCATGCAAACTGCACATGAGCACATATGTAATTAAAATGTTTGGCTCCCTTGGACAATCAGTATCTAACCAGCTGTGTTTCTTCTCACAGAAGACATAACTGCACTGCCACCTGCCTCTCCCCGAGTCCCGTCATATGTCCGGTAAGTTCCGTAATGCTACACTTGCGGGCGTAACTGTGATCTGGCCAGCGGAGGGCAAACTGGCCGTGTTTGTGGTACGCATTAGTGAAACTTGAGCATCCGTGTTTTCCCGGCTGTCGGATGGGGGGATTCCCCACAGGGGGATTCTCGCCAAGGTCATACCGCCTTCTCTTTCTCGATGGGATGTCTGTGAGCCGTTGAGCGTTGCCGTCTCCATGGACTATAGCGAGCCCATCCGTGCAGAGTGAGGATGCGACGTTGTGCTGCCTGCATGTGTTGTGACTGAATGTGTATTTGGGGTATATGCAATCCTGCTGCTCCGCCGAATGGCTGCCTCTCTCCACTGTGGCCGTGACGATGGACCCCCCCCCCCTCCCCCCCCCCCACACACAAGCGTGTGACTGAGGTCTGTTCTGCCCATCCATTAAATCATGGCACCCAGAGATCCTTAAAAAGCCTTAATTGGTATTAAAATGTCTTAAGTCCATCTGTTACGGGACTTAAAAAAGGCACAAATGTGAGAAATGGCAGCAATATGCCTTCATCATCTATGGGAAGATTTTATAAGCTGCAACCATTTTGTTTTGTAACATCAGATGTTCAGTGGAATCTGCATGAAAGAGCCGCATGGTTACCATCAGTAACTATAACTGGTGTGCAGCTCATTGCACACTGTACAAGAAGTTCCTCAAATTCTGTGGAATCTCACCCCGCATAAGGGAGACGCAAAGTAACCAACAACATAACTGGTGTTTCCAATCCCACTCCCGTTTGCGTAAAGGTTCTGGAGAACGACGACATGAAAAAGCTAAGCTAAGGGTGAGCTGAAAAAGCGACTGAAGCTTCTGGACCGAAACGCCGTGACCAGAAAATCAGGATCTGCTCCTCTGTGAAATATGGGTACGGGAACTGAAACGTTTACGTCGGGCACGGCCAACGTGTACTATGCCGAGGGAAAGGTCTCAATTACACAAAGAAACAGGAAGGCAGCTGGTAAAATGAGTCGCCGATTCCTTTTGGGCGTAGTGTTAGGCTGCTTGTCGCTCTGGTTTCTCTGACACAAATGATCTTTTCATTTTTACTTCTGTGTAATGACTGTCAACCGTCTGCCGATATTCATCACGCATTCTGCCCTTTTTGATGAAATCCACTTTTTTTTTTCTTCTTCCGTTCCCCCTCCTGTGATTTAACCAGTGACAGAGCTCGGATTAAGCTCCTCCCCCAGCCAGCCGGGGCCCCCGGTGCTGTCCGAGATCCTGTGTGGTGTTGGGTGGCTTTGCACTCACTCTGTCCGCAGAGTCACTCTCAGCCTGGGCCAGCGAGTCTTGGTTTTAAAGGAGCTGAAATAGCCTATCAAGGAACAGAATGTTACCAGGCATCCAATTACTGGATGTTAAATATGTTGCGTTTGTAACCGTGCTGAGCACACGGTGACACATTTTCACCGAATCTGTATTAAAGATGTCAGCGGCCCCCTGTAGGGATTTGCCATCGAGGGTAGTCTCTCACCGAATCTGTACTTTCTGGGAAAAGCTGACTTTTTTTTTTTTTTTCCTCTTTTCCTTTTGAATCTTTTAAAAATCTTGTTCACTTGTAGTAGAATCAGTTTAACCCAGACTGGGATTTATGAACTAGGGTGGGGGGACATGCCTATTCCAGGAGCTGGGGAGGGCAGGAAACAGTCAGGCAGATGTGTGCTGTGGATTTATCCAGAAGAGAAGGTGAAACCTGTGGCCAGGGGAAGGTGTTGGGGGAGGGTGCGTTTCGGTTAGCACTCTGTCCCTCTTACAGAAAGGTCGTTGGTTCAAATCCCAGGGTCAACTGATTTTACCGTCAGCCCCCTGAGCAAGACCCAAGGTGTCCCAAGGACGGTCTGACCCTGCATTCTCAGGAAAAATAAAATGCATGTTGCTTTGGATAAAAGCTTTTACTAAACAAAACTGCAAAATGAAATCTTACATCTGCCCTTCTAGCTGCATACATCATGAGGTGCTCAGGTTATAATGTGTATGGGTGCTTCACATGCACACAGAATTATAACGCGCCTAGAGTATTTTTTTGTCAGTAGAAGCGTACTGAAGCTTTCCTTAAACAAATGATGTTTATAGATGAGCGGGACTCTCTGATGTGTCAGTGTTGGCTGCGATGTCGGCCTGCCTGCTACACTGGGCGCAGTTTTAAACAGGACAGCGTTGCGTTCGGATGATGCTGGTTGTTAATAATAGGATCCCTGTGTAACAGTGCACAGGTGTATGAGTGCAGCGGTAAACGTGCACAGTTATCTCTGTAAAGCAGCAGAGCAGCTGCCGTAGACGGCTGTGTCTGGTTGCCATGGCGATGTGATGTCAGATGGGAGCAACATCTGTTTGGTGTTTGTTGAGAATGAGGCTTTATTTTTCTAGCGGGGCAAAGGGAAAAATACCCCACACGCAGCCCGTTAAGCGCGCTCCTGGTGGCGCCGTGCACGGTGCAGCTTTCATGGGTGTTCCAAGAATTCCCTGCTCGGTGGGGGAATTTTGGACACGCCTAAGGGCATTCAGGGATGCCTGGTTTGAATGTCTTTGGACAGGCAAGGCAGAACTGCAAGTTTCGCCCATCTAGCTTTTGTGTAAGTAGTATAGACATGTGAGCTCACTGGGCCTAAGCCTGCGGGTACTGATCAAACGGAGTGTCTCGTGCTGCTGAAAAGGCTTTGGTTCCTCCCAAAATAAACCGAACTTCTGTGTTCAAGTCACCGTGCAGATTAATAATTAATGACTCACGGCGAGCAATCGTGTTTTATTGGAAAAGGCACCGCTAATTAATTACAACTGCATGCCTAATGCCTGCCAATTAATAATGTATGGGGGGGAATTGAGTTGTTTTTATTATCCTGTCCTGAGGTCTCTAGTGCTGCAACCCCAGCCCGTCACCGAGAAGACCAGCCTGGTGTCAGGTCTGCTTTCGGGACATGCCAGAGGGCCAGAGGGCACCGTCATTGCCTCCCCCCTCATCCATCTCTATAAGGCCACATTCTATTTTGGTGAGGCTGGAAAATGTCTTATTGCTCAGACCACTTTATCTGGGGAGGTCGAGGGAGGGGGACGGGCAGAGGTCCTCATTTCACCAAGGGCTCGGTTATTGGTACTTATTTGGGCAAGGAGAGGAATCCCTGCTGCCTTTTTTTTTTTTTTGGCGATGCCTCAGACCAGCCGAAAACCGTCCGGCTAATATGCCTGTTACTCGGTTACCGATGGCTTCACCATCCTCCCCTGTAACGGCTGCTGATTAATGAGCGCGCAGCCGGCCCACAGCAGACTCTGTATTAGGATAATTGATTTGTCTTAAAAGAGAAGCTGGTCTGTGCTTTGAAGTATTATGATGTTATCAGCGGGGGGTAGTACTAAATGTTGGTCCTCTTTTGACCATTTTTGGGCAAGCGTGGACTCCGGGAAACCTTCAAGCAGAAGGTCCCCCCCCCCCCAAAAGCAGAGATCCAGATCGCAGAAAATCAGGACTGTCTTTGTCTGTGATACGTAGTGATTCAACAGAATATTAGTAAACAAAGGCACGTTTATGTGTTTTTATTTATTTGAAAAGTTTGGTTTATGAGAAAACAAACCAATGTATCCAAAATATTAGGAGCATCCTCCCTCAAGCTGTGCTGGTTCCTGTGCAGCAGCTCATACTCCTGCCGTGGGGAGTCAGCTTTGTCCCCGGTTGTAATGGAGAATGGTGTGTAATCCTTAAAGATGTACAGGAGCTCTTTCATGTGGTAGGTTTGGGCTAACTCCTAAATCCTAAATTATATCTGACCCCTATGAAATCCCAGCATATCTGAACGGCACCCCCCCCGTCCCCCTCGAGCTCGGGCCACCGAGTCACATCCTCTGAATGTGTGAAATACAATTTCAAAAACATCTGAAGTGCACTACAGATGGACCAGAATGAGGTCATTGTTAATAATCAGTCACTTTAATTAATTTTCAATACTAGAGAGCAGTAAATATTATCAAGCAGGCAGCTTTGCGGCTTTGAGTGTCCAGCCGCGTCCTCTTATGATGGGCCAGAGTTATTCCCACCTGTGTGTGTGTGTGTGTGCGCGTGTGTGTGTCCTCGTGTCCTCACAGGATCGCAGTGCTTAAATCCGCCCCGCACCTCAGGCAGCATGTGCCAGGCCTGTTGCCAGCACCGTACCCTGGGGCCCTGTGGCCGGCGTCTATCCGGTTTCTCTGGCACCTGTAAGGCAGATCCGCTTCCGTGTAGCAGCCCGCATGCCGTGTTTACGCTGGACAAATGTGCCGCGCCTTGGACAAACAACTCCCCAGTCCCCAGAGGGGCTGTTTTAATCTGTTTTAAGCTGTTTTTTTTCCTTTTTCTCAGAATATACAGATATAAATCGGCGCCTATACTGCTTATGTGTGACGAATCAAATTTCAAAGCGTATCGATTGTGGCATTTAGGAGATGGACGGGGAGCTGCGGATACTGCAGGTATAATCGGACCTTCTCAGCATGCGTGCATGCGTCTGTGTGTGGCCCCGCCTGCAGGGCCCCGCGGGGCGTCCTTTGGCTCGCGCAGTGGGTGTCCCCTAAGCAGTCCCTGTGGACACAGGCGTACGCTCTCCGTCGGAGCCCTTACCTTTGGCTCTGGCTCGCACTCCGCTGCACCGGCGGAAGAGGACCGGCGGCTTGCTGGGGACCCCCCACCTCCAGGGAAGGTGCGTTCGCTTGCACGGCAGGTTCCCGCCGGCTGATGGCGCGACTGCTTCCGTGGCGATGATTAAGCGCTCTCCTTGGCCGCGAGTCCGTCTCAGATGTCTGCTTGCAGAGGGGTGTAATAATCGATGATCTCCGTGGCGCCATGTGATGACATGTTTGCCTTGAAGAATTTGGGGGTGTGGATTGAAGGCATCGTTTAGGGGCTTTGGGGGCTTCTCACGGTGCCTTCGTCATCTGCGGGACAGGCGAGCATAAGATCAGGAGCGAGCTGGTGGGCGGGGGGGGTCTGCGGTGGTCTGCATCACGACTGAACTGGCAGTGCTCTCGTGCACAATCTCCCTGCATGTAATAAACTCGGTATTGGGTCTGGGACTCGGAATTACCCCTGATTCCTATGATTTTGTTTTATGGTCTGGGTGAGGGTGGGGGGGTTCTATGGCTTGGGATTCCCTGCTGGGCAGGAATCTTCCTGTCACCGGTGCATGACGATGCCCAGCATCTTGTGGTGGCATTGAGGGGGGTGGTCATCAGCTGGGTGCTAATGGGGGGCCCTCCCCTCCTCCCTCTCTTCTGCACCTCCCTCCTCCCTTCTCTCTCTGGTGCCACCTTCAGGGGTTCCATGCCTGTCTCGCTGCCCCAGACCTTCTGCCTGGTCTCCCCACGACCCGTGGGCTTCCTCTAGCTACTCCGGCTTCCTCCTGCAGTCCAAAGACGTCGCCTGGCTATCTGGGGTGTCTGCATTGCTCGTCACGTGTGGTAGCGTGTCCCTGTATTTACCTGGCACCCTGTCCTACCTCAGCCCTGCGCTCTATGCAGCCTGGGATTGGCTCCAGGCCCTCCGTGACACTGACCAGGATAAGCGGCTCGCATCTGGAAGGATGAGTGGCTCCCAGGCCTCGGGAAATATATTTGCTGCTGGTTTTGTCTGGCCTTTGACTGGCCGAAGCTGTTTGTGCTGGTTGCCTGCCAGTCAATGAGAACGAAATCGCAGATGATCTTCTAGAAGGACCCCGCGAGCGGCGTGTGACCTGCCCAGCGTGGTCCGTTAGGATAGCCGGCAGTCTCCGCATGCTTTGCTCGCATGTCGTGGGCTTAAGACGTTTCAGGGTGACCGTGATCTATCAGCAGTGAAATGTTATGTGGTTAAACTGATGGGTAACTGGTAACTGAAGGCCAGTGCGCGGCCTTGTCCTGTTCTGGGTCGTTAATCTCGGAGTGATTTGTTGCTGTGCTGTCAGAACCACATGACACGACACCGCTGGGACTCACAGGGTTCTGTTCCGGATGTTTTCCAGTGGTGCTGACAGGACTTACACTGACACCCCCATCCCTTGTCTAAACCCCTTACCCGGTGCAGGGAAATCGCATGTATAAAGTCTTTTTTTTCCCTTTTGAAAAAGAATTGGCTTGAGAATTAAACGTGGCTGCATGCTTTGTTTCTTTATTTGCAATAAAAGGAATTAAAATGGCCCCTCTTACAAATGTTTTGGGGTCCCTATGCGCTTTGATTAGCGGAGCAGCACCGAAATGGACCTCCGGGTCGTCTTATTAAAGGGGCACTGATGAATATGGGGCGTGGGGCCGCGGGCGCAGATAGGGCGGCGATCCTGGCCCCCATGGCCCTGTGAAGGTGCACATGAATGCCTGCATGTCTCTGATCCGCCAGCCTGACATCAAAAGCCGGCCCCCCTCCCCCACGAGGCCCGCAAAGTTCTACCAGCCTAACCAACCAACAATATACATCGTCCCAGTTGATTATTCATTTTGGGTTACATGCAATAACGTTGAAAGGTTAGTTTTGAGTTCTTTCATGTTTGGCTGCTTACTTGGGGAAAAT